>CM034147.1:8142363-8742363 GCA_019776745.2 Taxus chinensis
AAACCCTAAAATACCCAATACTTAGGTATCTCGGAATCACGACTAGCCAAAAATCATCATTTGGTAAGATGTACCTATTCATGGCTGGGGTTTTTTTTGTTTACAATATACCTATTATTCTTCAACATTAAAAAGACAGTAATGCTCCTGAACATTCTTCTATTCATCCTTTAATGGAACACGTAGAACAATTCTCTGCCTTACAATAACCCTGGCTCCGAGGGCCCAGAAAAATGCATTGCCTTTGAAATGGGTTACAGTTAATACCCATTTACTATGTTTTGTCCCACTATGCCCTTTCGAACTGGAAAACGCATTGTCAATTTCTGATTAATAAATGTCACTTTTACTCTTCTTGTGGAGACCACTGTTCCAATATTGTTATCTATCTAGGAATGCCAGCTTGCGGGGGATTTTAATGCTCCTGAGATCCAACCCTCATTCAGACCAGTATATGCAGTTAGTTATTCTGCTCTGCAGGCCTGCGAAGTAGAAGCAAAATAATAATGGGTAGAACCCCTTGCTGTGAAAAATTGGGCCTGAAGAAAGGGTCCTGGACCACTGCTGAAGACAAAATTCTTGTTGAATACATTCAGAAACATGGCCATGGAAGCTGGCGCGCTCTTCCCAAGCAGGCTGGTATGTCTTCCATTGATTTCATTATATATATATATATATATATATAAGCATACCCACAAATCAAATCATTTCCGTTGGAAGGATTTTCACATGAAGTATATAAACGTAAACATGAGATCCTGGATCTGTGTTTCTCAAATAAGGAAACATTAGTTTTAATGATAAGAAAGGCAAATGATTTTATATGTGGGCATGCATTTTTTTTGCTATAAATGGAGTTATTGGGTGTATCTCACTTGAGAGCATATGTTCCACCTTTGCTTACGTATATATGCAGACACTGTGTTTGGGTGCTTTTGTATGTAGAAATGTGTATATGGTTGGAAATTATATGCTGCATTTGAACTGATGAAGTATGAGTCTTGTGAAAAGGTACTTTGTGGACAATTCTTCACGTCGAAATATGTTTAGCAAGCCTCTGTTTGATTAACTTAAAGTAAGACTTTCTCCTGTACTGTGCGACAGCGGAGAAACAGGAAGTAATTATGCTACATTCAAACGCGTTAGTACTGTGTACTTATGTATATATGTTGTGAACATAAACAATGTGTATCTGTTCAGGGCTTCTTCGCTGTGGGAAAAGTTGCCGACTGCGTTGGACAAATTACCTGAGACCTGACATTAAGCGAGGGCCATTTGCACCAGAAGAAGAAAGAACTATTATTCATCTCCATGCAATTCTGGGCAACAGGTACAATATACAGCGATAGTCCATTGTTTTAGGTCTGTAAAATATTGCACTTTTAAAGGTCCTGTTGCAACGAGATTTGCACTTATGCCTGAAGTTGTAGTCGCTTGTTTTAAGGATAAATCAAACAAGGAATTGCAATTGGAACTCAAATATATCTGAACTCTGCAGGTGGGCAGCAATAGCTTCGCAGCTACCAGGGAGAACTGACAATGAAATCAAGAATTATCTGGAACACCCACCTGAAGAAAAAGTCTGAATGCAAAAGGGAATAGATCCATCTACCCATGCACCCAAATCTGAGACAGCCATTGCAAACGGATCAAAGGGATATCAATCCTCCGTCCGTGACGAGGCACATGTCACAGTGGGGAGAATGCAAGGCTTGAAGCTGAAGCAAGGCTCTCCACGAGTCTCAGCTATATCATCTTCTTTTTCTAATAAGTTGACAGGGAAATGATAATGGAGATCAGGCCGCTGCCAAGGAACCTACTGACGTTTTGTCCTCAAGGTTATGGAATTCAGAAGCAGGAAAGGCTTTCAGGAAGGAGACCGATATTAATAGCGGTAGGGAAACTAAGAATAACAATGGTGCAGATCCGACGTGCTTTGGAGTAGATCATGATACAAGTCCGAGTTTCATGCATTCTATTATGGGGTGCAGCTGACTACGATCAGCTTAAAATTAAGCTCCCAGATGGGGAGCCTAATAAAGCCTTCCGTCCTTCAGCTCTGATAATATAAACTATGGATCAACTGCATGAAAGCATTAACTCACAACCATGAGGACGACTCTAGCTCTCATGCAATTACAATGCCCATGGTCATATCGGAAATCAATAATTCCATGACATACAGTGGCTTTACAAATTCTTATTCTAATGAATTAACCCCTGATGAAGCCCACCATTGCCATTACAATAATAACCGTCGATAAGAGGAACAACATGAGCTGCTTTATGACAGAATTGAGTGCATGTTTTGAGCAGCAGTCTCCTTGGCCATGGCAAGAATTACGCCTGGACGAGGACAGGGATTACTGGAACAATGTACTGGTAATTCATGGTCAGACATCATCTACACAAACTTGACAAATAATCATTCTTGTTCATAACCATCTGGGCTGTGTAGCTGTTAGATTGTGATTTTTTTGTTTGCTTTTTTTAGAGAGAATTTACTGAATAAGTTGTATCCATTCTTAGAGAACGTGGCCACTTTGGCAACCATATAATCAATGTAATTCATTTCAGTTCTCTAAAAAGTATATATTGATACTGTTTTCACCTCAGTTTTTATGTGAACCATGATAAAATATGTTGTTAACAAAACAAATGGCATGCCTAATAAATTTGTTTGTATGGATCAAAGGAAAATGACCAAGAAGTTCAATTACATAAATGTGATCCCAATAATGACTATGGATCATTATAATAGAATATCTAGATAGGGTGGCCTGGTTATTAGTAGCACTTTAATAAGCACACTTTTTAAATAATTATTTATTGTTATGAATTGTTATATTTGGATTTTTATTATTTTAGATTGATATCATTGGTTTTGTTTAGTTTTAAATAAAATTCTTATTGTTAATTTTCTAAACGTATGATATGAAGGTTTTAGAGTGGACAAGATTACTTTTATCAGTGATATGTAGGTTTTCAGAAATTATAAATTGTAGATGTTGGAAATAGATAATTTCTCCAATGTATTTGTTATTTCTAGGAAAAGTAAAAAGTAAGTTGATTTTCTATGCATAGTTCAGTTTAGTTTTAAGTAGGAGTTCTTTAGGAAAAGTAAATAAATAAATAAAAATTGTATTCATGCATAGAAATATGCGTTATGATAGTATTATTATTAAGATGTTCTATTGTTAGATGAAAGACTTCAATATAAAGGAGGCAATTATAAGTGTTTTACATAGAGAGATTTAATTGAGTCGTAGTTCTAAAATGGAAGAAGATACACATAGATTGTATCAAGCCGTAGTTTTTACATTGAAGAATACCCACATATTGTATTAAGCCGTAGTTTTTACATTGAAGAATACACAGATTGTATTGAGCCGTAGCTCTGACATGGAAGAAGATACACAGACAGATTGTATTGAGCCATAGCTTTGACATGGGAGAAGACACACAGATAGATTGTATTGAGCCGAAGCTCTAACATGGAAGAAGACACATACAAAGATTTTATTGAGCCGTAGCTCTAACATAGAAGAAGACATATACACAGATTGTATTGAGTTGAAACTTCGACAAACATATATATATATATGCACTCAAGTTCTTATTTGAGTTTGAAATACTTTATTTATTAGCAATTCTTTATTTTATTTATGTTGTTCAATATTCTATATCGTGCCCAATTTCTACGAATTGGTATCAGAGCGTGGTTTATCAGATGGATGTAAAATCAACGTTCTTGAATGGTCTTCTTGAAAATGAAATTTATGTGAATTGCCCAGAAGGTTATGAGATTGAAGCTAATGAAGGAAAGGTATACCGGTTGAGAAAAGTGCTCTATGGTTTCAAGCAAGCACCTAGAGCTTGATCCGAAGATCAATTTACTGATATTTTTACGAAGGCTTTGGGAAATGAAGTTTTTGAGTATTTGATAATTTTTTTGGGTTCTTTTTTTCAAAAAAAAATAATTTTATATCGAAAAGTAAGAAATATGAAAACAATGTAATCAAATTATTAATTAATGTAATATGCCTAAAATTCAATATAAAACCTAGAAATTACTATTTATTGACATTTTTAAAATAAAAGTGTTTAATATATTTGTGATAATTAACCTTACAATTATTTGGACAACAGAAAAGTTTGACATTAAGAGAACACATTAATACCAAACAATTTGTGTTGTCTGCTCCAATTTTTTTTTTTCCATGATCTAAATCAACCTTAACAATTAATGTGTTATCCACCAACGATTCTTAATGTAATCAGAATGAAAGAGGGTGTTGAAAGCGAAATTCACAGAATTTGGTAACCTTCACTTATTGTATGACAGAAAGCTCAAAATTTGAATTTGTTTAACATTTCTGTCTCTTTCAGATTTGGAGGATTGAGAAAAGCCTCTCATCAATAATCCAACATGGAGTTCATTATTTCAGTCTCTTTCATATTAGGAGGGTTAAATAGAATGACATAAAAGGACTCACAAATAACATAACATTCACTTTATTTCAGTCACTTTCATCTTAGGAGCCTTGATAAAAGCTTAATGAATTGTGCCTTGTTATTCTCCAACTCCACGTAGAAAGAAAATGACTGTTCAATATCTTTCTTACCTTTTTCTGCAGAGAGGAAAATGTATAGAAAACCATTATATACGATCAATACAAGCTATGAATATGTTAAGCTCCGGCCAAACACTATAATCTGAGGAATAGTTAAATTGGTACGTTATAATGGTAGTAAACTGTTATAAGATGATGGCGGGACTAGTGGAGAACCTAGTCATTGTTTGATATAGAACTAGTAGTTATAAAGTATTAAATTAAATTGAAAACCGAGAGAAGTAAACGAAGTATAACTCATCAAATTTTCATATATAATATTAACATTTTTCATGCACGAGTTGGCCTTGGAATTGGTTTCGAAGTCTTCTTTCGGTTGCTAAGTTATGATCTTTCTATTATGTGTTGGTACTATTGATTTGAAAATTCAACAATGGTGGTCACTATTGGTTTAACACGTGGGGGGTTTATTATACACTAGGGAGAGGAGCCAATTATTGTGGACCAATATTTGTGAGGGTACATAGAAATTAAAGAGTTTAGTACATGTCACTTTACCACTTACATTTTGAATAAAAAGTGCCCAATAGAATAAGTCACATCAAGTCATTCCATCTCAATTAATCAATCAAATGATGACTAATAGGTAGAAACAAATATGTGACTTAATTCACAAGTAATTGTTCATCTTTAAATTTTATTTAAAATAACCAAATCTATATATTTAAAAAAGGCCCTTCCACATTATTTTAATATTTAAAACGAAATATATATAATAGGGAGAACATAACCTATTAAAGGGTATTTTTTATTTTGAATTATATGATGTTTTGTTCTCTATGTGCACCCTTAAACTTTGGGTGCACAAAGACTCCCTTAGTTAAATGGAGCAAAGGCTCTCCGACTCTTAACTTCTTGATTGAACCCAGAATTAGCTAAGGTGCGATGTTGATTAAAGACAATTTGTCATTGGGTCACATTATAAGCTTTAGTCGAACCCCAACCAAAAATCAACTAAGGTAAAGAGAGTCCAAAAACATTGAGACCACAGAAGCTCGTGAGTGTTACCACGTGCCACAAATCGTGAAGGTCCGAGAGTTAGCGAGGAAATATAATTCCAGGGAACTCATAGAGCCCGAAACAAACGGAGGACACATAAGCTCATAAATGGTGTCATGTGACATAAATTATGATGGGTTTGGAGTTAACACGGAAATGGGAAGCCTGACAACTTGTAGCCACCCCAAATAGCCCATTGAGTTAAATTTGATGGCCACAATATGGTTAGAAGGTTTAGTTGTTGCTTCAATGTTGTGGGCTCCCTATGGCCCTACTATCAAACAATTAATTCGTAACGATTTAAGCAAGATTTTGATTTTTCCGTGCATTTATTGTGTTGAAATAGTCCTCTCGCTGCCCTTTGGGAAATGTAAATTCCTATATTAATGACCATCTCTTCGGCTCTTACATCATTTGATGTAGGTATTGTCGACAGAGCTTTAGACAAAAATGGCACTGAATAAGACAAGAGTTTGATTACTTTGTGCATTTATTGTGTTAAACCTCCTCTACCCTTCGAGTGCCGTAAAATCCAATATTAATGGTCATCTCTTTAGTTCTTCCATCATTTGATACAAGTATCATTGGCAGAGCTCTAGACAAAAATGACACTGAAGAAGGCATTGAAGTTTTTCCCAAAGGTCTTCCACAAGGTATTGGCTCCAACTCAAAAACCCCTTTTTCATGATGTTATCCTTGATTTACCATAGTTTGATAAAACTTTTTACTAGCTTGAATCTTATACCCTTGTTGGTTTTTTTGTTGGTTGAGTCCCCTCAGAGGGCCTACTTAAACAATGTGTGCATAACCACATGTAGTCTCATAATGTTAAGGTTAAGGGGGTCCAATATTTAACCAAGATTTTTTTTCCTATTTCGTTTCAACAATGTTAAACATTGTAAAGCCATTGTCAACCATGACCCATGGTTTAGTTCCCACTAGACCAAATATTTCCCATTGTTTGACCAAGTAAACTCAAATACTTAGTCTGGGTTGAATTCCTTGGTCTCCCTCTCCCCCTTTGGGTATTTTTTGAACAATTCATCAAACCCCTAGGGCGTTTCATCTACCTAGAGCAACCAAAATTCTACATAGACCATCCTAAAAAATGTGCTTACATTGAAATGTGGCCTAAGATGGCAAGGAAATAATAAATATCCATATTGTTGACACTCAATTCACTTAGAATGTGTTTTACATTAACCTCCTGAATACGTGTTTTTGGTGCCAAGCTTTAGACCGTATGATTTGGGAATTCCCTTTAATGGCTTCCTCACATCAACCTTTGCAGTAAAAAATCTCGACATAAGCTAAAGCCCCCGTAAATCTGTTTGACGAATGGACCACTGTCACAAATTAAAAAAATGTCTCCCTTAATGCTAACGGGTAAAAGAGAGCAAACTTTATTAATTCATAAGCCAAGGCACAAGATGCCAATATATACAATTTGGGGAAACAATTTAGACAGTTCGCTACCAAGGAACTGTCACATAGGGGGAGAAACAGAAAGCCAAGTAAGCATAACCAACGAAGATAGAAACAATGTATTAAGTTGCTAACATTCCCCCCTTAATACATTATTTTGACAAATGTACCCCCGAAATAGTTCAAATTTCACCTTGCCAAGAGACTTGGTGAGTATATATTCAATCTAAGCATCTGTTGGGCAGTACTTGAGTTGGATGTGGTGGTTCAAGACTTGTTCTCGATGTAGTGACATTTTACCCTAATGTGCTTTGTTCTCTCATGGAAAATTGGATTCTTAACAAGCTTTAACACACCCTGATTTCATAGTGAATGATGGGTGGCTTTTCTTCAGGAATTCCCATATCTGTCAAAATGCGATGTAACCAAATCGCTTCACTACTCGTGTGGCATAATACTCTGCCTCAGTGGATGAGAGAGAAACAACAATTTTCTTCTTACTAATCCACAAGATAGGCCTAGACCTGAGATGAAAAATATAACCTGTAATTGATTTCCTGTCATGAACAAATCCAACATAGTCCGAGTCTGTATATCCTTGCAAGAAGAATTGAGAGTTCTTATAATACTCCAGACCGTGGTCAATTGTACCTTGGGCATGTCTCAAAACATGTTTTGTTTCTACCTAATGATATTTCTTCAGCTCCTACATGAATATGAAAAGATAGCTCACAAAAAAGCAAAGGTCTGGTCCGGTATAGGTGAATTAAATGAGACTCCCAACAAGTTTTCTATAGTGAGTACCATCTACTTGAGGTGAATCCTAGAATCTAGAAAGTTACAAACCTTTTTTCATTGGAGTGGACATAGGTTTACAATCAGACATGCCATACTTTTCTAGGAGTGTCTTGGCATATTTCATCTGGGAGATAAAAATATGATTCTTCTTTTGTCATATCTCTAAGCCAAGACAATAATGAGTAGCCCCAAATCTGTCATGTCGAAGGATTTATTCAAATAATTCTTAACATCTTCAACGATATTGTCGGAACTCTATATGATCACAAGATCATCCGCATACATAACCAAGATTACAATCTTTGTGCCTATATTTTTATATACATATTTGAATTAGAGGGGCTACGATTGAACCCATATCACAATAGGTGATCATCTATTTTAATGAACTAACCCCTAGTTGTTTGTTTGAGTGCAGAAAGAGACTTAATTAGATGGCATACCTTATGAGGATGTTTATCATCGAAAAATCCTTTTGGTTGGGTCATGTATACTTCTTATTTGAGATCACCATTCAAGAAAGCACTTTTTACGTCCATCTATTGAAGTTTCCATCCTTTTTGTGCTGCCAATACACAGACAACTCTCATGGTTTTGATCTTCGCAGAGGGTGTAAAGGTCTCCTCATATTAAATTCCTTCATGCTGAGCATATCCCTTTGTAACTAGTTGTGATTTGTACTTGTCGATAGATCCATCTGCTATGTCTTTTGTTTTGAAAATCCACTTGTATCCAATGGACTTCTTTCCTGCAAGAAGATCGACAAGTTCCCATGTCCTATTTTGAATCAAGGAGTCATATTCTGCATCCATGGCCTTCTTTCACTGTTGGTGACTTAGAGCCTCTGAAATATCCCCACCTATGTTTTCCTTATTTTTCTAATTGGATTAGGGCTTGGATCCTTGCTTACAACGTTAGATAACAACAATGATATGCATAACCATATTTTTTCTAATGGCCCAAAACAGTATCTTGGAAATGAAATACAAGACCATACAAAGATCAACTTAGCTACTGTAATAAATACTTCAAAAATGGTGACTAGGGTTTTGTTGGAAAGACCTCCACAAACATACACTCAAATATTTTTTTATTTTTTAATCCTAAACTGATATCTAGATTATTAGCAGCCATTCATATACAAATAAAAATACTGAATTTTTAACAACAAAAATAATGAGCTGGAAATTACTCAATAAATTTTCCCTCTGAATTGTGATTGAAAATACCACTTAAAACCCTTCTAGAAAATTATGATATTAATTTCTTTTGAACCCAAAAGTGACAGCACAACAAATGGTACACACAATTTCAAATCCTGAAAATGACCTCTTACAACAACATCAGAAGTATCCAAAATAGTGAGTCGCCCCACATTGGACAAATATGATAACTAGTTGCTACAATTTATTTCTTCAACACACACTGTTGGAATGATAAAAATACTGTGAAGAACAATGGAATTTCTTGAGTAGAAATACCTCTCAATGCTCTTGGGGTTTTCGTCCACAAGAGGGATAAAATCCTTAGGGTTTTCGTCCTTGGATTTATTTGACAAAAGCTCAGAGCTTCCAATGCAAGGAGAAAATATCAATTAAAAATATCGGAATGTCCTCTAAGCAGGTTGACTTCTTCTTTATATAGGAAATGGGACCCAATATGACCTCCATCACATCCAATGAGATTCTTTCCCTTCGTTGTACTCCCACAGGCAAAGTCACATTTTTTAATGGGAAGCTTTGCACACTTTTCTTAATAAAAAATTTAACTCCCTTGAGCTACTCGCATTTTCCCTTAGGAAGTACATTTTAATTAAGTGCTTTTATTTTTAAAGCACTTTCCTTTTTTTTATTTTTTAATGTTAAGTTTATTAATTTATTATATGTGTTTTTATAATGTTATATTTTAACTTTAGCACAATATAATAATTAATAAAACTTAAGTCACCCAAGAGCTCACCCTTTGGCCGTCAAGTAGACAAAATAGGCCAAAGGTCTTCAATAAATTTATTCAAGAAAGAGGGACATTACAGTCCTCCCTTCCCGAGATTGCTTGTCCCCAAGCCATTGTAAATCTGGATGTTGAAGTATAGACTCTTCTTCCCATGTAGCATCATCCAATGGACAAATCTCTCCACCTAATCAGGTACTCCTAAATCACTCTACTCTTGAATCTCCTCTCTCTTCTATGTAGGATCTCCTCAGGAACCAGAGCAAATATCCCCTCCTCATCCAATGGTTGACAACTTTACAGAAGATACCACATGTGCTGCCCCAATGCCTTCTTTAAGCAAGACACATGAAAAAAAATATGTATCTTACTTTCAGAAGGTAACTCCAGCTCATAAGCTACCTCTCCAACTCTTCTCAACACTTTGTACGGACCATAAAACCGAGGCTTAATCTTTTCTGTACCACTCTTCTTGAGAGTACTTTTTCTATATGGATGTATAGACACAAAAATACCATGTCTCCCACCTCAAATGATATCTCAATCCTGTGTTCCGGTCTACATACATATTTTGTTGGTTCTTTGGGTATGTTGAATATTATCCTTAAGTACCTTAAGGATATCCTGGCCATCCTATAAACACTCCTGAGCCTTAGGAGCTCTATTGTCCCCAAAATCCAAATCAACGAATGATGCTCACATCATACCCATACAAGGCTCAAAATGGGGTTCATACCAATAGACATGTGGTAAGTAGTATTATATCAATACTCACATAAATATAAACATTTCACCCATGCCTTTTTTCTGCCCCGAAACATAGTTATCAAAGATAACCCTCTATCCATTTGTTCACAACTATCTTGTCTGTCCATCTGTCTGAGGGTGATAAATCGTGCTCGGAGCCAATTCTGTACCAACCAATCAGAAAAATATCCTACCAAAAGGTATCTCAAAAATCTTGTTATCCCGATCACTAATAATGTTCTTTAGAAGTCCATGTAATTTGAATACTTCTCGGAAGAACAAATCACCAACATGTGGTTCCTTAAAGTTGGTTGGGATGGCGAAGAAGCATGCATACTTTGTCAACCTGTCAACCACCGCATAAATGCAATCGTTCCTCCTGCACTATGGGAAGACTTGTGATAAAATCCATCGAAATGCTTTCCCATTTGTGCTCTGGAATTGGCAAGGGCTACAATAAACCTGATGGAAAGTATGCTCTAACTTGTTTTGTTGACAAGTCACACACTCACGAACATGGCGTAAAACATCCTCTTTAAGACCCTTCCAAGATAATCTCTCTCTAACCTTCATGTATGTCTTGAAATACCCTGAGATGTCCTACAAGTGGTACATCATGGAAGGCATGTAGAATATTTCCCTTAAGCTTAGATTCAGGAACTAAATAAATTCTGCCCTTATAATAAATCAAATCAGCTATTACCTGTGTATCGCTCATCCTGAATCTTACCATCCATAATCTCACACGCCAAAGAAGTTTTGGAATACTCAACTAATAGTTGAGATTTCCAATCTGCTGAAATATCGCTCAAAGAACATAGGGCAACAAGATGTGGCTTCCTATAAAGTGCATCAACCACTACATTATATTTACCTTTGGCATACTGCAATGTCAAAATCATACGCCTGGATCCTACTGACCCACTTTTGTCTTCCTTTCACTGAGCTCCTTTTGTTCCAAAAAATATTTCAAAGTTGTTGTGGTCGGTCCCCACCACAAAACTTCCCACCTACCAAATGTTGTCTGAATTTTGCCTAAGGCATGCACAATGGTGAGCATCTCCTTATCATAGGTGGAGTAAAACCTTTCATTGTCCCTCAACTTACTTACTCTCGTAGGCAATAGGATGACGGTCCTGCATAAGAACTGCACCAATACCCAAACCAAAAGCATCACACTCCAATATGAAGGGCCGAGAGAAACCCAGAAGAGCTAAAACTAGACAAGTGCTCATAACCACCTTGAGCCTATCAAATACCACTTGTGCCTCATTTGTCCATCTAAATGCCCCCTTCCATGTAAGATTTTTCAATGGAGCTGCAAGCTCAGAATAACCTCTAACAAACCTCTTGTAGTAACCACATAATCCTAGGAATCCACGCAAGTCTAAAATGTTCCTAGGTGGCGGCCAATCCTACATAGCTTGTATCTTTTCCTGATGAACCTAGACCCTGTTGGCCCCAATGACATGGCCAAGATACAAAATATTTGTAACTCCAAATTCACATTTGGACATCTTAGCAAATAGAGACTGTGTCTCCATGATGCTAAGTACCTCATCAAGATGACTCAAATGTTCCTCCCATGTCATGTTGTAAATCAAAATGTCATCAAAAAATACTAGCACATAATTCCTCAATTGTCTATTGAAGAGACGATTCATACATGACTGGAATGTAGCAGGTGTATTAGTGAATCCGAATGACATCACCAAAAACTCATAATGTTCGTAGTGACATATGAATGTTTTCTTGTGAATATCCTCTTCACAAACACAAATATGATGGCATCCTGATCAAAGATCAATCTTTGAAAAATAGATAGCTTCGTGGAACTCATCCAATCGCTCATCTATGCAACGAAAGTGATACCTGTTCTTGATAGTATTCTTGTTGAGAGCATGATATTTAATGCACATCCTCATGGTCTTGTCCTTCTTCACCAGTACAACTTAAGAAGCAAAGGGGATAGAACTAGGATGGATATGCCCCATATCCAAGAGCTCTCTGATGGCCTTCTCTATCTCATCCTTGAATTTATTAGGATGGCAATAAAGTGTAGTAATCATGGGATTAGCTCTATGGCATGCTCAAATCCCCTATCTGGTGGTCTATCTGGAGGAATGTCACCAAAACTTGGGCCATGCTTATCTAGTACTGATTAGATATCCACATGAAAGGGTTGTCCACTATCTGAAGAAGATTTGGATGAAATGAAGCATGGGGCTACCCATACAACCTCTCCATGTCTAACAATGGTCTCCATCCTATGTGCTGAAGTAACTCTAGGCCTACCATTAAAAAGATCCCTACACACAATCTTATTCCCATCTGCCATGAACTCTAACTCCATCCACCTAAAACCCTACACATACTTACCAATGGACTATAGCAAATGAATACCCAACACTACATCAATCTCACGAAGACCTACTACATAGAAATCATTGGTCAATGTGTAGTCTCCCAACTGGATGCTAAACTAAGGAGTCCTCTTAGTGCAATTCATAGTGAATCCGTCTACAAATCGTACATTAGAACACTCAAAGTCCTCAACCTGTAATCCTCGCTTCGTAGCGAACCCCTCATTTGTGAAGTTGTGCATGTCTCCACTATATATCAAATAAACCATTCGATGTCCCTTGATTACTCCTTTCAGCCAAAAAGGATGGTATCTAGGGACTCCTGAAAGTGAAGCAATGGTAACATTGGATGAACGGATGCCTCATTCTCTCCAAGATCTATCTGGGGCTACTTCTCATATGTATCAGATCACCATCGTTGCCCTATGCATCTGTATCTAGTAACTGCTCATCATCCTTATCTGAAACCACCTTAATGAGGTACACCTTGCCTTTACCAAAGCAGTGATGTACAGGCTCCCAATGATCCTTATAATGAAAGAAAAGCTTCTTCCTTCTCAATTCATTATGAGTATCCTGATCCACCTTAGGAGAATATACACTCTTTTTTGGAATAGTAGAGCGTTGAAATGGTCTGGAGCTTGTGGGAAACTTATTATTGGGCTGATATGAAGTGGGTGATGTGTCCAAATATAATGTCATCTGAATGGCATCATGCAACATCCTAGGCTTAAGATCCTTGACCAATCCTCTCGTCCTATCATGAATCCCCTCTATGAATAACTTCACTACCCTTTTCTCAGGAATCTCCAAAACCATCAATGTGATGTACTTAAATTCCTTGATATAGGCATCAACATGTCCACTCTGGCGAAGCTACACCAAATTTTTGTAGTATAGCTCCACATCCTTGTGATCAAATCTCGCAATCAATCTCTCACTGAACTCCTTGTAAGACCACAAAAGATCATGGTTCTTTGTGAGCAGCCCATGATGCCACCAATCATATGCTACTCCCTCAAGGCGTAAAGTGGAAAACTGAATAGCCTTGTACTCTTACATAGGCTTAAGGGAAAGATGCGTGTCGAGCTTATGAATCCAAGATCTAGCACTGATCTTCTCACTCCCATCAAATGTGGAAAGATTCACTTTGTTGGTAGCCTACTTCAACTCCTTATTCTAATGTGATCTATGCATCCTATCATGTCTGGCCCTCAAACTATCTCTCTTATGTGGAAAATACTGCGGAAGGGGAAAAACATCCCTCACATGTTGTGGTAAATTCCTCCACTCATCACTAGCTGCCATAACACTGTCTTAGAAGGCCAATCCCTCAATTGGATATTCAATCTCCGGTGGTTCATCTCTAGGCAAAAAAATGGGCTGCATAAGACTATTTGTTGTCCGGGTAGGCCTCCTCTCATCTGTATGAGTGTGCCTCCTCTCCTGACGTGGAGATCCCCTCACACTACCAATATCCTAAGGTTATTTACTATGCCTCCTGTAACTACTAACAACTGATATGGATCTGTCTCTCCTTTCCTATCTATCTCTTGGCCTATCCAATGCCAACATGCCCAGAGTAGAGCCCATATGTTCCATGGACTGAATTAACCATTGTTGGGTGGCTACCATTGTCCTAAAAAGTTCTCTGTTTGGATCCGCTTGCTCATCCTGGGGATGGCTATAAAGACCTTCCTGTCTATTACCCATGGTTTCAGTTCCAACACCTATTTCAACTCTAGCCTCTAGTTGTGGTCTTCTACGTGTGTAATACCTGAGTGGACCAATCTCTCATGGTTGCATAAAATCAAATCATAACCTCTGTAGGTAGTAGGACCATTGCTCTGATACCACTAAAAGATCCACACCTATGCTTTACTTATTTTATCTGATTGGCTTAGGGCTTGGATCCTTGATTACAACGTTAGATAACAACAATATAGCATAACCAACACTAATAGCTCAAAGGATAATGTAAAAAAATCAGATTTACCAACTGCTGAAATTATACTTCAAAAATGATGACTAGGGTTTTTGGGAAAGCCTCCACAAACAACACTCAAATAATATTATTTCTATCAAAACTTATTTTTATATTATTAGCATCCAGAATATGCATTAAATCTAAATTATTAGAGGCAAATAATGGATGTAAAATAGTCTAGAAATCTGCATAAAAGTCTGACTAAAAATACCTCTTAAAACCCTCTAGAAAAATTTGAAATTTATTCCCTCTGATTCCAAAAGTGCAGTACAGTAGATGGTAAATAATTTCAAACCTGGAATGAGTCCGCAACAACTCGAAGTAGACAAATGATGGGTCACTCCACCCTGGTAAATATAATAACAACTGCTGCAATTTATTTCTTCAACACACATTACTGGAATGATAAACATCTATGAAGAACAATGAAATTTCTTGAGTAGAAATGCCTCTAAATGCTCTTGGGGTTTTCATCCACAAGAGGGGTAAATCCTAAGGGTTTTTTTTTTCCTTGGATTTATTTGCAAAAGCTTAGATCTTCTAATGCAAAGAGAAAATATCAATTAAAAATCTGGAATGTCCTCTAACAGGTCGACTTCTTCTTTATATAGGAAATTGGACCGAATATGACCTCCATCACATCCAATGAGTTTTTTTCCCTCCGATGCACTCCTATAGGCCAAGTTGGATTTTTTAATGGGAAGCTTGGTACACTTTTCTAAAAAAATATTAACTCCCTTGAGCTAGTCACATTTTCCCTTAGGAAATACATTTTGATTAAGTGCTTTTATTTTTAAATCACTTTCCTAAGTTTTAATTTGAATGTTAAGTTTATTAATTTATTATATGTGCTTTTATAATGTTGAATTTTAACTTTAGCACAATATAAGAATTAAAAAAACTTAATAGAGCTCACCCTTTGGCTGTCAGGTAGACAAAATAAGCCAAATGTCTTCAATAAATGTATTTGAGAAAGAGGGACATTATAGCCTCATGAATTGAATCAAGTTCGGTGCTATCAACCACTGAACTCATGAGTGTGATATTTACCTCATTTCTCATCTATCTTTTCATTCTAACTCCTAATGAAGTGTCTGGAAGAGAGATCCGGTGGGAATATCTCATGGTTCTTTGGACCCACTTCGGATGTTGACACTACTAATGATGTAAAAATTTGGTTTCGAAATTACCAAGATCAATGAAAAATTCTCCTTATAACTCATCTTTCTATAGAAATGGTTCAAATGATGACTCGTCACAAACCACTTCTCTACTCTCATATATCTTATTTTTCTCAAGCTCCATGAGATGATATGCCATTGAGGTAGTATTGTACCCCAAAAATATGCACTGGAGTGTTTTTGCATCAATTTTCTTCCTCTTCTTATCTGGGACATGTATATATGCAGTACAACCAAATACTCTCAAAGTAGAAATAGAAGGCTTATGATTACTCCATACCTCTTTCAGTGTCTTGTCCTGCATCATCTTTGTAGGTGTTTGGTTCAGAAGATATATAATTCTCTGGACCGCTTATGCCCAAAATATGTTCTCCATTTTTCACAGTAGAAAGCATGCAATGATCCATCTCTATGACAATGCAATTGTGACATTCTGTTGGGGAGTATAGGGGGTAGTTAAGTGTTGTGTGATGTTGTGATCCTTCAAGAATGGCAATTATTTGACCTGAATTCCCCTCTTAATCTAAGCATAGGATAGGAGGGGGATGCCTAGTTTGCTAAATAACTCTCTTATAGAAGATCTAAAAATTGGAAAATGCTTCACTCTTCTTTTGGAGAAAGAACATCTATGTCTTACAGGAATAATCACAACGAATAACTAGAAGTACTAAAATCCCTTAAATGAAGCAAGAAAGGGTCCGCATAGATCGGTGTGCACAACCTCAATACGGTTCTTTGCATGGAATGTACTCGACTGGAATGGATCCCTATGTTGTTTTCCCACCAGACATCCAGGAAAAAGAGGTAATGAATGAGAGAGTGGAGGAAGTCCTCATACCATTTTCTTAGAACTAAGCTAATAGAGGGATCCATATCAATAATTCCACAGTGCAGTGGACTCTACTATGGAGGAAGATAAAGCAACTGCAAAGGATAAAACTACATCTAATGCAAATAAATGATCCTTTAAAAATATCTAGCAATTATCCTACCTTCTCGTGATATCAGACATGATTCGATGCCTTTCTAAACCATGAACTCCACCTTGATCTTGTGATTCAACAGTTGAGAGACAGAATGGAGATTTTTTGTTAAGCCAGGGACATAGAGCACCTTTATGAGAGTAAATCTTCTCATCCTGAGAGGAATGGTGACTTTTCCTATTCCTTCTACAACATACCCCTTATTGTTTACAATTCGAACCCGATCTCTTGTGGGTTGATCAGTTAATGAATCAAACAACTTCCCATCACTCGTCATGTGCTTGTTGGAGCCAGAGCATCGATCAAACATTTTGTGATGGCTGCGACATTTGGGAGACTAGAACTACATTATTGTTGTGTGCGCCGCAATTTAATGATTCTGGGACATCCTCATCCGAGTCATCATCTGGTTGGTCTGTGAGATGTCATTTCTACTTCTTTTGGTGAGGATGCCACTTGGATTTCTATGAATCACCACGGCCAAATGTTCTCTCTTCTCCAGAATTGCATTGTGTGTGACCATTGTACCAACAATTCATAGTGTTGTGTGTATTTGTGGTGCAGATGTGACACCATTGATTCGATTTTTGAGACTTCAATTTTTGTTGTTACTTATGTGGTTGTTTTGTGTCTACTTCTCTTTTTTCCCTTGTGAGGCTACTGACTCTTCTGCCGCCTCGAGATCAATGTTTTTTCCTCATATTTTTCAATCATTGTTTGAATGGATTTTTCCTGCTATAGAAAATTTACCAGTGCGACAAAATTCACCTCCTTTTTTTCATGGTTAATGTGTTAATGAATGTATTGAATTGGGATAGAAGATCTCACATTATGAGAGGGACAAACAACTTATCTTCCACCACTTCTTTAGGTTCTCTAAACTTTTCTCGTAGTTACACCACATGACACAAGAATTCTTCCACTTTCTCACCTTTTTCATACCCATTGTATAAATCTTTGACTAAATATGAAGGATCTTTTTCAAATTATTTTCTTTGTAGATGGTGGAGAGATTATCCCATCCCACCTTTGATGTCCTTGCATCCCATATGTGTGGGTTCACCTCATTGGAAATGTTGAGAGTGATCAACATCAAGGATTTTACATTGGCCTTATCATACTTCATTTTCTCATTTACATCGATGGGACAAGCTACTGCATGAGTCACGATCTCTTAGAGATATTAAAACAAGAGAATGGTGTGCATCCTGATCTTCCAAGTGGAATAATTTGGCCCTTTCAAGAGCTAAGAATCAGAAAACAATATTTTTGGAGAAAACATGATGTGAGAATTTTTTTATTATGATATTCAAGGGTACAAAACCTTACGGATGAAAAAGAGAATGAAGGTGTGTTAGAATTTGAGGATTATAATAAATACGGATTTAATCAACTTACATATTATATAATGTTACAATAAATATTTAAATAAAGATTACATCATAACATAAGTAAATAAAGAAATACTTACAGGAAATAAATAACATAGGTGACACAATATTTATAGTGGAAAACCCCAATAGGGTAAAAACCACTTTGAAAATAACATTTTACTTTAGAAAGATTATTTTACATCTAGTAAGATCGCCTCCTCCTCTGAAACCCTATTTACCAAGGATAAAATCAAATCACTTGATTTTCACACCTTTGATATATGTCCTGAATATATCAAATGAGGACCTAAATTCCTTTTTATATAAGTTGATCAGGTATGTCTCCCAACCCACATTTTCAACCTAAAATGGCTGACACGTACACCTAGGTTTATAATATTTAATATTAAAAATATAGTCATTTCATGATATTAAATATTTAACCTAAAGTATATACCTAGGTTAGCATATTTAAAAATAGAAACATAAATATTTCATATTATTAAATATTAACCTATTTATTAGTGATGGACCCATATATATTAAGGGTTGGCCAAACCACTTAATCATTATGTTCCAACACTCCTCCTTAATGTTAAGTGGTATAACATAACATATGCCAATAGATTACCTGCCTGTGGTACACTACATTATTTACAATCCTTAAACCATAAAGGTTTTAGGCTAGCATATCAGTTGAAGGAATTATAACACCTTCATCATACTCAATTTACCTTTTGGTACAAAAGGATTTGGAATCCCAAAGATCATCCCATGATCAGTGGCTAAGTATGATTTGTGAGTTTTACATGTTCTCATAGGTTCTCATAAAAGATTATTGAACCCAAGCATATAGGAGCCTTTTACAACCAAGGACCTCCTTAACAATATGCTTGTACTGGATATTTACTAATAAACTCAATAGCACTAAAGATTTTACTGAAGACCACCTTTAAGATCTTTCTACACTTCTTTCTAAAAGATAAGCCGATGAGGTATACATGCTCGAAGGTCTTTTTTACACTTGCCTGAAGGTATTTTACAAATGCCCAAAGGTATTTTTACAAAAACCAAGTTCCATTAGGAAGTGACATTGTCATGCACACTCTCCCTCAATGGCAACTCCGAAAATCTAAGCTTTTCATGAAAGTGACAAAACTTTGTAGCACTCAGGGACTTTGTGAAGATGCCAGCAACCTGCTCTTCAGTCAACACGAACTTGAGATTTATGTCATCACTTAGCACCTTCTCACAGGTGAAGCCTATATGTATCTCAATGTGCTTCGTCCTCTGATGTTGAACCAAATTATTAATCAAGAGTAATACAACTCTGGCCACCACATAGAAGATGCATACTTCCTTAACTTCCATGTGTATCTCTACCAACAACCGGTGCAACCACATGGCTTCTTTACTTCTTCCATTGTACTTCTCCTCCTTAGTATAAGAAATGGAGACTGTTGATTGCATTTGTTGTTCCAAGTAATTGTGCCTACACCAAAAAAACCTGAACACATATCCAGTATATTTTATAAGACAACATCAATATGGTTACAATAAAAAAATCCTTATAAGATAGCATTTTCATTCTTAGTATAATGCAACCCATAATTGATTGTTCCTTTAAGATATATACAAATTCTTTTTGCAATATTTCAATGATCTCTAAAAAAAGTTCCTGCATAAACCTTGAAGTAATTCCTACTGTATAGGAAATATCTGATCTAGTTATAGTTAGATAAATCAAACTATCAACTAACAACATATATAAAATAGGATCAACATTTTTCATATGCAGATTTAGGGGTCAATATTTATTCCAACTTCCATTGAAGTAGAAAATGGTTTACAATCAATCATAAGAAACTTTTTCAATACAATGGATGCATATTGTGTTTTGAAAAATAACAATAGAATGAAATACAGTCATATAAAGAACATGATGTGAGAGACCTAACTCATTCATTTCAAAGTACTACTTTAATTTATCTTTAATCCTATGAATTAAATCAGAATTGTCACCATTCATAAGAAAATCATCAATATATATACATATAATGATAATATGTGAGCCTTATTGCTTAATGAATATATCATTATTAGAAGAACAATTAACAAAACCTAATAGTTTAAAGAAGAAAACAATTTTCGCATACCAAACTCTAAGAGCTTGTTTTTAACCATACAAGGATTTCTCAACTTACAAACATAGTTTTCTTTACCAATTTCTTTAAATCCTTTATGTTGAAACATGTAAAGTTCTTTTTTTAAATTACAATTCAAAAAAATATTTTTCTTATTCATTTGGTGGATTTCTCACCTAAATTGAGCAGCAGTTGCAAATAAGGCCCTAACAATATTCATTTTAGCTACAGGGGAAAATGTCTCAACATAATCAGTACCATGTTTCTGATTGAAACCTCTAACAACAAGTCTAGCTTTATGTTTGTTAATACTACCATAAACATTATACTTTAATTTGTATATCTACCTAGACTCTATAATACTTCATGGCTTAGGTTCATTAATGCATGGTACATATGATGGCTTCTAATCATTTTCCTAAGGTTAATAGGATTTGAAATTTCTAACATAGATTGAGCCCAATTTAATTTCTTATCTAGGAAGATAAGAGTTTCAGAAACATCTATAACATCAAAAAATCATCATGACCATTTACTAAATCAGAATCAAAACCATCATTTAGAAGCATTTAATGAAGTAAATTCAAGAGAAGAAGACAACACATGTAAACCTTTCACTAGATTATATGTATACATTTCATATAAGCTTTGATAATTAGCATGTCTTAACCTTTCATGCTATTGTTTTCAATTATTAAAACTTTGAGATATAAAACAAGATGCAAAAGAGAAATGATCGAAAATATACATACCATTTCTTTGAATTCCTCCAGTTATACTCTCATTACTATCTTTGATATACCAAGTATCCTTCATGCATGGATTCTAGTTGCGTCCATACCTCTTTCGAATGTTCGATATTACCAATGTATAGAAGGTACTCATCATTCACATTGCGTAAAATCATAGAAACAACCTCTTGTATTCGTTGCAAGAATGCATTTATGTTATCTACAGTTGTTTGACAACTGGTGGGAGAAACCTTAGATCCAGAAACAATCGTTCAGAGTTTCCTCACCATAAATTATGTTTTGACCCAAATGTTATAGTTGGTTTCATTCAGGATCTGGATTTTGTCAAGATAGAAATAGTTAGACGCCATTGTTTTCCTAAACCTGTAAAACACACCTCATTATAATATACAATGTACCACATAGCTAGATACATATTTATCGATAATAAAAACAACACTTTTAATATAATCATATCTAAATTTTATAGATCTAAAGAAACTATTTGATTATAACTAATTATGTCATTACAGTGCATTAAATTAACCTCCCATGATTAAAATAATAACCCGCAATATAAAGGGCTCTGCCTTATACCCTAGATTTATATAAAATATTTCCGACCATATAGAAGTGAAGAAGAGACCCCTAAGAATGTATAACAACTTCAAATTTTTGAAAAAATTAATGTAAACAAATATTTGACCAACTTAAATTTGACGTTTAAAAGACAGTCATAATGGCTTATTTTTTAGTCTGTCATGACGGTCATTTAACCGTCAAATTTAATGAAGCCAAAACTTGCTATGTAATTATTATTTTAGGTTTTTATAAACATAAACTATGCCAAGGCAGCCCACATTAATATGACATGATAATTTGGCAACATAAGTTAGAATATTAGTTTTTTTAATTAAACATGCCATACTTACCAATGCCACGTGAAAAACCTAAGAAAATACCATATGATTTAAAAAACTACTTAGGTTTTAAGTTATTTTTTTATATCTCACTTAGAAAAAAGAATGGGCCTGCTTTAGAGTTGAAGCAGTTTTTACGATTTATGTGTCCATTTTTTATTTTTTATTTTTTAAAGAACAAGTATAGAATTAAACTTAGTATTATTGATTACTAATGCCACCAACCTTCAACTACCCACCATTCACCACATTGGGCATTAAAATTAAAAAAATGTTTTATAGTTTAGGTATGTTCAAAATATTTTTCGAAGCCCATACGAATGGGGTAGTTATAAACTATAATATAATAACTATATAAAATATATAGTTTTCAAATTATATAAATTTTAATACGATGTTTATATAAGTTATTATATAAACCTTATTCTATATATTTTTAATTTAAAAAAATATAGTTATAGATTAACTATAAACTATAGTTTTTCAAATCAAATTCTTTCAGAGGGGTCAAAAGAACACGAGAATGAATTTACCTTCCGAAATATTTAACCTGCAAACATTTGAAATTATAGAAAACATGAAAATTATTTCATATAGTAATAAATCATTTCTGTTTCTGTATGTGATTTTCACACAGGTAAATATTTGAATCCCTTTTCTCCTGTGCACACATCAATCTCCAAACAAACATTAATTCCATATAATTTACAAAATGTAAATGAAAGTAAGAATCATATCATATTACATCTCCCCCAAAAAATTAGGGATTTAAAATTGAAAACCCTAAAATATTTACCAAGAGTTTAATTGCACAAATGTAGTGCCAAAATAAATTGGAAAAAAAAAGAAGGGGACCAGATATTTTTAAATACCCTTTCGGGTTGGTTGAAAAAACCCGTACAAATTAAATAAATAAAATACAAAACATTTGATCTTAATTTATTTAATTTACCTTGCTCTGTTACCATGTTAGAATTTGAGGATTCTAATAAATACGGATTTAATCAACTTACATATTATATAATGTTATAATAAATATTTAAATAAAGATTACATCATAACATAAGTAAATAAAGAAATACTTACACAAAATAAATAACACGGGTGACACAATATTTATAGTGGAAAACCCCAATAGGGTAAAAACCACTTTAAAAATAACCTTTTACTTCATAGAACTTATTTTACATTTAGTAATATCACGTCCTCCTTTGAAACCTTATTTACCAAGGGTAAAACCAAATCACTTGATTTGCACACCTTTGATATATTTCCTGAATATATCAAATGAGGACCTAAAGTCCTTTTTATATAAGGTGATTGGATATGTCTCCTAACCAACTTTTTCAACCTAAAATGATTGACACATACACCTAGGTTTATAATAGTAAATATTAGAAATATAATCATTTCATGATATTAAATATTTAACCTAAATTATATACCTAGGTTAACATATTTAATAATAGAAATATAATTATTTCATATTATTAAATATTAACCTATATATTAGTGATGGACCTATATACATTAAGGGTTGGTCAGGCCACTTAATCATTATGTTCCAACAAGGTGAGCTCGGTATGCTTGTGCAGTGAGATGTGAACTCTTGTGTGGGCATTCTATTTCATGTTCATCATCTTCCTCGTAGCCTTCCTTGAGCTTTGCATAAATCTTCTTGGATTCGCATTGTACGTCAAATAAGAACCAATCTAGTAGTCCCTGATGCATTAACTCCTCAAATTACAGGTTTCCGATGTTATGGATATTGTCGAGAAATGCAAAATACAAGTCAATACTTTCAAAAGCTTTATTTTGGCATCTTAATGGTGATTCACCTCGCAGATTTCTCACAGCGCTACTTACATAATCTGGAGTGTGTGATGTTTGCTCAATTTTTGACAAAACAGCTCTTGTGTATCCTCCTTCATGCATGTATGTGAAAATTACTTGATGACGTCAACGCAAAAATACAACCAAGTTTGTTAATCAAGTCTTCTCATAGTCATTAATATAGGTTTGTAATGTTTCCTTAATCTTCACGTAGACCGCTAGATAGATCTTCCATGTGTTGGTTGTTGACAGGAAAATAATGTGTATCTACTACACGCAGTACTCACATCTTCCAACACGTCCACTCCTCTATACAGGGAAACTTTTTTTGCTATAAGGAAACTCCTTTGTTGATCATGAACATAAAACACCAAAGGACATGAACAAAAAAATGCCACGTTTCCTTTAAGCAGGTTAAATATTCTTCACTGCATGTTGCGCTCAGTAATTTTATCTCCAATTCACCACGTAGGTCGTTGGATCATAAAGACTTTGATACCAATGATTGGTAAAAGAGAACAAAATTTATTCATTTATAAGCCAAGGCACAAGATGCCAATATATACAATCTGAGGAAATAGTTTAGACAATTCGCTACCAAGGAGCCATCACACAAGTGGAGAAACAAAATTCCATGTAGGCATAACCAACAAAGATAGAGACAATGTATTAATTTCTAACAAGTACCTTTTAACCTCCATTAGTTTTGTATTTCCTTGTTGGTACCCAACTCCTCTTCCACCATTGGAAAAGAAGTTGCATCACATGCAATTAATGCTTTACCAGCACTCTCTTGTACCCTACTCATTGTTTCTTCCATCACGCCCTTTATTCCTAGTGTGCATGCACTATAATCCCTTTTTGGGGTGAGTTATCCAAAGGAAAATATTGTCTCACTTGAATGCAAGTCCATGTTATGCTGCTCTTGAAGCCCTTTTCCAACAGAAGATGGAGAATATGTCAAACAATAATGGTGACCTTTCCAAGTGCTTGATTTTATGCCTTCCTCCCAATGAAAATCCACTTATACTAACAAGTTTTAATCCCTTAAAGATATTAATGATGAGTGATCCATGCACCTTGATGTTTCCTAATGATTGGCTACTCTTGGAATGTACGTGGCCTCATGAACTGACCCCTCAATATTTGGTCAAGGAAAATTATCTTAAATTTTGCAATAAGAAAGTTATGTGCATGCAGGAAGTTAAATTATCTAGGTTTCTTCTTCAGCCTATTTCCCACACTATTTGGTTAGGTGTTATTTTCCAGGTGTCTAATTACGAGTTAGGTTGTGGAGGGGTCATCATGCTACTTATACCAAATATTTCTCGTAATATCATCTCATGGTGCTCTGACCCCACTCATCAAGTGATATAGACCCTCTTTGATTTTGACCGATTTATCTTTGGATTAGAAACCTATATACCTCCAATGACACAATGGAATGGTGTCTTTTTTGGCATTTGCTTGTTAACTCCCTCCCTAATGCCTATTAAATTTTATGTGGGTATTTAACATGATTGAGTCTAGTGAAGATAATGAAGGGCACATGCTAACGCGGTGGTGTTCAAGAGAGAATGATCCTAGTTCTACATGAGGTAAAAGCTTAGCATTTATGATCAAAATCAACATTGCAGGAAAGACTCCACTACTTCATGGTTCACCAGGTATAACTTCAAACATGGTCAAGAAAAATTGTTTGAGAGGCTAGATTGTGCTCTATATGTTGAACAAGATCTTTACCCATTATCTTCTAATGTTGGTAGGCATGTTTCATTGATAGATAATATTATACTCTTAGAACATTAACTCAAAAAAATTTCGGGGGACAAATTTGTGGGTTTCTTGCCAACGCTCTAGGAATCTAAGTCCCTCTACTTAAATGGTTCAACTTACATATGTGCATGCATGAGTAAGGTGAGTTTTATCAGGGTTGGGCTTGTGCTCGGGGATCCAACAGGGGCACTCCATTGACCCTATAGAATAATCTTGTAAATACATGCAAGAGAGGAATTTTCTAGGAGAGTAGGAAAGGGAGTGAGAATGTTAGATAAGAGGACTAATGCTACAAGTAGAAAATCATATTCTTGCATACATTAATTAGAAATTTCATCACATATATTAAAATTAAGAAGAAACAACTCTACAAATAACAACAAGACTGATTAGAATTTATGAGCACAAAGTATCAATAAATCCCATAGTCAAAAAAGGGCTAGAAACTCCTTGTTCATGTATTGATGCTTAAACAAAAGTTTTGCATAGTATGAGAATAGAGGAAATTTGAGAATGGGGGAATGGAAGAATTTTCCTCTTTGATTTTTCACAAGGATCTCTCTCTCATGAATTCAAAAAAACAACTAAGAAGTCTCTAAAATGAGGAATGCATTACAATTTATAGAAGAATAATAACTCTTTGCCTTCCTTGTGATTCTTCATATACCCCCCAATGGCTCTTCATATGTCTCGACATGACTTAAAACTCTTTGCCTTCTTAGGAAAACATTAAGTCCTTTTTTATAACATAAAGGTGACTTATTACTTTAGGAACATTAAGACATGCGAAAAAGTGCAACCCCAATGCAAAATTAGAACATTAAGGAGAGAGAGAAAGTTGGGGGGAAAAGACAGAGAGAGAGAGAGAGAGAGAGCATAAATAAGAATAAGGAAGAATGATGCTGACGACAAAATATTCTGCCTCTGATAAATTTCATTGATCCTTCCAGATGACTTGATGGAATGCTCCAATGTGATGAAATATGAATCCTCAAACTCTTTGCACCATGATAAACTTCATTTGGATGACGTGTGAACACTATGAACTAAGTGTTTAAAAACATTGTCAAATGACTTCATTGGTGACCATGAGCATCACTCATAAAGATTCCACCTGAGAACCCTGTTTCTGATGAATTTTCCTTAACTCCTCGAAATATTTCCTGAATCTTCCAAAATTAATTCCTTGATGTTATTATACCTTTAATTCATATCCATGTTGGATTTTTCTCCTCTTTTCCACTCTAGGGGGTTGCACCAGTCCTTGGAAGGCCAATGGTACCCCTTCCCAACACTGCCTAAAATTAGCATTCGTCAAGAAGTCCTAAAATCACCTAGGGGGATTGACTTGACTTTCATAATTCACCTAGTGGACTAAGTTAACATACATTGGGGGGGTCATTGGATTGACTAGGTAAGGCCGGTGCTGAGGATGGGTAGACCTGGGGTGTCTTGAAAAGGTAGATTTTAATTTTTTTGACAAATAGGTATCATTGTCATGCTTGAAAATTGTAAATTTTTTTGTTGCACATTTGCATGACAATACCTGGCTCTTTCTTGGGGACATGATATGGAATGACCACAGTGAAGACATGTCATGAGGAATCCCATTATCTTAACTTGCAACATATTCACCAATGTATTATCCATTGGGCTCTACGAAGTCATATACAACTTACAAGAGAGAGGGACAACCAGGAACAACACACACACACACACACACACACACACACACACACACACACACACACACACACACACACCAAAAATGATGAAAGGAAACACACAACACACACGAAAAATGGAAAAAACACACACAATAGAAAGGGAAACACACCTAACAATCACCTCTGTTACAATGTAGAGGAAAACCTACTTTCGTTGAAGTGCTTTTTTTTTAGGGGTTACCCCCAAAGGGATAATGTAGAATGTTGATGTCTTCCAAAGTTGTTGACTGGTTCAAGGAAGTATCCTCCCTTCCTCAAAATATTATGTAATCCAAGTGCTTTCATGATTATCCATGTACTTCATATGAGTTATTCTATATGAGCTTTTAGGTTCTTAGGTCTTTGCCTAGAAATTTCCTTGCCTGTACGTTCTTTGAGCTCCTTTTTAGAGTGTTGGCTACCTCATGTGTTTATCCATAACACCAATTTTACTTCAGACACTTTATCATCGTTCCAGGTTTGATTCTTGTTTAATTTGTTTAAATCTCCCGATCTCTTTTTATTATCATATTCACTTTCTGTGTTGGCCAAACGTTCCAAAGTGATGTGATCAAGTTGGTTTTGAACATATTCCCAATGTTCTTGCTGCGAGAAACTCTCCTTGATGTGAGTTGGCTCTAGATTTTCTCTACCACCTTCCACCATGAAGAAAGTGTTATTCTCAAGATTAAATATTTCCAAATGAGTTCTAAGGACTTTTCTTATTTTTCATTCACGAACTTCCTCTTGTATTGCGGGAGAAATAAACATGTTTTCAATTTCACATTTTCCATCGAGGAAGTTATCCAGGCTATCTAACTGCTTCATCTCTACATCAAACATCAGTGTATAAAAATAAGGAGCCCTCATTGATTCATACATGTATTTTATCTCCATGAATCGAGTCAAAAGTTTGAGGCTAAGATGAGGATATTCCATTTCTTCTACAACTTTCAAAATATTTTGAACAAATGGCTCTTCCAAATTCATCATAGATGCATTTTTTTTTCAAAATAATTTCTATATTATGACTCAAAGGAGTGGTGAAAAGTCTGAAAAATACCTTCCCATGTTTCATTTGGAGTAACTCCATCTTCTTCTTTTATGCTTTGTGTTCTCCAAGGATCTCTTTTATGTAGGTATGGGCAGCTCTGAATTATGAATCCTTCTGACAAGGAGAAGATACCCATGCTTTGTGGAAATGGTACACCTTCAAGCTCAAAATCCATATCATCCTTGAATTCAGAAAATAAATCGGTTTCCTCCATATATTAATACATGATTAAATCAGGGAGATATTTTGATTACTCGACTTTCTCTACTTCTTCACATACCTCCATCCTATCATTAATTTTAAAATCAAAGTTTAAAGAGAATTCTCTCATGAACTCATTGAACTCATCATTTTTATTTCTTCCTCATTAGTGGAGTCTTCATAGAGCATAAAATCATCCATTATCTAACTAGTATCTTCCCCTATCGAATATTTCATTCCTTGGATGAGCTATCTTTTGTGCCAAAATGAACCTTGCAGCTCATCGTCCATAAGAAAATTTTCCTCTTCTTCTTTCATGGTGAGGAAAGGAAAATTTTCATCTCTCGCCGATGTGAAGAAATAGTTTCCTATCCCACCATCTTGGAAAAAAATGTTTTCCCTTGGATCATCTAATTTTTGTACTGTGTATTTCATCTTACGCACTGGCAATAACTTCTACATCTCCCCTTTCACAGGTGTGGTTGCAGAGGACCATTCCATTTTGATTTCACCACCTAAATCCTTATAAAAACTTCTGCTTAGAAGCATGCTGAAAGAAGCTGGAATGTCAAATACCAAAATGGTGAGGAACACTTTCTTCTCTGGGAATTCAACCAAAAGAACTTGAGCATCCTTTATCCTACCTACCAACGACACTTTTTTAGATTGAATGGAATAGAAATATCCATTTGCATGCATCAGGGTAAGTCCTAGTGCATTCATGACTTTCATGGGCATAACATTGTCAGAGGCTCTAGAATCTATGATGCAGTTATTGAGTTGATAACCTTTGATCAAGAGGGACAGGTAGAAGGTTTCTACCTTGTTAGTTTTGAATGCGTTGAGTGCTAAAATGTTATGGAAGGATGGTGTAGACAGGGTAAGGAGAATAAATGTAGCACTTGAGTTTGTTACTTTTAGTTTGGGGTGCATTTCCTGACGATATCAATGAATCTTTCAAATTGGACTGGGTGTGGTTGCAAGTATTACAACTCTGTGGTTTGCACCTTATTTTTAATTACATGTTCCACATAATCAAATGGTGTTGGGGAAATTGAACTTAATGTTCCAGGGGTAACAGAGGTTTTACATGGCGAAGGTACATTTACTTTAGGAGTTTGATTTTCTTTACCAAGTGTGGTAATTGGTTTAGAAGGAGAGGGAGAAGCTTGTTTTTCTTGAGCCATAGTGGGTCTAGCCTGGGTAGAATTTGATAAAGGATTATTTTTAGAAATACATTTTGAATTGGAGGGCATACTAGAAGACTTACTTGACGAGGTAGTGGGATTCTTGCTAACCAGTTGGTCTACTTTTTCTTTGGTCAAGTCCATTGACGGTGGTAACGACGATCCTTTGCTGATGATCTTATTTTTGTGGAATTATAATGGGAGGGTCTTCCTTCCTCTTCTTCATTGCAGCTATTGAAGATGAAGTTACTTTCTTTGATTGAGCCCACCTGAACACCACACATGAGAATCTTTGGTCTTATTCATCATCTTTGTCCTCATCTCCTTCAACATATTCGATAAGGCCATTTTGAGTCTTGCCATTAAATTCTTCGACCTCAAGGTAGTCTCCATTATTTCCTTCTTATTCTTCTTCTAGTTCATTAGCGTCACACGCAACATTGACAGACGATGCTTCAAGAGCAATCCTACGGGGAGGTTGGGTGATTCTCGGCCGGTTCGGAAGATTTTTCTCCCTTAGAACATTCCACATGGTGACTTGAGACAATTGTTTCTTCATGGAAACCAATTCATTTGCCTTTTTTTGAACATTCCATCAGTGGTGATTGAGTTTGAACTCTAAATTCTTGGTTTTCCATTAGCACCTTTCACTTTTCTAGACAATATCAGATCATCTTCAGTCTCAATCGTGAAGTATTGCGCTTCCATCAAATCCTTGGGTTGGGCTCTTCTAAGGAAGAAACCAACCTCTAGTGGTAAGGCACTGATGAAGAATCTCTTTAAATTATTTTCAAGAGGCATGATATCTTCAGGACTCCTTATTATCCAGTTATATTTGGTGACAAATTCTCTCATTGATTCATAAGCCTCTTTCTTTAATTGCACTAACTAGACCAAGAGATCCTGATAGTCCTATGTGGTTTTGAGCCTATGTTCAAATGTGCATATTATATCTTCCCAACAGGTAATAGATCTTGGGGGCAGCATGAAAAACCATTCGGTGACCTTCTCCTACAGAGATTCCACAAATAGCCTACCTAATACATCCTCATGTTCTATGCCCAAAACTCGACAAGTGGTGATGAATGCTGCTACATGTTCCTCAGGAAGTTTAGAACCATCTCCACTAAATTTTGGTAAGTTTTTCCTTGAGCCTTTTGGTAGCTCATGGATTGGTTAAGCAAAGGCAAGTGGGCTGGTGTTTCCACCCCATGGTGTATTTAACCTATATTTTTCACGACCAAGATCCGCCATTCCATTCCTTATTCTAGCTTCCAACCTTCTAAGGTTGCGGCTTTAGCTGTTGCTCTTGTGTCTTCTTTGGCTTGAGCTCTTTCGATCTCTTCAATTTGAGATCTTATATCTGATTCATCTCTAGCTTCTCTTTTTCTATCTTCTTCTTTGGTCTCTATGTCATTGAAATATTCAATATTCTTGTTGACGTATGGAAACTCAATGTCAAATGGGTTTATGACTCTTGAACTTCCACTGGGAATGTTTTCCTGTCACAGGGGAGACCTTGGATTCGTGAGTAACTACTGTCTTCTTTGAATTTCTTCAAAGATAGGATCGGTTCATCCTCCTTATCTTACTTACCAAGTGTACCTTTGATCCTCCAACTTAGAAATCTACGCTCTTCTCTGTGGAGCATGAACTTTTATTTGTCTTTCTAGTTCATCGGTGCATTCTTCTTCAAGGTCCAATACTCTTGTGGCGATGAAGTACTGAGTGAAGATTTTTTTATTATGCCAGATGGCTTCCCTCAAGTCAAAAGTGATGTCTTCTTAAATATGAAACAATAGCTTAGACATTTCAATGGGAGGGTTACTGAAATAGCCATGATTTATAGACATAAGGCTCGAGTGACTCTTCAAATTCTAATTTTTTTGGTTTTTGGAATTTTTGAAATTTTTATACTTTTTTGACCTTCTGGTAGTATTTTGGGTATAAATGTTGTTAAATCTTCCCCGCGATGGGTGCCGAAAACTATTGGTGAGAAAATTTTTCGGGGGACAAATTTGTGGGTTTCTTGCCAATGCTCTTGGAATCTAAGTCCCTCTACTTAAACAATGTATCTTTTGTACATGCATGTGCAAGTAAGGTGAGTTTTATCTAGGTTGTCCTTGTGGCTAGGGATCCAACAGGGGCACTCCACTAACCCTATAGAATAAGCTTGCAGATACCTGCAAGAGAGGAATTTGTTAGGAGAGAAGGAAAAGGGAGTGAGAATGTTAGATAAGAGGACTAATGTTGCAAGTAGAAAATCATATTCTTGCATACATCAGTTAGAAATTTCATCACATGCATTAAAATTAAGAAGAAAAATCTCTACAAATAACAACAAGACCGATTATAATTTATGAGCACAAAGTATCAATAAATCCCATAGTCAAAAGAGGGCTAGAAACTCATTCTTATTGTATTGATGCTAAAACAAAAGTTGTACATAATATGAGAATGGGGGAATGGAAGAATTTTCTATCTCTTTAATTTTTCACTAGGATCTCTCTCTCATGAATTCATAAAAACAACTAAGAAGTCCCTCAAATGAGGAGTGCATTAAAATATATAGAAGAAGAACATCTCTTCGTCTTCATGGTGATTCTTCATATACCCCATAATGGCTCTTCATATGTCTCGACATGACTTAAAACTCTTCGCCTTCTTAGGAAAACATTAAGTCCCTTTTTATAACATAAAAGTGACTTATTACATTAGGAATATTAAGACATACCAAAAATTCCAACCTCAGTGCAAAATTAGAACATTGAGGAGAGAGAAAGTTGGGGGCAGAGAAGAGAGAGAGAGAGAGAGAGAGAGAGAAAAGAAGAGGAGAGAAGAATGATGTTGGTGACGAAATATTTTTCCTCTAATAAATTATGTTGATCATTTGAGATGACTCGATGGAATGCTTCAATGTGATGAAATCTAAATCCCTGAACTCTTTGCACCTTGAGAAACTTCCTTTGGATGACACGTGAACACCGCAAACTAAGTGTATAAAAACATGTTCAAATTACTTCATTAGTGACCATGAACATCACTCATGAAGATCCCCTCTGAAGGGACTGAAGCCTTTGAACAAATCCTACCAAGTTGAATGAATGGTTTCACCGATGACTGTAACTTCTACCCTACACATGATATACTTGTGACTCAAATTATGAAGAGAGTTTCGAAAGACACTATCGAGTTCCTTGGGATGGATCTCAAATTCCCTGTGAGAAATTTCGATAGATGATCCCCTTTGCAAAAATATTGTATTCTACTAACATGTGTCCTACGGGATGATACATTTATCTATACAAGTGTTAGGTACTGATGAACATACTGGCGAAACTATGAATGACTCTTCAACACTTATTATTATTGAATGGAGCAACTTACAATTTTTAGTAAGTGTAAAATAATATTTTCGGGCCTCAATCTACCTATGACATTTTGAAATTATTCTTCTCACTGTATTCCTTTTATGGGAACCATTTTCTACACCACTTTTTCATTTATGGCGGTGTTTATAGGACCACTTACATTTTTAGTAAGTTTCAATTCTAGACCAAGGTGACCACTCTGATGATTTTCACCTGTGATATTTCCTCTGTGTTCACCACCTCCTTCACAACTTCTTCAGATGGTGGCTTACCAAAAATAACAGTCTCCCATGTAGAAGGCATGCTTTTTTTAGTAAGTAAGATTCCATTAATCGGATCACGGTGGAATGAAGTTTTCTGATATGGTTTTTTACCTAATATCACCCCTTTGAAATTTTAGGCTTATCCGATCATTGGTTTATGAGATTTTAAAATTTTAAATTTTACACCTAGCAATAGCTACGAACACGGTAGCCATTAACAGAGCTTGAAAATTGCATGTATGGTTTTCTCCTTTGATCATGATGAAAATTATATTTTTATGTGGGTTTTTCTTTATCGTTCCACAGTGAATTTTCTCTTCAATCCAATTATCGGTTTGATGGGAAATTTATTTTTTGTTTTTCGTTGTACTAAGAGGGAGATTTCTTCGCTATGAAAAATTATTTCTGCAAATGGGATTTTTTGGTGAGGTTTGTATGGATTTTTATAATGATGAACACATCAAAAAATGGTTCTTCGATTCATTCCCTGGTTTCCAAGATATGTCGATTTCTTTGTCTCACGACAATGAGGGTTTTCAGACAAAGATCTTCATTTTTCTCTTTCATTCTCCATTCCTCGATTAGTCCTTCCTCTGATATCACTGTGATTTCATGGTGTGATGAAATTGATGGAGCTGGTTTGGATTTTAGGGATAGTGGCAATAACTTTCGAACAAGAATGGATAAAGCTATGGCAGGGTGTGAAGCTGTGAAGAAGGAATGGAGGGAAAAATTGGCTAAGTGCCATATTTAAAATATTCAAAAACACATACCAGGAGTGGGGCACATTTTTATATCCCTGATATCCCTTTAGCTAAAGGGATGAAATTTCCATCAAATTTCACATCGTTCCTCCTCGCGACACTTGTCAAGATGTGGATGATTGAGCATTAGGGCTAAGGAGCTAGAGAAAAGCTCCTTGGGGCTGAATATTACAATTTAGAAGGTCGCATTGATGACCTAGGGGGTCACAGGGGGTTGGGTGCATTTTCATGTCCCTCATGTCCCTTTTACAAAGGAAAAAAAGGTTCATCAATTTTCACCTCGCACCAGGTTACGACACTTGGCACGATCTAAACCACTGAGGGAATAAGCTTCGTCAAGCTCCTGGGGGCTGAACTAGCAATGTAGAGTGTTCCATGGGTGACTAGAGGGAAAAATAGTGTTGGGAAAATTTTACTATCCCTCATGTCCCTTTGGTTAATGGATGAAAGGGACACCAAAATGCGCCAGGATCCTTGAGCTGACACGTGTCCACTTGAGAATTTGGCTAAGTGTTGAACGTGTTCCTTGAGCCAACTTGTGACGGCAATAACACGGGCTCCCGAATGAGTTAGGAGACAAAATTTTATATGATCTTGACTTTAAAAAATTCAATGAACTGAATGGTGATGTTTTCAAGCTCCAATTATGACTGAATCACCTTAAAAATCCCCCTTTTTCTTGGGATTGTCAGTTGTGCGTTGGAAGAATGAGTTGCCCAAGGAAGTGTATGACGTTTCACGAGGTCTAATGTTTTCAAACATTTAGGGCATGGAAAATAAATTCCATTGGTAATTATTTGGGCTCTTGAATATTTATGAATCTTCTAGAATCCTTTCTTGAAGCTCAGGTACACCTTAGTGGTGTATGCTCCTTTAGGTTAGAAAACCCACTTTTACTGAATCGACTCCAAAAGGCTTTGTCGAATTGATCCCGATGCCCTTGAACCCTTTGGAACACTTCAATACACATTTTTTGATAATGAATTTCCCTTTTTATCCAATTTATATTTTTAGTATGCCTTGCCATGGACACATGTTATTTTTAGTAAGTGCACTGCAGGTGTCAGATTTTGACAAAATAAGTCTTGAAATCCTGGGTTTTATTCTTAGGTTCCACACTCCAAATTTTGGGTAATATATTCATCTGAACAAGTGGTAAAATGATAGTTTCATCAACGGGGGAAGAATAATGTTAAAAAACACAGCCCTCCATATCCTTGAAAAAAGGGACTTCATGGCGTGAAAACTTGTTTACGTGAAACTAGATTTTTCAACGATCATTCCCTCCATTTTTCATGCGATTTTTCCCACTGGAACCTTGAGAAGTGAAGAGGTAGATCACTGATTTTTCACTATTATTCTTCATGTGATAGGGTAGAATGCTGATGAAAAATCAGTCTTGCACATCCCTATAAAAATTAAGGACTTCCTGGCGCGAAAACTAGTTCATGTGAAACTAGATTTTTCAATGATCATTCCCTCCAATTTTCACACAACCTCGCCCACTGGAACCTTAAGAGAGAAGTGAAGAGGTAGCTTGATGAATTTTTTGTTGATGTTCTTCATGGAAGCCATTAATGGAGTCTTCAATCTTCAAATATCACAGAGGTGGTGATGGAGGAGAATGAAGTTATTTACAATTGACAATGAGGGGGGAGGCTAGGAAAAAGCATTTGTGAGCTAACTTTCAGGTGCATGAGGAACCAAAATTCTTAAGTGGTCTGGGGGAATTTTGTCTCCCCTATGTCCCTTTTCTAAAGGGATGAAAGGGACATTAATTTCCACTTCGCACCTCATCGTGACACTTGACGATCATCCTTGCAAGGAGAGGGAAGGATCAAACTTAGCTCTCGAGGGCTTGATTGGCAAACGAGAGGTCATATAAGTGTTCTAGGGGCCAAAAAATGTTTGTGAAAATTTTAAATTCCCCTATGTCCCTTAGATAAAGGGATGAAAGGGACATCAAAATTCATCAGGCTCCTAGAGCTGACATGTGTCCACTTCAAAAAATGACTAAGTATGAGGACTTGAGAGGGAGCTTGTGAAGGTCATATCTAGAGTTCTCGATGGAGTTTGAAGGTGAAATTTTATATGAATTTGAATAGAAATATCCTTTGAAATCAAATGGTGTGGATATAAGATCTTTATTCCTCTATTTGTGCCTTGAAAAATCTGATTTGTGTTCTAGCTTCATGATTGAGCATGAGAAAAACTGGATATAAAAATATTGCTCCTAGGTTTGTGAAAAGTTTGATTTCACCATCTTGTAGAGATCTGAATTACTTTTCCGATGATGTATTTTTAGCTCCTAAATCTTTCCAAATCTCCCAGAATTGCTTCCTAAAGCTCGGTAGCATTTTTGGCCATGTGTACTACCTAGGCCTAAGAACCTTGTTTCTGATGAATCTGCCCCAACTCCAAATATTTCCTTAATCTTCCAAAATAAATTAATTTATGTTATTATACCTATAATTCATCTCCACTTTGGTTTTTTCTCCTCTTTCCTGCTCCAGGGGGTTGTACCAGTCCCGGGAAGGCTAGTGGTAGTCCTTGCCAACACTGCCCAAAATTAGCATTCTTCAAGAACTCCTAAAACCACCTAGGGGGATTGACTTGAATTTTATAATTCATCGAGGATATTAAGTTAACATCCACTTGGGGTCATTGGAATGACTGGGTATGGGTATCTTGAAAAGGTATATTTTAAAAAATTTGACACATGGGTATTGTTATCATGCTTGAAAATTGTAAATTTTCTTATTGCACATTTGCATGAAAACACCCATCTACTATTGTATTTCATGGAATGATCCCTGTCTCAAAATAAATAAACCTCAATTTCATCTCAATACTACCCATCTTGGGCATGAGAGAAATTTGTGCCATATTAAAAGATTTTGGATCCTGGTCTTAATACCCATAAGGATACATGATGGATAGAATGGTGGGTTGATGTTATTCAAAGAAAAACTACCTTTCTCATGATCTATGGAAAAAATGATTCTATTTATAGACAAAGGGCACACGAGGCTTTATACCATGACTTCCAATGGATTTCATAGGAGCTTGATAACTCTCCGCTTAACATTTCAATTAAAAATCAAGCTTCTCATTAGAGGCATAAAATCAAGATTGAGGGTACTTATAGATTCAGAGGGACACAACTCAGATATATATTGCACTAGTTATGGATTGGAGATAGAGAGTCCAAAGAATTGTTTACTCTTGTCTGCTCTAGAAACTCTATTGATAGGATAAAATCCATTCAAGTGGCTAATGTAAGACTTACCAATTTTCTTGATATCTTGCAATCTTTTTTGCACCTTTACTATGTTTTTTTAATGTTCAAACCTCATCCCCTAAAAGAGAAAATGCCTTAATGAAATTCTTGCAACTATTCCCATGTAAGTGCTCCCAATCTCCAAGAGTTACCTATGGTAGACCCCTTTCTCTCAATGATAATAGAGAGGAAGCTATGCAAAGTGATTTAGATAAAGCCCTTTGTTTTAATGGATTCCCTTGTGAATTATATCAAATCGCGTGGGATATAGTTGGACATGACTTGCATAAATTTTATGTTGAAGCCATGACCTCTAACTCTTTGGGGAGCTTATCAACCAAAATTTATTACAAATAGTATCCCAAAGTGTTTGGGGAGTTATACCACTAGATGTTATTTAATTTAATCAATATGATCCTTGACCTTCCCTTTCATCGAGTCTATCATCAATGAAGATATTTCATCTACCCAAAGTCTTATCTTCCCCATATATGGTTTTGAAATCACATCTTTGACTATAACATAATACACACTACCTAGGTCATGTCCTTGAATGATATCATGACTGAAAATCAATTAGTCTAAATGGACCTAGGTAGATATTCCTTCTCTCTCCCTATACCCTACATAACCACCCTATATCCAAAAAAAGGTGATTTTGATTATAAATGATTAAAAAAACTTGAAAAATCTACCCACCTATTGTAAAGATTCCCCTACTGCAAGCAATGCTTGTATAACTATCTTGATAATATTTTGATTTCCATGGTGGCTGTGTAGTTACTAGACTTCATAGAATAGAGGTTGTGTAATCATCATGATAATTGTGTTATTATAATTGTGGTTTTGTATTCGTTCGTATGCCATAAGAATGGTGATTTTGTTACACGATTGACGGTTCTACCATGCACAACCTAAAACCTATAAAAAAATTATTTGAATGACTAGAAAAACCTATTTTTTATTTCATATACCTAGTCTAATTCTCTCAACTAACATTTTGACACTAGTTTCATTCATTCTAGCTATAGATTTAAACAATGTTTTCATTTTCCCTTGCAAAATAATTTTTTTTATAGAAAAATCACTTATGTGAGTGTGCTACCTCTTGCCACTAGTTCCACATCCATCATCTCATCATAGTCTAAGTAGACTAATTCTACAAGCTCAAAATGGTTAGTAGTGGGCTAGAGCTCAAGAATATCAATAATAAAAGCGTGCAACTTAATTTTCAAATTGTATAAAAATTCATATATTTGAGCTTGTTTTCTTAATATTGAATCTGAAATTTTGCCTTTTATAAAATGAAGGGGCCTATATGTGATGTTTTAACTATATTTGAACTAAATATTAGATTTTGTAGGTTTATGGGTGTCATTAAATCTATTTAACATTAATTTCATTTCTCTCTAATATTTAAAATCATTTATATTACATATTTCTCTATTTTTATTCATGTCTTCTTGGTATCGACTCCCCATCCAATGTTAGCATATACTCCCTTTTAGTGGGACAATACAGGTCATGTTACTCACCCCCGTATGAATGGTAAGCTTATTGAATCCATGTTTCCATTACATTTTTTTTTTCCACATATATGATGTAATTGATTCCTTTTTGCATGATTGTAGGTGGTTGGGTGTCTTGGTTGGCTTCATTCCACATCAGGGTAAGTAAGGTAGGTATTTATAAACCTTCCCAATTTCCTTCTATGAAAAATTCTCAAGAAACACACCCTAGATTATTCATATTAGGGTACTTCCTCTAGGGATAACATGTACCCACTCAAAATTATCACGGTGTTATATTTTAAAGACTTAATAATTATTCTAAGATGTCAAAACCACTATAAAAGTGCTCAAACCCATTTATTCCCTTTAAAATTTATCTTCTTACGTATTTTTGCTTAAATTTCTCTTCACAACTTTCCCTGAATGCCAAGAGTGAATATTTATTTCCTTTCCCTTACTTAAGCTATGTGTTCTATTTGGAGCAAATAAATTGCCCTCAAGGTGTATGTAGTTTCCACAATGGTCATAGTAATCGTTGTTACACATCCATAAATTATTTTGGTGGTAAAACCATTACAATGTGACAGTTAGTAGCCTCTATAGTTTTGAAACTGCCCCTATGTTTACTGGAGGATAACCTTTGTAAGTTCATTCTAGACTTATCCCATGATTTTTTTTAACTCATTTTTCATGTTTATCTGTTTTCCGTTGATTCTAATAAGCATGGTTTGTTTCTAGATCACTCTACACCCACTTCATTTCAATTCATTTTACATATATTCAATACCATTGATCATAATTTATATCTTTCAATTTTATTTGATCAGTTACACATATGAACATGCTTCTCTTTTAAAAAGAGTAGGGTTGATTATTTTTTGGGGTTAGAAAATGCATATTGTAGAGATTAAAATTTGGAGTCTTCCCCAAGATTAGAACTTCCTTTTATATTTTATTCCAAAATCATTTCTAGAAGTTTTTTGGTGAAATATTAGAGGGTTAATCCATCATTGGCACTAATTACCATCTAAATCTTGTCTAGAACTCATTTTTAAATACTATCACAAAAATAAGGCATAAAGGAGAGTAATCCAACACTATTGCCCACTTTAAAGTTTAAGCACAGCCTACTATAAAAGTCCTTTTTCTTTATCTAATTATTTTCTCATCGCCTTCACTATTGCAACTTCCCTTGGGCCAGTTGAGCACACAATAAAGAGGTAGAAAGTTGATGGTAACTTCCAAATCATTTCCATCTTCTTTTTCTATTAAGAGGTTGGGAATTTCCATTTTATTATTTTGTTTTGTTTTGTAAGATTACCTTTTTATCTTCATTATTAAAAATTCAAAAAAACACCAAAAAGAAAAAGTAGATTAATATTTAGTAAGGGAGAGGAGCCAATCGTGGAGCATGGACTAATAATAGGGAGTGTAGATGTAAAATAAAGGACTAGTACATGTCAACTTCTCACTTAAAACTTGGAAAAAAAAGTTATCAATAAAACAAGTTACATCAAATCGCATCAAATAATCACCCAATCAAATAATGTCATATAAGTCAGAAAAAATACATGACATAACTTCCTAGCAATGGTCCACACTAAATTTCTTTTTTATAAAAAACTAACTAGTTTAAATACCTTACAAATAATTTCCACATAGTAAAAATGCTCAAAAGATAATATTTAGATTTGAAATAACATAATCTATTAAAGGGTTTTTTTGTTCTAAATTTTATGATATTTATATGTAGACCCCTCAATTTAGAGTGCACCAAGAGTATCTCCTCTCCCTTATAGAAGTTTTGTATTAAAAGTCTCGTATTCTAGATATATTCTTATACTTTATATGTATCTTAGATCTTGTGCATTTTAGGTGGTTAAAGATATATTTTTTAAATCATTTAAAATAAGAATAGTAAATCTATTTGCAGTTGTAGTTTATATTTTATTTCCTAATAGAGAATTCCACTTTCATTTGCATCAAAAATCATTAGATTCATTTCTTGTTTGCATTCACATAGGGAAAGAGAATTTGAAAACTGCCTTTGTATTTCAGTTTTCAGATCTGAAGTTGAATGAATTTCTTCATAAATGTAGAAAAAAATAATTTCTTTTCTTTCATATAAAGAGAAAAATAAATTTACATTGTAGTTTAGTTGCATTTGATTTATGGTGTAAATACTTGTGCAAATATGTTCTATGGAATTTTTTGATATTTGGTAAAAAGAGGGTTTTGGCAGGGTCCTTACCTTGTTACAACATGGATCATCAATCCATATATAACCATAAAGATCTCATGAAAATAAAAAAATACCAAATATTAACAACGTAGTTGGTGAAATACGTACAAAACCAACAAAAAGACAGACCAAAACCAACAAAACACCCGTAGACAGACAATCAAAATGCCTAAGAAGCCCGTGAGCCAGTCAACCAACACAGCAAGAGCAAAAATCAACCTCAAAAAATATCAAAGTAGGAGGCACCACCTCAGCTTTGCATTGTCCTTTTATCACTATTTACGGCAGTTAAGATCTCGAGAGGGGTGTTATCATTCCCAATCCAATTTTGGAGCTTATTAGAGAAAAAGGTTTTAGTAAACCATGGTGAGAGACGAACTAGAGACGTAGCACCAAGATCATAAGCCTAACACTACACCTCACAACACACCTTCGTCACCGACTCGACTATCCTCACTATATATGTTCTATGGAATTAATTTCGAATAATAATTTAATATTATATTTTCATTAATATGTGTTTAAAAATAAAGAAATCCACTTTCTCATTATAGAAATCAATCCAACCATTCAAGAACAAAAAACACAAGCACTCATCTTCCTTTTCCCCAAACAAGATCATTCTTTTCCACACCAAACGTACACACACACACACACACACACACACACACACACACACACACACACACACACACACACACACACACATTCTTTCCCACACCAAACTTATATACATCTACATCAATTTTTGATTTACTTACATGAAAAATAAGAAGTGATACTTATATGAATAGCTCTTGCATTATCTCAAACATTTCCATACCGCTCCTAAACAAGTTACAATAATCTGCATTGCTCCTAATCTAGCTAGTGTAATCGTAGGACAAATCCATAAACCCTTTGGATGACACTTGAAAGCCAATTATTATTAGGAAGGGTAGGGAAGTTACTATGTGTTCCTACTCCTCTTAAGAAAGACAAATAAAAAGAAAACATTGACTCGTGGATTAGAAAATAAGTCTTCCAGTCCACTGCTTTACCAAATCTCATCATTGCACATTTTTGCATATTAGATGTCTAGGCTTTGCCAACATGAAACAAATCAACCAAAAAGAATGTGATCTCTGAAACTTACAAAACAATATTTTGTTTTTAATCATTTATTCATCCTTGAGTCTATTCTCATCTTACTTTTCACCCACTCACATGCATGGCCATATCTAGACAAGGTTAACTCAAGAGAAATATAAAATTTCCAAGAGTAATTAAACTATATTATAATCCATTTCAAGAGAGAGAAATTGGTTAAGAGTTATGTTATGTCATTATTCTTGATTCTAGTACTCCAAGGGAAGCATTTTTTAGATGATATGTATTCCCAAATGAATAAATTGAGATTGCTCAAAGATATTGGCATAAAATTGTGCATCACTCACATCTAGATCATTAGCCACAAATACCACATCATCCTCATATTAGTTGATGTTTTTGACAGAGTTTAGCACATTAAATACTTATTTTTAATCAATTTCAAAGACATATTTATACATGGACTAGTTCCTACAAAATAAGAACCACCAAATAAATCTCTGACTTAATCTCTCATAATCCCCAAAATATTTGTTTCCTTTCTTATTACATAGTTTTGTATATTATTTTCCCACACATATAGCTAATTTAATGTGATCGTTACTTATGTAAAAATAACTTACATCAATTTCATATATTATTATAATTCACTGTCTATGTATATACTTATGACTACCCCGAATGTAAGTACTAACACATTATATTCCAAAAATTCCCTCCTTAGTACAAACATGGGATAGAACATCACGCCCTTGAACTATTGTGTGTTACCATGGAGATTCTTCATGACATTGATTTACATGTGTCGCATTAGAGTTTGCACATATAAACATATGTGTTTTACTGGGCATGCACACGTAATCAAATGTAAAGTGTTGACATTGTAGATGGATTTCATGGACGGTCATAACAACCTCTTAGATATGAACACGAACCTAAAAATTTGTTCATCCTCCACATTTATTGTAGATGGTTTTACATGAGACCTACCAAAAAAAAAGTTATGAACAAGTTTAAACACATTTTTTCATCCTCCATAATGGTGGTTTTAAATAGGCTAACTAACAACTCATCAAATGGTTTTACACAAGAATACCACAAACCATTTTTAAGTATCATGATTGCTACATCATTGTGATCTCAGTCTCCATTATAATTTTATATCACGAGAATAAAAGGATACTTAACACACACCATGCTATATAATAAAATTGAAATTATAAATTTGAGGACACAAGTTTTCATTGTAACATTTGCAGCCACTACATGACTCACACACAACATAACTATTTCCCACTTCTACTAGTTACCAATTATAGCATTAATTAGTTTGGAACATTGATTGTCACTAATACATTTCATATCCTTTAAAGTTGTGATGAACTCGAGGGTATTGATCACCCTCCCTCCTTCATTCTTGAATTGATTATTACTCTATTAACCAAATTGGTCATAAAACTTAACTACTTGTTTATTTATAAAATACCCCCTCCCTTCTTCCTCCTCATCTATTTTCACAAACAAGACATTGGTTATCATGATAATACATCCATACAGGAGAATATTTTTTTATTCTTTACAATGATAACCACATTATATACCTATTTAGAAAATTTTACAAGTAATATTATAAATAATTTTACAAGTAATATTATAAATAATTTTACATTAACTATTAAGTACAAGATTAATATTAATCCTATAAAAATTTAAAATTATAGACTTGAACAACTAAAAACAAATTATATTATAAATATTAAATGGAAATGTACTCATTGATTAGACCAAAGAAAACATAACAAACTGGATATACTTATATTCAACATATACTCAATACCTGGAAAAATGCTCTGTAACTTTGGCACAAAACTGAAGTTGACTCTTCGAGGATTTCCCCTTCCTAACCATCATACCGCGGCCTTTTCGGGCTCTGCGGGAATTTATTGTTATAGTCTCTCATAGGGTTTATCACCCTCTAGGCATCCCCTATATAATGACATCGCCATCTTCAAACCTGGTCATTTCAACCATGGTAGGAGATAGTGGAGTGAGAAATGGCACCACCGGTGAAGCGACCCAGGAAGTTCATCTTGAAGGTTTTTCACGGGGTAATCTTTCTCATCCTGATGTAGTTCTTCCCATTCCTGAATTTAATGTTTCTTTTCAATGGTTAGAAATTTTTTTCCTCTTTAGGTATTTTGTGGTTCGAATCCCCTCTAAAAGCATTCTCAAATCTTGGGCTAACAAAGTCTGGACCCCTCATGGAGTCTACCTGGATAGCATTCAAAACATGACCAAGGGTTTCTTTCCTTTTCATTTCTCTAACCCTGTTAATGTGCCGCATATTATGGCTAAGCAAGCCACTTGGTATGTCCATAACTCATTGCTTGTGTTAACACCATGACACAAGGAATTTATGGTATCTAAATATACCACCCTTAAAGTACCTGTTTGGATTTAATTTCCTGGTCTTCCTCTGCCATGCGTGCATTTTCTGCCACAAATTGTCACTTCGCTTAGGTGGGTAGTATGCCTGGAAGCCAATAAGTTTTACCATGCTCATCCTCATAAGCAAGTATGTGTTGAGATTGATCTCTCATGGGATCTCAAAGAATTTGTGGATATTCAAATGGGTGATAAACGCTATTCCCAACGTGTCATGTATATCAATCTACCCAACACTTGTTTCCGTTATCAAGCGTCTGATCACGAGATCAAGGATTGTCTTCTCTATGTACCTCATAACCGCCCTGTGGCCAAAACAACTCTTGAGCCAATCAAACCCCAACATGAGGAGGTTGGAAAGTTGTCAGGGGCCAGCAAAATAAGAACAAAGATTAATAATCCAAAGCCTCTGGATCGCATGGCCATCGGGAACCAACTGTTAAGGAATAATATCTCAACATTTTGGCTAAGGAACCTACAACTAATGCTAAAGAATAAATTGTTGTTGTTATCTCGGCTACCCCGTTGCTTAAGTATTCCAACATGCCCCTCACGGCGTTGGTTCTCATGGACCAGACAAATTATGTTTCTCACATCCCCATCCCACATTCAGTTCCACTAATGCTGCCAAACAAATCACAAGGGTCTTCCAAACGACCCTGAAGTCCTTCTCAAATCTCTTGGGACCATAGCCCAGCACGCAACGTGGATTCCACTGAAGTAGAATACTACATTGAGTACGCGAACAGGAAAAAAATTGATCTGTAAATTTTTTTGCAGCATAATGTTGCATGTTTCTTGCACAATCAATATGATGCCCTTAATGGCTAGGAGGATGGGGATATGGCTATTGACCAATGTTTCCCGTATATTTTTTATCTTGGAGTGTTAGGGGTCTTATAGACTCCTGTCGTAAATATGCGGTGTGTGAAACTCAACAATGAAGTGCAAATCTAGATGTTTTGTTTTTGCAGGAAGTAAAAATTACATGTTTTCAGTTGCAGATGGTATGTAAATTCATCTGACCTGACATCTTTTCTTTCTATAGCAATCATGATGCAAGGAGTGGGGGATTAATTTCTCTTTTTTCTCCTAAATGAAGGCCCTTATTAATTGACCATGGAATTGACCCCACCAACCATGTCATATGGGTCCTCTTTAATATTGATGTCCGCCCTTTTGGGCTCATAAATATTTACGCCTCAAATGATGCTAACTGAAAGGGTTGATCTGTGGTGGTGGATAGCCAACTTCCATTCCCGATGCCTACTAGGTAATAAGTGGAGATTTTAATATGGTTGAATCACCCTAATGATAAAATGTGGCCACTTGCCTATGAGGTGGACACCTAGTGAAAGGGAAGTTGTGGTACTTCATGCGAAATAAATTCAAGATTTTTTTATCTTAACGCATCTCACTTTCCCACCTTTGCAACTTTGTACACGTGGTCCAATCTTCATGGACGGATAGATCCCATCCTTAAATGGCTTGACAGGGGCCATGATGATCAGCTCAAAAACTATCTTAAGTTTGATAGCATTTATTTTATACCAGTGGAGGTCATTCCTGACTTTGTCCTTTTAGACCACTCTCCTATACGAATTCATATCTGTTGGCATGATGTACGCCCATTTTTTTCATAAAGGCCAATTCTTTCTTAATATTACCATAATGATACAACATGGCCCCACTGTCAATCATACTCAAGTGGGTTTGGAATTTATCTCCATGACCCAGTCACTGTCAGCATTTTCATCCACCTATGCAAACCAACTGGATATAATGGTGGGAAGATGCAATGACTCAGACTACCATATTTCTTATAATCTATGGACTGTCAGCTGGAAAACATTCAGTGCACCGCTCATACATTGCTAACACCTCAGGTCTCATTTGGGCGACAGTGGTGCTTTAAGGCGATCACTTCTCTGATGCTCTGCAATTGCAAATTGTACAACACTCCAACATCAAATCTAAATTACAAATTAACTATAATGCCAGAGGTGCTTAGATCTGGGCTTGAATGCATTGGCTCAAGATTGGAGATCGGGTTTCAAAAGAATTATTTCTTTCTCTCCAAGCCAGAAATCCTTCTCAATAGATCCAAGCTATCATGGACAACAAAGCTCAAATTACTGACCCATAACTTATGTTGGAAGAATTTGTGTGCCATTACAAGCTCGTATTTCAAGCTCATCCACCCTCCGTAGCTCGCTGAGCCACTCTTGACCAATTTGCTTGGGTGTTGTGCCACACAAGATGTTCAGAGGCTCAGAAGGTGATATGCAAAATCATGCTTACCATTGAATACCTCCATGAAGCCACTCTGCAAATTGCTAATGATAAAGCGTTGGACTGCGATGGATTCCCTTTTGAATTCTATAAAGCTATTTGGGATTCTGTCAAGAAATAATTTTTTCAGGTCTATCTTGAAGGATTTTAGAACTAATCCCTAGGACCACACATTAATAAGGGAAACATTAAATTTATCCCAAAGCAAGGAGATCTTGAGAAAATCATTTGTTGGCAGACGATTACGCTACGAATGTCTCCTACAAAATCATTGCCAAATTGTTTGCTCTGCGATTACATAATCTTCTACTTGTTATTATTTAGCCAGAGCAAATAGGCTTCATACATGGGTGTTTCATCCTAGATAACATCATCACTGTGTGGGAAGGCATGGAATGGGCTTGCATATTTCATCAGGCCACCATGTTTATCAAGATTGACTTTGAGAAGGCTTATGATTGGATTGAATTTCCATTCATTCTCACCATGCTTCAGGCCCTTGGCTTTGGACCCATTTTTATTCAATCTGTCAATATGCTTTTTGTAAATGCTTCTTCTCAAATTTCTATCAATGGCCTTAACTTGGAGCCCTTTGGGATTTTCCAGTCTATCAGATAATGTTGTCCTCTTGCCCCTGCACTGTATGTGCTAGCAACCAAAGGATTTGATTATTTCTTAGCTCATGCCAAAGTGCAAGGTCTTGTTTGTGGAATCTAGTTGCCTGATGAGCCCAATTCTCAGCTTCTCAATGGTAATTTTTTGGATGATTCCTTCCTTACACTTATCGAGGATGAGACCAACATTTTCAATGTTATGCAATGTTTGGATACTTTCTTCCTAGCTTCTGGATCATCCATTCAATGGTGAAAACCCCGATGTTACTAGCAATATTTCCATCCTGTGTCGAACTGGCTTGCCACATTTGATTAGAAAATTTTGTAACATGGTGAGATTTTAAAATTTATAAGTATTCCTTTTGCTTTTCAAGCCTTCCCGGATGAACTATGGCATTATGTCATTCAACGGGCGGTGAAAAAACTGGAATATTGGATTACTAGGCCTTTATCTCTGGCTGGCAAATTCCAAATCTGCTCTAAATTTCTTGCTGCAACCCACATCTACTACTCATCTTGTTAGGTTCCTTCCAAAGCCTCCATTTAGAAACTTGAAAAACTACACAAAGATTTCCTATGGGCTAATGCTTTTGCTGGCAAAGGTTTTCATCGGGTAGCCTGGGGTATATGTTTTCTACCTTGCAATTCTGTAGGCCTCAGGCTTATTCACATTCAACACCAAGGGCAAGCTCTCTGTGCTAAGTGGATTATCAGAAGCATTACTGGCCAAGAAGCTTGGAATTTTTATATGACATGGCATTGCGGAAGGCTCTCCTTATGGCCTCCCTGTGTGGAAAGGCTTAGGGTTTGTCAATTTTCTCATCACTCCTATTCCTGTCAAAAAATTTGGCACCTTTTTGCTTAAAAGTATCTAGAAAGTGTGGGAATGTGTCAAATCCTAGATTTGATGGAAAGGGGATGGCTTTCGTAATGGGCTTTCTCTCAATCAGCAATCTCTTTGGTGGTCACCGATTTTTTAATCCCAAGCGCAATGCTTAGCAGAGGTCCCAGGAATCTATGTGCTCAAATTATTCAAGTGCATAATTCACACCATCGAGGAATTATTCTGCAAGAACACTCAATCCTAGTTATCTTGGCTAGATTTTAAAGCTTTGTTTCGGCTTTCCAACCAAGATCACGATACTTTCAATAATGTGATTAATTTGGTTCTTGATCACATGTTGCATAAGATTGTTGTGCATTCCTCTCGCCCATGGTGGACATACTGGAAGTGGTATGATGATACTCCTTCATGTAACTACAAAGCCAACAAAGGCTATTGATGGCTCTCGCCCCATTTTACCATGGTGGACAAACTTAATACTCGTTGGGGAATTCACACCACTCTGTCTATCGGGGGTAGACGATTTGAGACTGTTTGGACTATATGTGTGGAGTCCAAAATTTCTCATTTTCCTTGGTGTATTCTACACCAAGGCTTTCCTATTAGGGCTTTTCTTGTTCAAATTGGGATTCTGGCTCCCAATTGCCTCTTCTGTGGGCATCTGGAAACACTTTTGCATGTCTCCTAGTTCTGTCCTAAAGCTCAAATTTCCTAGAACTAGATCCATTCTTTCTTTTGTCCCTCACGGCCCTAGTGTTTCACTTGGTAACATATCCCCTTAGGAGATAATCCCAAACTTCTACATACGTTCACCCAGATTTGGCATGTTTTCATAGGCGAGATTTTATTTTGGATATGAAAAGAAACAAATGATTTTTTCTTTGCTAATTTTGTAGTTGATCAATCTTTCTCAATTTATAATAAATCTATGGTGATCTCCAATGTACTTTTGTATATTCAAGTTCAAGCAAACAAGGTGGCACTGGAGGTGGATCACCTCTAAACCCTACTGTTTCACTAGGGGGAAGCCCCGTATAAGGTTTCCCAAGTGCCTCCGTCTCCCACCAGGTGCTCTTTTCCTTCATCCCATGGTGGCCGGCACAGCCGATCTCAGCTTCATGCTTTCAGTCACACCCGCAGCTCTCTAGGTCTATTACATCAACATAATCATTCATTTGTTCGCCGCCGTGGCCAAGGCTCCTCACCACACTCGTCATCTCACCAATGAGGTTGGGGCTCACCTCCTCGGAAGCATGGGTGGGGCTCTCTGCCACATTTGTCAGCTCAACAGTAGGGTTATGGCTCTCCTTCTTCCGCTGCTTCACACTAGGCTACTTGGCACCCACTGCCAGCCCCGCCATCATTTGAAAAATTCCCTCACCTCGACCTCACCATTCCTACGTGTGGGGAAGCAGACCCAGAGGAATAACTTGCTGCTGGCTGGGAGATTTCACATGTTGGCAAAGATCTACCTCGTTCAGGGTGGCCAGATGATCAGGATCCGTCTGCCTTAGGCATGTTTGTTTTTGTTGCTTAATAGTGACTTTTTGTGTCTTTGGGCAATGTTTTTTGTTTTTTTGTACTCTCCTAGGCTTGGCCTAGTTTGACTTTTGTTATCCTAGGCTTGACCTAGCTTGTTCGTTATTTTGGGGTGTGCTCTCATACCACCCACTTTTTTGTTGAAAGCTATCTTGTATCTTATTACATTAATGTAATATAATATTCCTTTTCATCAAAAAATAGATTAGACCTAAAAAAATTGATAACAAACTAAGACATAAAACAAATTAAAGACTACATAAACTACAAAAATTCAAGACTAAAATCAACCTAGAAGTCTTATGAATAGTTTAGAGAAATAAATATGTTCAAACAACAAGACTATTTACATTTTTTATGGCCTATTATTGAGCAGACCATTCACGTGATACACGACGAGAATTTATTTGGAGGTTGTTGTATGATAAGTGGTTAAATTTGACGGCCACCTATGCTTGTCAAACATTTTTTTGGTGACGGTAATTTTTAATACCGCCTTTCAAAAATACAAAATATTGATATTTATAGTATATATTCTATATTTATTTAATTTTTTCAAATGTATATATATATTATAATGTATGTATAATATATATAAAAATGACAGTAAAATTTTAAATATACAAGTTCTACGTGACATTTATTGTAAATATTTGCAAGTATTTTACGTATAAAATCGTAAAAAACATCTAAACTACCGTAAAATTTAACCCATGTGTATGATTAAATATCAGATGGTATAAAAAATTATTAAATATAAAAGAAGGTCGAACTATTAAACATAGGCCTCGAATTTCAAATTATCGGTGTAGAATTGGATAGAGCCTAATGTGAAAGAAATAAAATTATCATTACAATAAATGCAATAATGAGAAAGAAAGAAAATTTGTGAAGAGATAATTTAGTACCCAGCTTTACCAAATGATGTTTTGATAAAAGTCTAGCACACAAAAAAAATTTAATTTTATTCAATTGTGTGTCTGTGTCTGTGTGTGTACACACATGAACTAGTTCCTATAAAATAGAAACTACCAAATTATTCTCACTTAATCTCTCCTAATCATTTAAATGTGTCTCTCCTAATTCACATATTTTTTTTTGAGGTGGGAGTATTCATGTTCATAGATTATTTGTATCAACTAAAAACAATTCAGTATTTTGTGTTTAAGGTGTATTGCACAAGTATAATACACTATCCACACAAGTTTTTTAGGGCCACATAAGTTTTTGGAGTTAAATAAGTCTATTATGCAACTATGCAAGTCTATCAATGTGTAAGACTTTATGCAAGCCACATGATTCAATTAGGACCACACAATCCTATTGAGGCTTCACAAGAATATGTGAAAGATGTGTAAGCCGAAGAGAAGTTGCAAAACACTATAACTATGCTTGGATGTCATAAAATAACGAAGGATGTTAATTAAACTTGTGAAAGTTTTAAGGAATCTGAATAAGTCTTGTGATAGGTCCTTTGGGTCCTATCCTCGTAATATTCCATATTTTTACGAGCTAATAATGTAGCATTAGATGGTTTTCATTCCTATATTTGGTGGAGTATATGATTTTATTAGCTCTTAGAAGAAGAGTTGAGTTGGATGCGAGATTAAAATTTGGAGTTGAGAAATGAATGTATAAATAAGATGACTTTGATGATGTTTTGAAATTGTATCGTTGGAAACCAATCTCTCTATATGTGTGATATTCTTATAAGTAATTGAATGAAGTTGTTTGTGTGTTTCTACTATGAATTTCAAACCTATGTCCATTCATATATATCTTATATGTTTTCCACGCACAATTCTAAGATCTACATGGTTTAAAACAACTCTTAATTAGGAACCCTAACCATTGTTGTGTGTCATTATTCCCTTCATTTAATCAACTCTTGGTTGATGTCATATTCAAACCAGGGGTGTGTCTGAAGCTATATGCAACAAGAAGAATCTTAGTGATCTAGTAATTGATTGTAGGTATTTATTATTTTTATTTTTCTGGGGGGTTTTAAAGTGTCTTTAATATTTTCTGGCCAAAGCCTTATTAAAGCTAAACTATAAGAAACTTGCTCAAATAAACACACATTGCTTAAATAAATAAATCTTTCAGAATTGAACGTACTGCTAGAAATAAACACTCTTTGCAGAATGAAACAAATTGCTGGAAATAAATATACATTGCAGAATTAAACACACTGCTTGGAAGTAAACACATGTTGCAGAATGAAACACACTTCTTGTTTGAAAATGTTGTTAAAAATGATCGCAAAGAAATAACAGTTTAATCTACAACACCTGCAGGAACAATTACGTAACAGATTTCAACTGAAGAACCAACAGTACTTATAGAACTGCTAGATAATAGATTCATACAAATTTCTTAAAGATATAAATACCAATAAAATAAAGGGTCACCTTGAATCAAAAGTTGAAAAAGTATGATACTATCAAAATGAAATGGCTATCTTATTACTGAATTGTTCTGTCTTACAAAACTTAACTATGTATATGTCTGTAAATCTATAACATCCTTTTATCTATCTTCAGGTCTTTATATATATTTCATCATCCAAAGATGCATTTACAATCATAAGTGTTCAATAGTTGTTTATCCACCTATAGGTTCTAGTGAAACAAAATAGTGCTCAAAGTAGATGTGAAATTTAGAAACCTAGCTAGACATACAATTGTTGGTCTTACATTAGTATTTATGGAGTGTGAAGAATCAAAAATTTGTTGATATGTTCTTGATTGGAGGGCCTGTTAATTTCTCTACCACCAGATTTTGTCAAAATAAATAATATTCCATTGATTCTAGAACTTTGGAGAAGTTCTGGAACCAAAGGGAAACATTCCAGAACTAACTGCGAAAGTTCCAGAGCTAAGTGCAGGAGTTCCAGAACTAAGTGTTGGAGTTCCGAAACTAAGTCTGAAGGTTCTGGAGCTAAGTGATAGAGTTCCTTAGCTGAGTGATGGAGTTCAGAACTAATCCTGAAGGTTCCGGAGCTAAGCCACATTGAAGCCAATGTCCTAAAAAAGGTGTTGGTTGCTTCATACTTTGCTTATTTGACCGAATGTGACTTGTTTTATTCCAAAAACTGAATTTCCACACATTTTGTTAGGAATTATGGAGTTTTTAGACGTTAGAACTAAATCAAACAAAATATGGACAGTTACATTCTAACTTATACTAGATCAAACAAAAGCCACAAAATGCAGTCAAACTTGATTAAAAGGAGAGTAAAATGAGATCATTCATTGCACATTGATTTGCATAATGGCCTTATCATCTCCCCCTAAATGACTTGTTTGTAAGTCCTCTTGGGTCAAACTATATTTTTCAAAATTGTGATTGTGAATTCTTCATTCCAAGGTGTGGGAACTGCTAAGGTCAAATGATTGAAACTAAATGTCCCAGTACCCTTCTGTTTAGAAGTGTTATATCCTGATCCTTCCTCTATTTTACTTTTCAGGTCCTTAAAGTGATTTAGATCCTGAGGTTCTCTATTCTGCCATGGAGACATGGGTGTAAGAAGGAGAGGAGGCCTTGTTCTCATACCCATCCACATACCCCTACGTTTTTCACAAATTTGAGGAATGAGTGTACACAAATCTCTGGCCCTTTCCAGACTCCAAGATTAAATTTGTGGGAGATATCACTTATCAAATTTCTTAATGCTACAGTGAGTAATTCCCATCTCTTCAGGAATCCATCATAAATGTCAAGAAAGGATTGAATTTCTGCATTCATACAGAGATGGTAAATCATCCAATACTTTTTTGATACGATGCATTACAATGGAAGGATGTGAAAAAAAATATTACAGTTCAAATGGAAGATGCTTTTTCCATAATGATATCTCATGTCAAAGGCCAAATGAACTAGCCTTTAATAACAAAAAGTATCCCTCTCTTTCCAATCTATCCAAAATTGGAGTACATGAAACAAATGCACGAGATGGCTTTCCCCCACATAGGTAAATTAATCATGAAAATTGAATTCTTGATCTAACATGACAATGATTGCAGAGATAAAATTCAAAGAGGATTTTTCTGCTCTGCACTAGCTGAGGAATATTTTGTCATGAATTATGCTTCATCCTTCACTTCATGTGGAAGGCCACACAATCCTTGATAGTTTCCAACAGATAAATTTCTCTTCTAGAAAGGCATTGTGTGCAGAAGAAGGTGGTTCTACATGTGAGTAATATTTCACTCATTATACAGAACATTTGTATCTTTTCCAAACATTTAAATTTTTCTTCCTCCATTTTATAAAATTTTTCTTCCCACTCTTTCCTTGGATAATTTCTCCTCTTCCATATTACTACTTAGTTCCTTATTTGATATTTTGAACTCATTAAGCTTTCTGTAGGTATCATGCCCATAATTGCTTTAGTGGCCAATAAGTTAGCTAGTTTGTACAATTTGATCCAAAAGATATTTTTGTCATAGCACTTTGTTCACTAGCCAATTGCAATTCTTTTTCTTTTTTCCACCAATTGCTTTGATAATGTCAATTCCTCATTCTTATTTGTGGCCTGAGTTTTCATTTTTTGAATTAGCATTTTCTCAATTTGTTGTTTGAGGAAGTTTAATTCCTCATACTTTCCTCCCTTACGATAAATTGACAAGAAAATGGCTTTCCAAAATTACTCCGTTTTTCCCGAAGTTCCTTAGGGAATGGCACATTTTTCTGCCACCTAAGGGGATTTCCCTTTTTGTTTCCAAGATGCCAATTTTTATTCCTCATGTGACAGTATTGATGAGTCACCCAAATCCTGAAAATGCCCTGACTCTTCTGACAATGGACATTTCATCTTCTTTCTCCAACACCTACTAGTTTGCCTTGGTAGAGGAGAGACATTGCCATGCTTCCCAAAAAAACTTGAGCTTCTTTCTCTAAACCCTCCGTAACTTAAAATCCATGTGGAGTTTCATTTCCTAGGCTTATTATGAATTCTTTTCCATTTTAGGATTCTTAAAAAAGGCTGAAGTGGACTTTCTCCTTGAACGGGTTCTTCTTGGCAATTTTTACTTCAAACTCCAGCTTGAGGTGAACTATCACTATCAATACACAGGTATTATTTCTTCTGGTATTGTTATAGAGGAAGGAGGAAGAAATCCTATTTTGTAGCTTTTATCATCTTTAGACCTCCTCCTCTTTGGTACTTTAATCCCACTTATTTCCTTCTTTTTCTCATCAGGGGGATTAATTTCCAAGTTACTTTTATGATTTTAGAAATGGGCTTATATTGGATCTTCTAATATTTGATGAGGAATATTTTGGTCTATCAAACTTACTCTGAGGAATTTTTCCCCATGCTTATTCCACCTAATGGGTCCGATGCAGGAGAAAAAATGATGGACTAACCATGGTTCCTAATCGAGGTGAAAGCCGAATCACCTGTCAGGGAATATCTTTGAGCCATTGTCTGGAGTAGGAGTCATAATGAGGAAACTAGAAAGGTTTACTCATCATAATGCCAAGCTTGGTGGTGTGCCAGGTCTAAGCTATATCAACATTGGTAAGGACCTCCCTTTAAGCGAGGTTGACCATGGGAGCTTAGAGTAATCGCAAGAACAAGTACATACCATACTTATGTGAGCTTGTAAAAAGGGTGTAAGCCACGTCAGCATAACTCCTGACCCCCTTGATGACTTCTCAGTTTTAAAATTGAATGTTGTGGCTCCCAAAAAAACCCTCTAGAAAAGACAAATGGACCTTCCAAAGACATTTAAAACATTTTATTTTATGAGAGTTGTGGGAAACATGTAAAATTGATTATCCCAATACCATTTTATTGCATTAAGTCCTATAACATAGAAATTTACAAGGGAACCTGCACAAAAATGCCATTTAATAGTCCTCATTCTGGACTACCTAAATTGGATAGAAAATTTATACTCAATTTGGAATTTTATTTTTGACACTAAAAATCAAGAAACTCCATCAAATTTGTTTAAGTTCGAAAATGTCAGAAAACTACTTCTCCATATTTAGAAGTTGTAGATCATCTTGCAAGTTTGATTACTTGATCATTTAATGGAAGCATGGGAGGACCTTATTCAAATTCTTTCTGCTTTCAATCCTTACTACATCAAGAGATGGGTTTGCAGGTCCTCCATCATGGATTTGGCAGGCTTCAACTAATGAGACTTTTTAGCCTGTGTGAATTATCAAAAATCCCAGATTCAATCTGTCTCTTCTCTCAGTTTCTTCTGCATACTAATGTAACAATTAACGTTTAATAGCCTAAGGGATGATAGTTCATATAGCTTACGCTCACCACTTTGATACAAAATTTTCCCTCAACTTCACCTGAGTTACTTGAACTTGCATCATAACTGTTAATAAGTGACTCATTATATGCCTAATTGATTCAAGTCTCATATAGTGCAGAATTTTAATTTAACCATTAATAATATCAAGACATAATTACCGTTTTGTTGATTTCTTCTTTAACCCTTTGACTAATTTTTCATAAACTTTTGTGTTGTAAAATTAAACTATTCTAGAAAAGACAATGTTTTCCAAAGCAAGTTTGTGTTGTTGTATTAACCACTTGGAGATTCAGTGAGACCAACTGCCATCTTGGGTTGTCAAAAGAATTCAAGCCTTCTGACTACATTTCAGCTTCATCCTTTTCCATCAGAACACCATTTACTAGTTTTCGCTCCCTTCTACTTTGTTTCATCATTTTTTGGTAGAGAATGTTTTCCAATTCCTGTTTTTTCATTCTCTTCCCTTTCCCCTTCCCTTATTTTGTGGAGAACGCCATAGATTAGGGAGATGACTACCTATGATTGATTTGATAGTGCATTTTGAAGGCCTGGATCATATTGGACATGAACTGTGGACCTTGGTATGAAACTATACTTCTTGGTGCACCAAAATTCATCATAATTTTGTGCCAAAGGAAACTAGCAAGTGCATCTTCATTAGCATTTGCTAAAGCATGCACCTCTGCCCAATATGTTACATAATCAGTACATACAAGAATGTGATCTTTTCCTTGTGAAGGAGGACTAAAATAGGCCAACAAAATCCAGCCCCCACCTTTCAAATGGTTCAATCGCTACTTGAGGTTATAGAAGCTCAATTTCACTAGTGAAAGTTATTTGTCTCATTCTTTGATTGAGGGATCACATTTTGACTTGAATTTATTTCTTCACATATTTATACAGAGATGTCAATAATAGCCAGTGCCAAGTATTTTGTGGGTTGTTCCTTTTCACTAAAAAGCGTCCTCCACTTGGTTCATCATGACATGCCCTAATTATGTCAAATATTTCATCTTCTCTCACACACCTGCGTAAAACCAAATCAGGACCACATTTAAATAACATTCCATTTAACCATTTAAATTGTGCACTGGTTTTGATTAATCTTTTCATTTGTTTCTTAGTAAAAGAAGGAGAAAGCTTCCATGTTACAAGATAATTTTCCATATCAGCAAACCATGGTGTATCAGCTAAAATAGTAAATAATTTGTCATCTGGAAAGTTTTCCTTAACTGGATCTTGCTCCCCTGTAGTGGTTAATCTTGACAAGAAATCAGATACCACATTAGATTTTCCTGGATTATCCACAATGTTAATATCAAATTCTTGTAAAATTAATAACCATCTAATTATCCTACCTCCAACCACTGGTTTGTTCATTAAGTATCTAATTGATGAATGATCTGTATGTAAAATATTTTGTACCCTGTAATATAATGTCTGAACTTATTAATTGCATAAATCACAACAAGAAATTATTTTTTAGTGGTGGTGTAATTTCTTTCAGTGGGAGTAATATTTTTACTAAGGTAGTAAATAGCATACATTTTCCCTTCTTCATCTTTCTATCCCAAAAATGTGCCAATTGAGTTATTCGAGGCATTTGTTTGGATGTGAAAGGGTTTCTCCCAATTAGGTCCTCTTAATATTGGGGTAGTGATTAATTTTTCTTTAATCTCTTCAAAATCATGTTGACACTTTTCATCCCAACGAAATTCACAATCCTTGGTAAGCAAACCAAACATGGGGGCAGAAATTTTACTAAAATATTTGATAAAACACCTATAGTATCCAACATGTCCTAAGAATGACTTGATATCCGTAGGGGTTTGAGGAACATGTAAGTCTGAAATAATCCTGATTTTGTCTTGGTCAACTTGAATTCCTCTTTTTGAAATGTGGTGTCCTAGTACAATTCCCTCATCAACCATCATCAAGCATTTCTCATGACTAAGAGACAAATGGTGTTGCTCACATCTTGTTAATATTCTGTCTAAATTTTTCAAGGCATCATCAAATGTTTCTCCATGCACAATAAAATCATCCATGTATACTTCCACACAATCATTGGTTAGATCTATAAAAATTGCTAGTACAGCCATTTGAAAGGTTGTTAGAGAATTACATAGTCAAAATGGCAATACCATGTAGGCAAAGGTACCCTAAGGACAAGTAAAGGTAGTTTTTTCCTGATCCTCAGTAGCCACCCTGATTTTATTATATCCACTAAAGCCATCCAGGAAGGAAAAATATTGTTTACCTGAAAGGTTGTCTAAAACTTGATCTATGAATGGTAAGGGAAAATAATCTCTAAGTGTAGCTTTGTTCAATTCCCTATAATCAACACAAATTCTCCATTTTCCATTCTTTTTAAGCACAATCACAAGAGGAGACACCCATTGACTATCTGAGATGGGGTAGATAAAGCCTACTTGCAATAGCTTTTCAATTTCCTGCTTGACTATGTCCCTCAAGGCTGGGTTGATCCTTCTCTGAGGTTGCCTAACTGGTTTAACATTTTTAGTATAAATGTGATGGGTACAAATACTTGGATGGATTCCTTTCATATATTTATAGTCCCAAGAAAAATCTCTAGTATGACCTTTCAAGACATCAAACAATTTATCTTCTTGATCATTTTCTAACCAGTCGTTAATGTTCAAAATTTTACCTGGTTGAATCTAAATTTGTTTGGTTCTAGTGTGTGATGAACTGATTTGTTGAAAAGGTTCCATAAGGGTGTTTAGTGCACATGCATGTGGTAACAACATATGATATGCAACAATGTCTCTAAAATTCCCTTGAGAAAGAATACTGGACAAAGGATAGTAGGCAAAGTTATGATACTTATCTTGTCGTTGGTCAAACTCCTCATCATTATTGTTTTCCAAACTTTCCTTACTGTTCCCTGATATCTTTGAGACTAAAGCTACTGATTTCGTAGCTATTTTTGCCCCTCCTGAAGAGAAATCACGTTCCTCCAAAGAGAAATTATTTACATCTGCATGGAATTGTTGTGGTTCCGGAGATAAGTATGAATGTTCCGGAACTAAGTCTGAAGGTTCCAAAACTAAGTCTGAAGGTTCCATAACTATCCCTGATTATTCCAAAGATGATTGGTGATCATTTAATGGATGATTAATTGTATTCTCTACCTCCCATACATTTATACTATAATGTTATCATAGTTAAAGAAGACAATTTTTTTTTATTAGTATCATGATCATCAACCCATAATTGTTCTTGATTATCAATAAAAGGTTGTACAGAAGGATATAAGGAAATTTGATTAGAATTCTTACCTTTCACATGGTAAATTATTGGGTAGATGACATATAGATTACACAAGCATAGAATTTTTCTACATTAAATGAGTGTGGATAGAAAGGCAATGCATACATCTTCTAGTAAGTAGACTATTGGGTACAAGGTGGGAAGGGGTGTGAGGTTGAATTAGTTTGAGGAAATAAAATGGGACAAATGAGGAATATTATGAGAGGCCACCGAGTCAAAGGCGTGAGAGTTGATAATTTGGCTAAATCAATGCATACTATGAAAGCCCATTTAGAGGCCATGAAAGCCACACAAATCAAAGGTTTTGTTGTGGAGAGGTTACAAATGAGGAAGAAGAAGATGTACATGGATGAAGGAAAAAAAGACATGTTTTTACATGTGTTATCCTGTAAAATTGACAAGGGTAATTTTGCAGGTAACCATACTGAAATTCTATTTCAGTCTCCTGATAAGGTCTATTAATGTTCTAAATGGCCTAGAACTCCCTTCCAGAAAATCAAGTTTTAAAGAACTTGGTCATTTTCAACCTTTTTGGGTTGGGCACAAGAACCATTGTTGCAACATCTTGTAAAACGATGCCCATCTTTGCCTTTAGCGCACTTCCTGGAGTGTCAACACTCCAAATGTTGCGCCTCCCAAAGGTGTGCCAAAGCGCACCCATCATCCTGATTACACTTCCCAAATTACACCATGCGCACTAGAAAGGTGATGTCGACACATCCAAACCAGCACCTAGGTGCAATCTCCTCCATGTCGACGTCTCTCCCAGTGCGCCAAAGGAAAAAGTGGTTGGCGCATTAAATGTGGAATTTTCTATATATATGCGCATTGAACCTGTCATTTTCACAAGTTGAAAATAGTGAAAATTATTCCTTTGTGCCTATCGTTATCCTATCAGCCCATGCGTGCCATTCGTCATGTTTTTAGACCCCACCTCATCCCTTCGTCGTTATTTATACCGGGTAAGTGGTTCTTGTCATCCTTGTTATTGTTTTTGTGGTATTTGTGGTTTTTATGTCAAAGTTAGGAGAATTGGGTTATGTGATAAAGGAAATGAATCTAGAAGAAAGGGATAACACCATTTGCAAACCCAAGTACTCAACTATAAAACCCCTTCTCCTCCTTTCAGATCTACAAATTTGGAAGGCTCTGCCACAAAATGAGCCAAAACCCATTTGTCCCTTACTCCCTGCCTTGCTAGGTTTTCCCTCCTAGGACATCAAAGTCTAAGCCAAAAGAGTGAAAATCATAAAATAGAGAAAACAACCCATTGTATTTCTTCGGTGTGATCTTCATTCATGTTACATCAAACACAGTCACGCCATAGGCGCACTGTCCCTGCATGCAGCATAAGCCTTTCCTGTGCCTTATAAAACATTGCAAAATTCCCAAAGTGCAAGTGTTGGCGCCAAGGCAACTACAACAACACTGCATGTTGTGCAAACCCTTTCCACGCTGTGCAAACTAAACCCCTTGGTGCACTTGACCTTTGTGTTACACCTTTTGCAAATGTGCTTGGCGCACCTCAAACTCATGCAGCATCTACCACATCTGCGCTAATGGCACACCCTGAGACCCTACTACACCAGAAAAATTTGTGCCCAGTTAAGGCACTTCCTATGTGCTGGAGAAATTTCCGTGACATCAACATCTAAATGTTATGTGTAGCCACACCATGCCCCATGCCCCTTTTGGCACTAATTTCCCCCATGCAACACTCCCTAAAATTGTGGCTTTCTTTTCAAAGCCCCTGCAGCCTATTGTAAGGATGCGCCTTACGCCCAGAGGCTCATAAGTTAATAATGTTTCATTCTGTAAAGCTTTTATGGATAACTTGATGGCTAACATGGCCCTTCTATGTTGGAACTCTCTGATTCTTCTTGTAGAGCAACAACAATCCTTGAGTGCACTTATGTCTTCATCGAGTAAGAAGCCAACCAAGTCCAAAGGCAAAGCCAAGTTGACGGAGCAAGAGATGAAATACAAATACCAAAAGGTCAGGATGCGTGACTCACTTGCGAAGTGCGATCTCGATATCAGAGACTCAAAGCTTGGCCACATTGACATGAATGAATTTTGGGCCAGAACCAAGAAGGTCATAGGCAGCCCGTGGATGGATAAATTGGTTGGCAGTGGTTTGCACTTTGCTGCAGGGCTCCCAGTGAGCACAATTAATAATGAATTCATCATGTTGGTGGGCCATTGTTATAACAAGGACACAAGATGTGTCAAAAATGAGGAGGGCAAAGTGATAATCAACCTCATAGCCTGACACTTTGAAATTATCTTAGGCATCCCCCACCACAGACATTTTGTGGCAGTAAGTCAAGAAGACTACATGAAGACTTGGACCGATAATGAGGACAAGTGCATATAGATGATGAATGAGGTGTACCTCAAGAATAAAAATGTGGTGAGCAGTGGCCCCAAGTCATTCATCACAGTGATTTTTCAGAAGAGCTGAGTGACACGATCACCTTCCTAAGCAGGGTACATGGGCTTCCTAATGCCCATTACTTTCACAAGTGGATGCTCAAGTATTTGGAAACAATGAATAAGAATGTGCCCGATCAACATTTCGGCTGGGGCGAGATTATCGGTGATATAATCTCAGAACAACTTCAAAAACTTTCAACAATTGGGAGGTTCTATATGAACTTCTATGTAGTATATGGAGCTACCTCAGAGAGAGACTACCTAGGGTTGAATCAGTATGGGGTATGGCCTCAGGTCAAAATATACAAATATTATCCAGAGTTGAGGCTTGAGAATAGCATAGCTCAGTTCAACAAGATCAATGATGTCTTCTTCTATGGCATCATCTGCCTCTTGAGGCCCAACATGACTCATGGTCGGACAAGCAAAAGTGTGATCACCACCACAATGAAGTGGGGAGCATTGTTTATGTAATTCCCCACCTTTACCTATCTCAGAGCTGCCAACTTCTTGGGAGAACCCACAATATTACCGAGATATGCGGGCTCAAACTAATCCTTCTGGAGTTGTCAAGGCAGCTTATCACCTATCACGAGAAGTGTATGAAGAGGAAGAAGGGAGGAACTCCATTCCCCCTCACAGTAGGAAGGTACATGTGCTCCTCACAAAGTAAATATTGGGAGATGTATACAGATCTTGAATTGCTCAATTTGAAGCATAATTTCCCAATAAGGCTAGCCTTCGATCCTTGTGGTTGCCTTCCAAGGGAAAATATCGATTCTATCAACGTTCCTTAGATCGAGGATATCTACATCGACTTAAATCATGAATTCAAACTCAGACAAAAGGATCACTCCTAACTGGCCCTGGCAGAGATCATTCAATATGGCATGGCCATCATCCCAAAGGATTTCCTCGAAAATGATCAGGAAATTGATAAAGTTTACCTAGACACGGATGGGGATGATTGGCCATTTGCAGATATTGATAGGAACAAAATTCCCCAAACCATCGAAGAAAGGGTTCAACCTACTCTGTAACGTACCGAGCATTGGTGTAAGAAAAATGGCATCATCTATCTTGGGGTAGATTTTACCACCTCTCCCCTGGGCAATGGACCCGCCAGGCCAGAACGCTTGCCTAAAGGTAAAGGGAATGATAAACTGGGAGGGGCAAGCACTGATTAAGAGAGCTCCTGAAAGCCCTCCTACTACTGCAGAAGAGTAAGTTGTGGACTTAGTGTCCCTAGGAAAAGAAGAAGTGGTAAGTGCTCTAATGCACACATCCACTCAAGATGTTGTCACAACTACAACTGGCGAGGTACCCACCATTCCCTCTCCCACTCCTCCTTCCCCTCCTCATGTTGCTCAAACAACCACTCTTTTGGTTGTGTCTTCTCCTCTGTCTTCTTCCTTTCCCTCTCCCTCTTCCTCCATCTTCTCTTCCCTTGCGGGTCTGTCCCCCAGTATTTCTTCCCTCGTCTTGCAGATCCCTTTCGCCCCCATGGCCTCCTCTCTTGTAGTGACTCCTAATCCTGCGAGTGTTGGTTTTTCAGGCCCTTTCTCCATGCTGCCACCAAGTGTCTTGACACACTTCCCCGTGTCCACTATAATTGTTCTTCCTTCCACCCCTGTTTCTTCTTTGTCCTCTGGTCCCACTCCCATAAGTCCAAGCTAGATCTCATACCACCTAAGCCAAGAGGAAAGTCCCTATTGCACCCATGGACTTTTCCGTCATCCCGGCTAAAGGACCAAAGAAAAAAAAAGCTATAACTCCCTTATCAAAAAGTGTTTCAGGCGAAAGGGTTATTTAGATAGCCTACTCGAATCCCATAAAGAAGAAAGAAGATCTGTCTCCTACAGATTTTACAGTGACCCAGGCCACAATGGGAACATCATCAAAGAGCCTGAAAGGAGAGGCCTTGTCAGCCGTGGATGCCCTTTGCAAGAAACTGCAAGAAGAAAAGGAGAAGAAGAGAATGTTAAAGGAACAAAACAAACATCTTCTCCAAGCTCTGCAAAGAATAGGCAATACACCTCCTATAGCTGCCACCGAAACTCCTGAAGCCCTTAATTAGGAGAAGATAAATGAATATGCCAAGATTAGCTAACAAGGTGCAGCAGTGTCCTCCTGGAGAGAGCAGATCCTCAGAGACAGTGAGGAAGTAATCACGAAGTTCACAGGCCTCTACCAAAGTATAGATAAGGAAAACAATGAACTCTAGGCAATAGCAGGACCCATCTCCGAAGAGCTCGACCATGCCAAGTTGCAACACGAGACATTCCAGAAAATGGTCGACTGCCTGACCGATGATTTGTTAAAATTTGGCGTCATTGATCACCCACGAGCACACAACAAAGTGTTTGTCGCTTTAGACTATTGGTTTGATCAAAATCAAGGAGGAAGCCCTAGAAAAGATAGACAAAATCAAGGAGGAAGCCCTAGATGTGAAACATCAAATGGAGCATATTGTCTCAAGGATGTCTCCAGGGTTGCTTAGCGCATCGTTCACCTTGAGAGAAGCAAACGATACTATTCATATTTTCAAGGGAATTGCATCACAAGGTTTGACGTCAGAGGTCGCTTTTGACCGAGAATCTATTAACAACCTTCTAGCTTGCTGCAATTTCATCAGGGACTTGATAGAGGCCAGAAACGAATACTTCAAGCTCCCTGATAGGCTCAGAGATGAATAAGAAACTTGTGAAGTTATCGGTGATCACACAAAGGGTCCCGATCATGATCAACTTTAGAAGATGATCAGCAAATTCATAGAGTATCGAGCTCAGTATCATATCGCCTCTCCAGAGCAGAAGCAAGATGCTCCATTCGAGCAAAGGGATGATGATGAATAAGCTTCCTCCTCCTGGGATAAATCCCATTTTTGTAAAAATATTTAAAAGTATGTTGGCACACGCGATGACATCATCCATGTTGCACCATGGGATGTTGTCATCCACAAAATTGCCCCAAAGTCAACATTTGACTTTTAGATATTTTGTAGATATTTTGTAAATAAGTTGTTGGCTCCTTTTTGTCTTCTTTCTCCTTCTCCTTCTATAAATACTTGGATACTTGTAGTATTCAAGTGTGTACAATCTTGTATGAAAAATAGAAGTGAGGAGAGAAAGACTTTGAGCTTTCTTGTAATAGAAGAAAACATTAATACAAATATTGAGACTTTGTGCTGAATTCATGTGTTATATGCATTAGATCTTTCTTACGTTAGATCTGTGTGTTTATTATGTTAGATTCATATCTACTTTTGTCATTTTGTTTATCAGTATTGCTTTATTTGTTTATGTGAGTAAGTTTGGCTCTGTTTACTACTGGCCCAAAACATAAACCCTCTAACCTTTCTACTTTGGAATTCATTTCTTTTCTCCCTTCAGATCCATCTTTCTTCCATTCCTTCCTTCATTCCTTTTTGTTCTTCATCGGAACTAACTCTACTGGGATGAGATCCCAAACCCCCTGAAGGTAGAATACTGTAGGACTTGCACAGGTTCCTGCTGGTAGAATAGCAATAAACCAGTTTCGCTTTGTTGTCTCAAAGAGGGGCTATGCCTTGCACACTGTTGGCCTGTCTATCCATAGATTTACCCATTTGACAGATTTTCGAACCAACAGTTTTTGGCAACTCCGATGGGGATCGAACTAAGAAAATAAATAAAAAACTGTCAAAGTCACTACTTGTTTGAAAATTTTAACCCTTTGTTCAAATCTGAAATTTTTGCAAAAGTGACCCAAAATGAAAAGTTTCTTAGTAGATCTATAGATCTGGACCAGTTAGAAACCTTTAGTTCGTTGAGTTTTTATAAAAACCTGTATATTTCTGTAGATTTGAGATCTTGATATTTTTACAAATATTTTCAAACCCTTGCAAAAAATCAAATCTAAAATCTGAAAATCAGCTTACTGAAATTATCCCACTTTTTATCCCTACTAATCATTGTCATTAAACCACAATCGTTTGTTTAAAAAAGGGATAAATTTAAGTATTTAGAAAAGTGCATGCTGCTGATTTTTTCTAGAAAAATCAGAAAATCAGCAAGTACAAATAAAAATATTATTATAAATCTACTCCAAATTATTGCCGATCTGAGCAGATACACTGGCGGGTGAACCATTTACCCATAGCAAAAGAGTTCGTGGAGAAGTCAATCCTATTTTTGATCTACTTCAGAGGCACAATTTCAGTATTACACCAGCACATTTCTCATCACTAAGTTCAGCTGATTGGTCAACAAGAAGTGCCTCGCCTCCATGAAAGAACCGATTTTCACAAGGAGCTTCCACGTCAATTTGCAGTGCCTTGTTACTAAGCGGAATTGCACTCTCGGCTCGCGTCCTCTTTCCAACTTTTCAAATGGCAGTACCATGGGGAAACGCTATGGGTCCTCTTGTATTACCGCATACAGTTCACGCACTCCCTCATGGAAATCACAAGAATTTCCCAAAAAATGATGGGAGTGGAAATCAAAGCACTGATACGCATATTACTGCATTTATTATGTCATGCAGTATTCTAGACGTGACTCACGAAGATGTGTCTATTCGTCTCTTTCTCTAGACCTTACAAGGGTCTATATCAGAGTGGTTCCAACATTTACCAGCTGGATCCATCACATTACGAACTGCATTTGAAGACAGGTATAAGCCTTCAGAAGACACATTTGCGTTACTGTCAAAGATTACTCACTTGAAAAAGGAGGCCAATGAAACCGTGCACGATTTTATCACCCATTTCAATTCGCTGATTAACTATGTGCCACTTGCCATGTTTCCAACACCAGAAAATCAGAAGTGTTTCTTTGTGAATGTCATGAGTTCAAGAGTAATTTTCTTAATTTTACAAGAACAAATCACCACCTTGGTCCTCGCTCAAGCTGCAGCCATTCGAATAGAAAATAACCTACTTATATCTAGTGAGTTAAAATGAAATCCATCTAAATCAAAGGCTTCAAATCCTTCTCAAGACACTTCATCAAATCCGGCATTCCAGAAGATGGCAAACAACTTGCTCGCATTAAAGAAGCAATTAGCTCAAGCTTCGTCTAGCACTCAGTACCAGGATATCCCACGGAGGAACTTCACTCCCAACAATGCCCCTCAAAAGCCACATTTTCCCACTACTACTCCAAGGTTAGCACTTGAGGCCCCTTTGATTAATGCCTTGGTCGAGATCACAAAAGATGAGAAAATTTACGAAGAACCTTCATTGCAAGGCGAAGATGATCAAGATGTCGGTGAACCAACTGGTGACTCTACGATCAGGTATATGGAATTTGAAGATGAGGAATCTGATGGAGAGGAAGGTACCCAAGGGTATGCAAGTGGACAGTCATATGTTGTTTTCACCTGCTCACAAGGAAAAGAAGCAGAAGTTATTGCTAGGATACAAAAGGAGAAGACTGTGTTGAACACACCTCCAACAATTGCTAAAAGAGGTAATCCTCTTCCTGCTCAACCTCCTATTAGACCTTTTGCGAAGAAATCTTTTCCCCCTATCTCTCCTCCAAATCAGCCTTCTTCCGTTTCCATAAAGACCAGTAACCCTCTCCTACCATCATGAAATGAAGGACTCCTTCCTTCATCAATGTAACCTTTGGTCACATTCGGCATAGTTGACCATGCCAAAAGGACCAAGATCCAGATGTCTGAAGTTGAGTACCTTCAGACCAACCTTGAGTAGCTTGTAAGATTAACCGAATATATCCAAAGCCAAGTCTTCGTTCCTTCTCCTATCTCCCTAAAGGGAATCCTTTCCACTCCTCCTACATCTCGCATAAATGTTGCCTTGACTTCCATGTCAAGAAAAAATGAAACTTTTTATCTCTCCATACTGATCAATGGTCACACACTAAGTAACTACATAATTGATTCTGGGGCTTCTGATAATTTCATGCCAGCAAAGGTCGCCCATGCTTTGGGCCTCACTCTTACCAAGCCTTTCGGCAGATGTTACTCCATGGAAACCAAATAGGTTCCATTAATTGGTCAGATCAAAGACGCACAGTTCGCATTTGCAGCATTCCCAGAGAAAAGGGTAAAGATGACCATCCTCGTTGCTGATATTCCAGCAGCATATGGAATTTTACTAGGGAGGAGTTTTTACAGGGAATTCGGTGGAGAGATTCATATGGACTGGTCCAAAGCCAAAATCCCCGTCAAAGGATTAATGTAGACATTGGAGCCCAAATCACAAAATAAGTACCTAGTCACCAACTCTGACGACCCCAAGGCACAAATTCTCTTTGAATCATCAGGGATGGGAAACTACTTCTTATCCATTGAGTCTGATAGAATGGACGTTCTCGTCTAGGAGGAGGACCTTAACAAGATATGGATGCTGCAGTTTGATGGAAATTGTGCAACAAGTGGATGTGGCACTGGAGCCGTCCTAATATCTCCTGAAGAGGAGATTTTCCCTCTTTCTTTTAAATTGTAATTTTTCAATACAAACAATACTACTGAGTATGAATCTTTGCTACTCGGCATGCAAGGTCCAAAGGAAAGAGGAATCAAGAACCTAAAAGTATAGGGTGACACCAAACTGATTGTCAATCAAGTAAAGGGAGTATACCAGGTAAAAAATGACAAACTCAGGCACTACCGCAACACAGTATGGGACAACATCGAGGATTTCGACGCCTTCTCAATCAAAGTGGTTCCACGAGCCCAAAATGACATGGCTGATTCATTGGTTGTCTCTTCCTTGCTTATGCTCCCTCACCCAGGGCTGAAAACAAACACGTATACCATTGAGGTAGTCTTTCACCCAAGCATGCTAGAAAATTCTCACCACTGGCAGGTATTCAATGATGACAATCAGCTTATTGTTTTCCTAGAGAAAGCAGACAATTTCAATGAGCTTCATTTCGAAGGATCTACTTCGGTATGTCGTGAGTCCGTCACTGGTTAAGCAAATGAATCAATAGAAGGTGAAGGCATCTGCCAGCTCAAGGGGAACAAAATTCTAAAAGTTTTAGTCTCCCTGGAACGATTATTTGACAAGCATGACCAATTCATTAAGAAAAAATGACAGAATGACCCTAACTCTTCTCCAGAGACCAAATATGTTAATCTAAGCTCTACAGAGCATCCGCAGTTTGTGAACATCAGGAAGTGTTGTACCCAAGGAAAAGTGGAAATTTGTCAAGCTGTTGAAGAAATATATGGACATATTAGCATGGTATTATGCTGATCTAAAGTCATTCAAGCCTAAGGACATTCAGCATGACATCCTGTTAAAGGACAACATCAAACCCTTTCGCTAGAAGCAGAGGCATTACAATCCTAAGATCTCGGGTACCATCTAGGCATCCCTACAGGACAATTATCCACTGCCCATAATGGATCAAGTTCTACAAGCAGTAACTGGTTCAAAGATGTTCTCCATGCTCGATGGTTTTTAAGGCTATAATCAGGTTGAGGTCTCACCTGAAGGCCAATTCAAAATAGCGTTCACTACTCCCTGGGGCACATTCACCTACAACAGGATGCCTTTTGGCTTGACCAATGCCGGTGCCACCTTTCAGTGAGCTATGGACTTCACATTCAAAGGTATGATGGGAAAGGTCATCGTAGTATACCTAGATGAATTAACCGCGTTCTCTAAGAAACGAAGTGATCACTGTGATCACCTGGAGCAAGTCTTGATTAGATGTCGAGAACATGGAATTTCTCTAAACCCTAAGAAGTCAGTTTTCGGGGTCACTGAAGGAAAATTGCTAGGACACGTTATCAGCAAAGAAGGGACAAAAATAGACATCAAAAGAGTCAAGGCTATTCAGAGCCTTACCTTGCCCACGAGTAAGACCGGTGTTCATTCTTTCTTCGGAAAGGTAAATTTTCTAAGACACTTTGTTCCCAACTTTGCCGAAAAGACTCGTCATATATCCAATATGATGAAGGGGTCACAAACGTTTCCAGTGGAGTGAAGAAGGAAAGACATCATTCGAGGATATAAAATCCTCCATTGCTCATGCACCAGTTCTGGTATGCCCCGACTTCTCCAAAGATTTCATCATGTATAGTTATGCGTCTGCGCATACTATATCAACCATCTTAATGTAGAAGAACTCTGAGGATGTTGAATCCCCAATTACTGTTCATGAGCTCCCCTCTCAAGCTTCATGAATTGAAGATGTCTCAGTTAGAAAAACATGCCTTTGCCAGTAGTCAAAGTAGTCAAAAACTTCCGGTACTACATCCTAAACTCTCATACGGTAGTGCCATGGTTCCTGACACGGCAATTAAGTCTGTCCTAACTCAACATGAGTTAGGAAGCTCTATGAGGGAATTAGATCACAAAGGTCTAAGAGTATGATCTGGAAATCAAACCAACCAAGTTGGTAAGGGGTAGAGTGCTTATGTTAGCTCATGGCTAGAAAATAAAGATTCAGAAGCATCCTGAAGGAGAAAGTTAAATACAGGTCGATGGAGCGCAGGGTGAACTGGAGAAAGCTGATTCTCTACCTATGGTTCTATTTGTTGCGACCAACGATGAGTGGTATTCAGAAATCACTTTCTTTCTCACTTACGGTGAGTGTCTAGCTCATCTAGATTCAAAGGAGAAGTGGACAGTAAAGCTTAGGGCAGCCAGATATGTCATATGGGATGATGGTTTATACAAGCGCGGGATTGATGGCATCTTCTTGCGATGTGTTAACAATCCACATTAGGTGAAGTTACTAGAAAGCTTTCATGATTCAGCCTACGGTGGTCACTTTTAATCTTTTTTGATAGCACATAAGATCATTTGGGCTAGGTACTACTAGCCAACGCTATTTCAGGATACAGCCACCTGGGTAGCAAAATTTGAGCTCTGCCAACAGTTCATTGGTAAACCAAAATTGGCTGCTTTTCCCCTCAGGCCCGTCATTATTGACGAACCATTCAGGAAATGGGGAATTGACTTTATCAGATCACTCCATCACCAATCAAGTGCCAGAACATAGTTATTTCCTAACAGCAACAGATTACTTCACCAAATGGGTGGAGGCCATACCTGTTAAGAATACCACCTCTGAAGTTGTTTGTAACTTCATCAAAGAAAATATCATTGTGAGATTTGGCATCCCACACAAGATCGTTCCTGATAATGCTTCCAACTTCTCCTCATGGAAGTTATTGGTTTTTTCTATGAATACATAATAACCTTGGCCCATGCCTTGGATTATTACCCTCAAGGGAATGGTCAAGCTGAATCCAACAATAAAAAGCCTAGTGACTATCATACGGAAGTTAGTCGATGAGAATCAGCTGGTCATGGCACAAGTCATTGTATGATTCTTTGTGGGCAGACCGTATTACCCTAAAGAGTTCTCTCGAAATGTCACCTTTTCAAGTGTTATATGGAATTGACGTTGAGATCCCTATCTCCACGGAACTCCCTTCTCTACGCTTGGCACGAGCGATCGAAGATGAAACTTTCCAGAATTCTCTTGAAAAGAGGATCATGTGTCTAACAGAACTTGAAGAAAAAAGGGTAAGGGTGGTCGACAGGATCACCAAACATCAGAATAAATTCAAAATACTATTTGATAAAAAGGCCAAGCAGAGAGATTTCTAGGTGGGGGATCTTGTCCTCCTATGGGACACACAAATAGAATCAAAGGGCATGCATGGGAAATTTGATTCTCTTTGGAGAGGGCCATTACAGATCAAAAAACTGAACATTGAGAGTAGCTTCTATCTCTCATATCTGGACGAAACTGAAATCCCGCTTCCTTATAGCGGGCAACATCTCAAGATATTCAGGAAGTAGAGCTTGCTCTATTCTTTGTACAATTTTCTTTAGTTGTGTGTTTGTTTTTGTTGTGTGTTTGCTTTCTGTTAGTTGTGTGTTTTCCTTTCTTTTTCATCGCCCTTGTTTTTGACTCTGTAACCCAATGGATAGGCACATGAAAATATGGGATTCTCTACCCTTAAGCTTTGCTCGAAGATAGTCCCCAGAAAGAGCCAGTTGTTATCCTGTAAAATTGACAAGGGCAATTTTGTAGGTAACCATACCAAAATTCCGTTTCGGTCCCTTGATAAGGTCTATTAATGTTCTGAATGGCCTAGAACTCCCTTCCAAAAAATCAACTTTTAAGAACTTGGTCATTTTCAACCTTTTTGGGTTGGGCGCAAGAACCATTGTTACAACATCTTGCAAAACTGTGCCCATCTTTGCCTTTGGCGCACTTCCTGGAGTGTCAACACTCCAAATGTTGTGCCTCCCAAAGGTGCACCAAAGCGCACCCATCATCCTGATTACACTTCCCAAATTGTGCCATGTGTGCTGGAAAGGTGATGTCGACACATCCAAACCCGCGCCTAGGCGCAATCTCCTCCATGTTGACATCTCTCCCAGTGCACCAAAGGAAAAAGTGGTTGGCACATTAAATGTGGACTTTTCTATATATATGCGCATTGAACCTGTCATTTTCACAAGTTGAAAATCATGAAAATTATTCCTCTGCACCTGTCGTTATCCTGTCAGCCCACGTGTGCCATTCATCGTGTTCGTGGACCCCACCTCATCCCTTCATCGTTATTTATACCGAGTAAGTGGTTCCTGCCATCCTCATTATTGTTTTTGTGGTCTTTGTGGTTTTTATGTCAAAGTTAGGAGAATTGGGTTATGTGATAAAGGAAATGAATCTAGAAGAAAGGGATAACACCATTTGCAAACCCAAGTACTCAACTGCAAAACCCCTTCTCCTCCTTCCAGATCTACAAATCTGGAAGGCTCTGCCACAAAATGAGCCAAAACCCATTTGTCCCTTACTCCCTGCCTTGCTAGGTTTTCCCTCCTGGACATCAAAGTCTAAGCCAAAAGAGTGAAAATCATAAAATAGAGCAAACAACCCACTAATTTTTCTTCGGCGCGATCTTCATTCATGTTACATCAAACACAATTGTGCCATAGGTGCACTATCCCTACATGCAGCATAAGCCTTTCTTGCGCTTTATAAAACTATAAAATTCCCAAAGAGCAAGCACTGGCACCAAAGCAACTACAACAACACTGCATGTTGTGCAAACCCTTTCCGCGCCGCGCAAACAAAACCCCTTGGCACACTTGACCTTTGTGTTACACCTTCTGCAAATGTGCTTGGAACACCTTACCCTCATGCAACATCTACCACATCTGCGCCAATGGCGCACCCTGAGACCCTGCTACACCAAACAAATTTGAACCCAGTTAAAACACTTCCTATGCACTAGTGCATACATCCTGTGACATCAACATCTGAATGTTGTGTGTAGCCTTTCCGCGCCCTGTGCCCCTTTTGGCACTGCTTTCCCCCATGCAACACTCCCTAAAAGTGTGCCTTACTTTTCAAAGCCCCTGCAGCCTTGCAGTAAAGGAGGCGCCTTGCGCCCAAGAGGCTCATAAGTTGATAATTTTTCATTCTGTAAAGCTTTTATGGACAACTTGATGGCTAACATGGCCCTTCTACGTTGGAACTCTCTGATTCTTCTTGCAGAGCAACAACAATCCTCGAGTGCACTTATGTCTTCATCGAGTAAGAAGCCAACCAAGTCCAAAGGCAAAGCCAAGTTGACGGAGCAAGAGATGAAATAAAAATACCAAAAGGTCAGGATGCCTGACTCACTTGCAGAGTGCAATCTCGATATCAGAGACTCAGAGCTTGGCCATATTGACATGGATGACTTTTGGGCCAGAACCAAGAAGGTCACAGGCAGCCCATGGATGGATAAATTGGTTGGCAGTGGTCTGCACTTTGCTGCAGGGCTCCCAGTGAGCGCAATTAATAATGAATTCATCATGTTGGTGGGCCGTTGTTACAACAAGGACACAAGATGTGTCAAAAATGAGGAGGGAAAAGTGATAATCAACCTCACAGCCCGACACTTTGAAATTATCTTGGGCATCCCCCACCACAGACATTTTGTGGCAGTAAGTCAAGAAGACTGCATGAAGACTTGGACCGATAATGAGGACAAGTGCATGCAGATGATGAATGAGGTATACCTCAAGAATAAAAAGGTGGCGAGTAGGTGGCCCCAAGTCATTCATCGCAGTGATTTTTCAGAAGAGTTGAGTGACACAATCACCTTCCTAAGCAGAGTACATGGGCTCCCTGATGCCCATTACTTTCACAAGTGGATGCTAAGGTATTTGGAAACAATGAATAAGAATGTGCCCGATCAACATTTTGGCTAGGGTGAGATTATCAGTGATACAATCTCAGAACAACTTCAACAAATTTCAACAATTGGGAGGTTCTATATGAACTCCTATGTAGTATATGTAGCTACCTCAGAGAGAGACTACCCAGGGTTGAATCAGTATGGGGTATGGCCCCAGGTCAAAATATATGAATACTATCCAGAGTTGAGGCTCGAGAACAACATAACTTAGTTCAGCACAAGATCAATGATGTCTTCTTCTATGGCATCATCTGCCTCTTGAGGCCCAACATGACTCATGGTCAGACAAGAAAAAGCATGATCACCACCACAATGAAGTGGGGAGCATTGTTTACGTAATTCCCCACCTTTACCTATCTCAGAGCTGCCAACTTCTTGGGAGAACCCACAAGATTACCGAGATATGCAGGGCCCAAACTAATCCTTCTGGAGCTGTCAAGGTAGCTTATCACCTATCATGAGAAGTGTATGAAGAGGAAGAAGGGAGGAACTCCATTCGCCCTCACAATAGGCAGGTACACGTGCCCCTCACAAAGTAAAGCTCGGGAGATGTATGCAGATCTTGAATTGCTCAATTTGAAGCATAATTTCCTGGCAAGGCCAACCTTCGATCCTCTTGGTTTCCTTCCAAGGGAAAAGATCGATCCTATCCATGTTCCTCAGATTGAGGATATCTACATCGACTTAAATCATGAAGTCGAACTCAGATGAAAGGATCACTCCCGGCTGGCCCTGACAGAGATCATTCAATATGGCGTGGCCATCATCCCAAAGGATTTCCTAGAAACTGATCAGGAAATTGATCAAGTTTACCTAGACATGGATGGGGATGATTGGCCATTCGTAGATATTGACAGGAACAAAGTCCCCCAGACCATCCAAGAAAGGGTTCAACCTACTCTGCAACGCACCGAGCATTGGTGTAAGAAAAATGGTATCATCTATCTTGGGGTAGATTTTACCACATCTCCCCTAGGCAATGCACCCACCAGGCCAGAACACTTGCCTAAAGGCAAAGGGAAAGATAAAGTGGGAGAGGCAAGCACTGCTTAAGAGAAAGCTCCTGAAAGCCCTCCTACTACCACAGAAGAGAAAGTTGTGGACTTAGTGTCCCTAGGAAAAGAAGAAGTGGTAAGTGCTCCAACAGACACATCCACTCAGGATGTTGTCACAACTACAACTGGTGAGGTACCAACCATTCCCTCTCTCACTCCTCCTTCCCCTCCTCATGTCACTCAAACAACCTGCTCCTTTGGTTGTGTCTTCTCCTCCGTCTTCTTCCTTTCCCTCTTCATCTTCCTCCATCTTCTCTTCACTTGCGGATATGCCCCCTAGCATTTCTTCCCTCATCTTGCAGATCCCTTCCACCCCCATGGCCTCCTCTCTTGTAGTGACTCCTAATCCCGTGAGTGTTGGTGTGTCGGCCCCTTTCTCCATGCCGCCACCAAGTGTCTTGACACACTTCCCCGTGTCCACTGCAGTTGTTCTTCCTTCCACCCCTATTTCTTCTTCGTCCTCTGGTCCCACTCCCATAAGTCCAAGCTAGATCTCAGACCACCTAAGCCAACACAAGAGGAAAGTCCCCATTGCACCCATGGACTTCTCCGTCATCTCGGTTAAAGGACCAAAGAAGCAAAAAGCTATAACTCGCTTCTCAAAAAGTGCTTCAGGAAAAAGGGTTATGGAGATAGCCTACCCGGATCCCATAAAGAAGAAAGAAGATCTGTCTCCTACAGATTTTACAGTGACCCAGGTCACAATGGGAACATCATCAAAGAGCCTGCAAGGAGAGGCCTTGTCAGCCGTGGATGCCCTTTGCAAGAAACTGCAAGAAGCAAAGGAGAAGAAGAGAATGTTAAAGGAACAAAACAAACATCTTCTCCAAGCTCTGCAAAGAATGGGCAATGCACCTCCTATAGCTGCCACCGAAACTCCTGAAGTCCTTAGTCAGGAGAAGATAAATGAATATGCCAAGATTGGTGAACAAGGTGTAGCAGTTTCCTCCTAGAGAGAGCAGATCCTCAGAGACAGTGAGGAAGTAATCACAAAGTTCACAGGCCTCTACCAAAGTATAGATAAGGAAAACAATGAACTCCAGGCAATAGCAGGACCCGTCTCCAAAGAGTTGGACCATGCCAAGTTGCAACACGAGACATTCCAAAAAATGGTTGACTGCCCAACCGATGACTTGTTAAAATTTGGCGTCATTGATCACCCGTGAGCACACAACAAAGTGCTTGTCACTTTAGACTATCGGGTTGATCAAATGGAGTTTGTCCTAGAAAAGATAGACAAAATCAAGGAGGAAGCCCTAGACACGAAACATCAAATGGAGTAGATTGTCTTGAGGATGTCTCCAGGGTTGCTTAGTGCGTCGTTCACCTTGAGAGAAGAAAACAATACTATTCAGCTTTTCAAGGGAATTGCATCACAAGGTTTGACGCCAGAGGTCACTTTTGACCGAGAATCTATTAACAACCTTCTAGCTTGCCGACGATTTCATCGGGTACTTGATAGAGGCACGTAACGAATACTTCAAGCTCCCTAATAGGCTCAGAGATGAATGAGAAACTTGTGAAGTTATCGGAGATCACACAAAGGGTCCCGATCATGATCAACTTTAGAAGATGATCAAAAAGTTTATGGAGTATCGAGCTTAGTATCAAATTGCCTCTCCAGAGCAGAAACAAGACACTCCATTCGAGCAAAGGGATGATGATGAATAAGCTTCCTCCTCCTGGGATAAATCCCATTTTTGTAGAAGTATTTAAAAGTATGTTGGCACACGTGATGACATCATCCATGTTGCACCATGGGATGTTGTCATCCACAAAATTGCCCCAAAAGTCAACATTTGACTTTTAGATATTTTGTAGATATTTTGTAAATAGGTTGTTGGCTCCTTTTTGTCTTCTTTCTCCTTCTCCTTCTATAAATACTTGGATACTTGTAGTATTCAAAGTGTGGACAATCTTGTATGAAAAATAGAAGTGAGGAGAGAAATACTTTGAGCTTTCTTGTAACAGAAGAAAACATTAATACAAATATTGAGACTTTGTGCTGAATTCATGTGTTATATGCATTAGATCTTTCTTACGTCAGATATGTGTGTTTATTCTATTAGATTCATATCTACTTTTGTCATTTTGTTTATCAGTATTTCTTTATTTGTTTATGTGAGTAAGTTTGGCTTTGTTTACTACCGGCCCAAAACATAAACCCTCTGACCTTTCTACTTTGGAATTCATTTCTTTTCTCCCTTCAGATCCATCTTTCTTCCATTCCTTCCTTCATTCCTTTCTGTTCTTCATCGGAACTAACTCTACTGGGATGATATCGCAAACCCCCCTGAAGGCAGAATACTGTAGGACTTGCACAGGTTCCTGCTGGTAGAATAGCAATAAACCAGTTTCACTTTGCTGTCTCAAAGAGGGGCTATGCCCTGCACACTGTTGGCCTATCTATCCATAGATCTACCCACCCGACAGATTTTTGGACCAACAACATGTAATTTGTAGGATGGGGAATAATCCAAGATTGGATACCCTATTGTATTCTAGAAGTCTAGAACTAGTGGAGCTTATTGTTTAGATAACATAGCTCAAGAAGTATTTTGAGTATGAATACATGGAATATCAAAGGAAATTAAAATTTTCATTAATGAAGTTGAAGGGTCATGCATCTCTTTAATGGGAAGATAATTGAGATAGACATAGTGGAAAAAGGAAATTCAAATATCAAGACATAGGATAGGCTAGTTGTGAATATCAAGGAAAATTTATTTCCCGTTGATTACCTACTCAATTTTTTTAATAAGATGCTAAAAATTTTATAGAGAGAGCTCAGTGCAGAGTACACTAAAGAGTTATACTAACTCACAACTCAATCATTACATAAGGAGGATGAGATGGAGAATATCTCTAGGTATATGAATGGGTTACATATTATGATCCAAGACGAGTTTGGAATGATCTAACTGTGGTCAATAGAGGAAGCCTAGACCAATATGGATTCAAATAAAAAGAGAAGTTGGAATGTGAGAATTAGAGAGCTTCTCATAGAAAGAGAAATTTTGTCGACAAGGTGGTGGCAGGGAAAACTTTGTACATCATGAGGTGAGTTTTGTATGATGTCACACAATAAAGGAAAACCTAGAGGAGGAAATACATCCAAGGAAAGAGGATATTTTAGACATGGAAGATGTGATGGATTCAAAAGCACGAGCTATAGGGGTAGATAAACATGGCATGTAGATATTTCGAGCATCTACACACCTAGAGTAGTGGTAAGTGTACTGATTAAACTAAAATGGAAAGTAGGTGATATATTCTAGCTTAATCAGATGTTATACAAAGAAAAAAATAATAGATAACTAAATAAGGAAAGTGACCCAAGAAACTAATAAATTAGAAATGTAAAACCCTAATGAACAATGACAGTTAGAAAGAGCTTAGTTAATTCGATGACTATTTGGGACTGCATCGCAGAAAGGACTGGATGAACAGAGTTCAGGAATGAATGTGTAGTGACCCAAAAAAGTATAGATCAGAGATGTCTAAGTAGACTGGGGTGCCTGCAGAAAGATGAGGGTGCTTGGGATTTCATGTTATGATATTTGGATGCCTTGGTTTGTGTAGGAGGTCTAGAAACCAAACTTACAGGGTCGCTAGATGATCTAAGGCCTTCGCTTCATGTCGCGTGTATTTCGCTGCACTGTTTTGGATGTCGTTGGTAATCAATGATGAAGAAGATGCCTGAAAACCCCCAAACCAAGCATCAAAACCCTAAAAATAAATATGTATATGAAGGGTTCAGAGTGTCCTCAGAGGCCACAATGGTGGAATTACTAACTAAGCGTTGCACTACATTTCAGACCCAAATGTAGTTCTAGGTGTATCTGTGAAATTTGTGCCCTAGGTGATCTTGTGTCAGTCGCACTTTGTGAAGTAGCGAGCTATAACTAGATGTAGAAATGTAATAAATGGTGGATGAAATAGAATAAAATTCCCTCCTAGGTAGTGTGATGCAAATGATCCAACCTTATCCCTTTTGATGGATCTAGATGGATGCAAATGTAGCTTTATATGCCTTGGATGGAATGTAACCTTGGGTGGTGATAGTAGTGACTAGTGCTTGGTCATTCACTATGGTCTCATAAATTTATATTTATATGGTTCTCTTGCTCTAATTTTGTAATTAACCCTAAAAATGCTAACCACGAAAAATATGGAAAACTCAAACGGCGAGAAAGTGCCCAAAATATGGAGGTAAAGTGGAGAAAGACTCAGGGTGCCCCAAATAGGACCAAGGCACTTGGGGAACCCCAGTACTCACTTGGGCACCCCATTCATGGGTGTAATGACATGGAATGACAAAAACAGACTATGAAAGTATGTGTTAAAGGTCAGAAGTGACGACTAAAAGCAAAGTAAAAAGGCCAAAGGACATAGGTTAACTAGTACTTTCTTCACTCAAAAACATATGAATAGTAGTATGAGACCATGACTAAATAATACCCATAGTACGTGATTTTGTTTCTAAATTTTCCCCCACTTTATGTTGGTGAGTGAAATGCTCGGTAACATAAAGTAGATAGTGGTGTGTACCTGATGTCCATGTAGAAAAATGTAGAAAACATGCCAAAGGACTAGACAAAGAGTGAAGTGACAAAAATATGGAGTGTGGAGACTAAAGATGAAAAAGAAAAAAAGTGATGAGAGTGAACCTAGGGTGGAAATGTATGTGTATTTACTGAAGTGTGGGATGTACCTACATTTTAGTATGAACTTTATGATGTCAAAAAATGTTGTTGTTGTTGAGGATGCATTGGTGATTCTCATATTGATTGATTTCTTATCATATGAATGGACATGCAAGGAGAAGAAGATCAAGTAGTCAAAAATACGCATGTATATGTATGTAAAAATGAATGTAAAGACACATGTATATAGTATAAAGCATGTAATGGAAATGAAAAATGTAAAATAAACATGTGTACCTAATTCATGATGAGAGAAAAGGGTGTAGAATGATATCCTATAACTATGAGTTTTTTGGGTGATCTCACGCCACCCTAACCGAAGAAGTGTAGGGAGAAAGCTGCATTATTCTCTAACATATAACTTCTTCCCTAATAATGTGTGAAGTGATCTCTCTACTACTTGATTTTTTGGGCGATCCGATGCCATTGGCTGAAGTAGTGTAGAGAGGAAATCTGTTGTATCCTATAATTTGTAAATGCTCCCTAGAAAGCTATGAACAACCATGTCCTATAAAATATGTTGTGTACAGGGTTCATAGCCTACTCTGAACCCACTTTTTGTATATAACCCATAATTTCAAGGATGGAAACTAAACTAAACTGTACTGGTAGAGAGCGTTGTGTAGTATGTAAAACCCCAAATGATACCCCCTCTTTGCTGTCAAATGTGACATCTCGAAAAGGATGATGTGGACCAAAAAGAGGACCAAACGCGTGAAATGTGTCCTGTACATGGAGAAGGGAATGTTCTTGGTAGAAACCAAGGTGCACACAAACAAGTGGCTAGAAAACAAGTGTTAGTACAAACAAGGATGTATGTAAAAGATAAGTGTACGTTACCAAATAATATAGAAGCTAGAAAGAAAATAAACACATAAAAAGACAATAATATACCTCCAAGGTGGGTTGAAAACATGGGACACCACTCACGATGTTGTAATACGTGTAAGGCCATAATGGAAGCATAAAGATAAAAAAGTGTGCACACAAAACAAAAGGACAATGCCTGCATATAAGAGAAAAAATAGATAAGTAATAGTTGAAAAATAGATAGATAGCCATGGAAGCAAGTAATCCTGTAAAACAAATGTTGCTCATGAAGCACCTATTAGCATGTTAGAAAGATAACCACTATGTCAAAAATGTGTATAACTAAGTAATGTAAAGTGCTAAGTACAAAATGAAATAATAACACCTATAGGAGATGTATGTGGATGCCCCCATAAACCATTGTAGGATGGGTAGGAGGTGGGAATCCATGTTGTGTGTAAGATACCTATATCTATGATCACAACTAGAGAAATACGTGAATGTGCATGTATGTAAGGTAGAGATAATGACATACAAGAAACCTATTTAGCATGTGTAACAAGACGAACATGTCTAAGCAAATGTAACAAAAAGTAAATGTGACCAAGATATGCAACATGTTGTGGATGGGTGGAATGAAATGTAAGTTGGATGAAAGGGTTCACATGCACCCCGAGTGAATGGACTTGGATATAGTGAGTATCATTTGAGTTGCCTCCTTAGTAGTCAAGAATGAACTGTAAATGAGAGTGTGTCATTAGGAAATGATAGAAGTGTGTGTTGTGTCTAATGTCCTATGATGAGTGTGTATGTGTGTTGATAATATGTGACCTAGTGATGAAGTGTGTATGTGACCCTATAGCTGAAGTGTATATCACGATAAGACAATCATATGAGTGATGATGTATCCTAAAGTGTATATCACTACAAGATTAATCGAGGGAGTGGTGATGTATCCTAAAGCATATACCACTACAAGATGAAGGAATAGGTGACCTTTTAGCCTATAGTGTATATAACTAACCTAGTAATGTCACATGATAGAATGTTGAATGATGAACATGTGAGTAGGATAAGGTCTATTTGATTTGTAAACCCTCAACAGTTGAGTATGCACTGAGAAACTAGAGTGCGTCATAGGGCAGTGAGTGTAGCACGTGTGAGGAGATATAGTATATGTAATGAGGAGAGATGACCATGCAACAAGCAAGACGTGTAAATATGCAGTGATGTAGAATTCCATACAAGATGCATAGATAGCCTAGAGATGCACGTTATGTAGTATGTAGAATTAGTGGGGCTAAACTCATAGCCAATAGAAGTGTGACACATGTATGATGATGATAAGTTTGATGTATGATGTATGAAATGAAATGATTGAAATTATGTAGATAAAATGTAGAGTGTATGATGAAATATGTAAGAGAAATAATGTGATATGTGTGAAGAGTCGCAATGTGTAGTATATATTCTATAGTGTGTGTGGTTCATGTGCATTATGTCATCAATAGTCAAGTGTCAACCGAAGCACAAGAGTGTGTCATCGAGTAATGACGACGCTAAAAGTCATGTGATGAATTATGTGTATATGCAAGGAGATTGATATATGACTATGCAAGTATGAGAGATGTGTTGACGCTAATATGAGGAGGGGGATGTGTTGGATGATATGCCCCCAAGTGTGTAAGATATGGAAGTCTAGTCAAAGGACACCAAGTGGATCAATGTAAGGAGTACTTTCCTTAACAAAAGTGATTAAATGATGAAGTTATAGATGAGTGTTACCATCAAATGGTTCATCATCATAGTAAGTGTCATCTGGGTCCCAGTATTCAACATAGGTATGATCTATAACAGATGGCAAAATTAGAATTTTAACTTTAGAAGGTGGTTGTTGAGCATGAAGATGTAATGTCATAGATACCTTTGATGGAAGAGGAATTAAAATAACATTAAGAAGAGGTTTCTTAGCTGGATGAGGTACCATTGTAGATGACTTATTAGGAGGATGTGTAGAACTGGTTTTTAAAGGAGGTTGCTTATGTTGACTTGGTGATACCATAGGTTGCTTAGGTGAATTTTGAGTTTCCTTGTTAGATAAATCAGATTTAAGAACCCATTGAGATGTAATAAGTTGAGAGGACCATGTAATAAAATGTTGTGCAGTGAATGAGATGAAACCCTGATGCTCAAGATGCTTTATTCTTCATTGTAAATCATAGCAATCATTTTCAACATGTCCATTGATTTAATGATAATTGCAATATGGAAGACCTTTATATTTAGCTAGCTGATAAGGAGGATAACAATGAGTATATGTGAAGCTAATTAATTTATTAGTGATGAGATTTGGAAGAATATATTGTTTCTTAGTATTGATTACAAACTTGATAGGTGTGAGAAGTGGAAATATTTCAAGTTTGGTAACATGAGCACATGTAGAATACATAGAATGAGAATGAAATTTAGAATAAAAAACATGCACTTGAGAAGTGTCCTTGAGCTATTGGATTTCAGATTTGAGGGATGTGATCGTGGATTCCATAGCCATAAATTTATCTTGAAATAAAGTGTGTAGAACTAGGATTGAGTCTAATAGGGGTTGATTAGATGGAGGTAAACTAGGACTAGGGTTGTCAAATAGAGGATAGAATACATGACTTATGTCATTTGGTGGTGTGTCTTTAGGATGACATATAGAGTCTAGTTATTTTTGTATAACAACCTAATAGTTGGGACGCATTTTAAGAAAATCAGACAAAGGAACTTGAGGAAATTTACAACCCATGATAGAAGAAATATAAGGCTCCAAAGCATGAAATAAGTTGGGTTCACTAAAATTATTAAACTAAATTGGAAAATAAGTGATCTATTATAGCTTAATCAGATGTTATACAAAGAAATAAATAACAACTAATTAAATAAGGTAAATGACCCAAGTAACTAAGAAGATAAAATATGAAATCGTAATGTGCAAATAAGGGTTACAAAGAGATTAGTTGATTCAATGATACCTCCGGACTATGTCACAGAATAGACTAAATAAAAAAATGTAGGAATGACCATACAAGGGCTTGGAAAAGGAAGATCCGAGAAATCTCTAAGAAGAATAGAGAACTGCCTGGGGAAGGATGAAGAGCATCATAAGGCACCCTATTTTGAGATCTGGGTGCCTTAGTTTATGTAGAATGTCCATAAACCAAACTTTCAGGGTTGCTAGATGATCTGAGGCCTTCTCTTCCTATCACATGTATTTCATTGCATTATGTTGGATGTAGCTACTAATCAGTGATGAAGAAGAGACCTAAAAGACCATAAGCCAAGCATAAAAAAACGTAAAAAAAATAATTATGCATATGAAGGAGTCAGATTGTCCTCAGTGGCCAAAATGGTGGACTTACTAACTGTGTGTTGCACTACATTTCAAACCCAAATTTAATTATAGGTGTGTGTGTGTGTGTGTGTGTGTGTGAAATCCATGCCCTAGGTGCTCTTATGTCAATCACACTTTGTGAAGTAGTGAGCTATAACTAGATGTATAAATTTAATAAAATGGTAGATGGAATAGAATAAACTTCCCTTTTATACAATGCGATGCATATGAACCATCCTTATCTCTTATGATGGAGCTGGATGGATATAAATGGAGCTCTAAATACCTTAGATGGAATGTAATCTTAGGTGATTATAATAGTGCCTAGTGCTTGGTCCTTCATCATGGTCTCATAACTTTATATTTATATGGTTCTCTTGTTGTAATTTCATAATTAACCCCGAAAAGGTGAACCACTACAAATATGGAAAGCTCAAACAACTAGAAAGTGCCCAAAAGATGTATGTAAAGTGGAGAAACGGTCAAGGTGCACCCCGAATGGGCCCAGGGCACCTGGAGCACCCCAGTACTAGCCTAGGCACCCTAGTCAGGGGTAGAATGATGCACGAAAAAAAAATAGACTGGGCAAGTATGTGCTGAAGGTCCATAGTGACGATATAAAGAAAAGTAAAATGGCCAAAGGACATGGGTTAATTAGTAATTTCTTCACTCAAAAACCATATGAATAGTAGTATGAGACCGGGAATAAATAATACCCAAAGCGTGGGATTTAGTGTCTATATATAGTAATGTGAGTGCACACATTATGCAAGCCAATGGAGATGATGTGCAAGCTACACATAACACTTAGATATGGAATAAATGCTAATGTTCAAGTGTGTTTTATTGAAACTAAAAAACTGATAAGTTGGTCTTAAGAAGAGGAATAATTTATTTAAAACAATGTATAAGTCAGTAGATTAAGTCTACATATTGATGACGAATAACAAAGCGGTGATAATTTGGTTACACATGAGATGGTAGAAAAGTTGGGGTTCAAGGTTATGCATCCCAAACCTTAAAAAAATTCATGTTTATACAAGGGACACTAGTTGTTGGTGACTAACAAATGTATGGTTAAGTTTCACATAAAGAGATATCAAGATGAAGTGGTGTGCAACATCATGCCTATGGATACATGTCATTCTCTACTCATAAGGTTGTGGGAGTTGGAACTTAAGGCACAACATGATAACCATGCAAACACCTTTAAGGTTGTGAAGAATGGAAAACATTACACTCTGAATCCAATGAAGGATAAGGGTGAAGGTGAAAAGTAGGGGCCTGAATTTTTATTGCTATAAGGGAAGCAATTCTTGATTGAGGCGAGGCAAAACAATGTATTTTTGTGCTACTAGTAGAACCCACATAAAGAGCATAGGTACAACAATGGAGAGATATGAATCCATGCCACAATAAGTGAATGATATGTTGGGAGAGATTGTAGATATATTTTTAAGTGAGTTTCTTGAAAGACTACCACGTGTGAGGAATATAAGTCACCTTAAGGACATAATCCCAGGATTGATTTTTCTAAAGAAGGTGGCATGTAGGATGAAACTGCAAGAGAATAGGAAGATACGTAGGAAATTTTAAGAGGCTTTGAATAAGGGATTGATCAAATATAATATAATCCCATGCACACTACCAATAGTTCTAACACCATATAAGGGTGATGAATGACATACATGTGTATATATTCTAGAGACATTAATAAGACCACCATCAATTATAATTTTCCATTTCTACACATGGTTGACATCATGGATTTTCTGAGTGGCATAAGATATTTTAGAAAGATTAATTTGAAGAGAAAATATCATCAAAATGGTATAAGAGAGGGCAATGAATACATAATTGCATTCAAAATGAAAGAAGGATTATATGAGTGGCTTATAAGGTCATTTTGATTGAGAAATGTACTAAGTGGTTTCATGAGGTTGATGAATGAATCACTAAAACCATTTTGAGAAATTTAATGATTGTGTTCCTTGAGGGTAATTGAAATGCGGAAAAACATGTGAAGAACATTTATTGTATATAAAATAAGTGTTGCAAAAGTTGTGTGATGAGAATACATTGATTACTTCGAAAAAGTGCAATTTCATATAAGAAGAGCTAGTGTATTTGGTATTTATGATTTCCTTCAAAGGTTTACAGATGGATCCATAGAAGGTTTGCACAATAATGGATCGAAAATCACCATAGTGGAATGTGTGTATTGTAGACATAAAATCAAACACATATTATTTACATCACGCTGAACTAAGTATGTCATTATATGTATGATTCCTAAACGAGAAAACTAGACATTAACAACACTTATTTAACTTCATATTTACATAGATTTATCTTCTTATACTTTTATCCTTGAATTTTATGGAACTACACATTTACTTTTGGACATTGGAAAACATGTGACCCAACTCAATATTTCCATTTTTATTCTCTGAGCATCTTGGACAATACCGCCCATTAAGGACAAGAGCACCCAAGTTTTACTAGATGGGAGCTATTCTCCCCACAAAATGCATCGCATGCCTAAGACCGACCCATAAAAAACACCATAGACACATGCATCGGTGGGACTTGCACGTCAGCGGTCACATCATTCTTTTCTTATTTTTTCAATAAACCGGATTGAAATTAGATAGGGGCATGTGGTAGGTAGTAGACAAATTGATAAGAGCTTGTGTTTGTAACCTGCACATCGTGGGTTTGAATCTTGTAGGGCGCTTACAGTCAATGTGTTTTTGAACACAAAAAAAATCATAAAAAAACTAAGTCTTGAACCTCGCAACACGTGGTAGCAGATGGCATGATGGCTGCAATGATGCACTACATGGGTAGTTTTATGTATGCGGTGCATTTTGTGGGGAGAATAACCCTTACCGTGTTACTATCCCCTTTGGGCACTTATGCCATTTTCCCTCCTTTTCTCAAATTTGAAATGCCACATTATTTGCAGGGTTCATTTTAAGACCCATCCCCCAAAAAAATTCTACAGATTCCTTGGAAAATCTATGAAAATGACTTTCAAAATGATGGCAAATCTGAATAAAACAGGTTTCGAATAGTTTAAGATTGGTGTCAGCTAGTAGCGTTTTTTGACTAACAATATATGTTGTTTGCTGACAATATATGATGTCAGCGAAAAACATATATGTAAATTTTTGAATAATCATTTTTTGACAATAACAATTAAAATGACGAGCTCGTTGAGAAATTTTCCTCCCAAAATATGGCACAAAGAAAAAAAATTAAAAAAAAGTTTTTTTTGAAAAAAAATGCAGATTTTGCTACTTTTGTATGGGAATTGTTTTTTGAATTTTTTTGATGTTAGCAGTTAAAATGATCGTCTCAATGAGAAATCTATCCTCCCAAAATATGGCATGAGCAAAAAATAAATTCCCATTTTTTTCTGATGACATCATTACTTGTCGGCAACAAGGAAAAATGCTACCCTCATGGATGTTCCCAAGCGACAGTTTTTTTGTGTTGTCACACGACAATTTTTTTTACATTTCCACACAACAACATTTTGCGCTACCATGCATCAATGAAAAACTGCTATTGTGTGGCAATGCAAAAAATGCTACCGCACGGTATTGCAAAAAATTTGTTGCACAGTAGCATTTTTGTGTTACCGTGCGGTAGCATTTTTATTACCATGCGTCAATACAAAACTGTTACTATGCGTCAACACCATATTTCACAGGCTTACTCACTTTTACCTTTGTCTTCGACTCCAAATCTCAAACTTAATGAGTTTTGAAATTATATTGTATTACTACATTATGGAGAATTAATCATATATATATATATATATATATATATATATATATATATATATATATATATATATATATATATATATATTGGGAAATATAGCAATATTGGTCGGCTCTTACTAAAACATACATGCGAAACTAGGGTCAAATTTAATTATGACGCATAAAATTTTGGCAATCCTGCTACCATACCGTAATGAAAAAATCGCCAATTTTAAATTTCAAAAAACCTAATATTTGTCATTTTACAAATATTCGCTCTAAAACATTTCTTATCACTTTGGGTTGGCCTTTTTGCTTGTTAATGACAAAATTAAAACAAGAGAATCATATATATGCACGACTTGCTCACTATTGATGGGGGCTAGGCTATTCGGGCTATTACTTCTTATGTACTACTTGGGAAAAGAAAAATATTCAAGGACGACATTTGGGCCACATTATTCACCGCATAGGAGGGGCTATTTCTAAATTTCATCTCACACATTCATCTTGGGGAAAAGTAGTTGTATCTCATTATTTTAGTTCAAATAACACAAGGGCAACCTAGCTTTAAAGGGCAATATTCTATCACACACACACACACACACACACACACACACACACACACACACTAGAACTACATAGAGTCTAAAATTTAGTGCAATGCTCGGTGACAATCACATTGGGGTGACCACCGAGGTTAGTCTGACTCAAGCATATCACTTTATTTATTTCATATAATGTTTTCTTGAGTTTTTTGTAGGTAGCTAGTGTTTTTTTGTAGGTTCAGGTGTGACTGTGAAACCCTACAACATATCCAAAGTGGCAAAGAGTGAAAGGAAGAAGACATTATCAGACCTTAAAAAGATTAGAAGCAAAGCATTTTCCAGGACACTAGCACCCAGTTTGGACACATGGTGCAAAGCCTAGCCACTAAGTCAAATGTTTCATTATAATCAACACTAGGATACTGTGCAAAGCCCTTGAACAATATTTCCTTATATTTTTGAACATTTCTTTCTGCAATTTGGTCTTATAGACCTATTTAATACTAATTACATTGTTGCCTTTTGGCTAATTCACTAATTCTTGTGAATTAATCTCCTCATGCATAACCTTTATCTAATTCTCATCTTTAATTGCCTTTTCAAAAATATTAGATCATGAGAAAATAAATGAAAATTAGAACATAAATCTATATTTTCTTCACCTTGAGAATGGTCGTAGATCTCCTTGAGGCTTCTTGTCTTTCTCAAGATGTCTTTGTAACAAGATCTCAATGAGGCTAGTGTAGGATTTGAATTGAATCATTGTTGTGAGAATTCCGTAACGCTTCTCCTTCCTAAAAAATATTGAGTGGATGCAAATCTAGTTGAGTTGTCTCTAGGGCACGACCTTGAAGGTGTGATAATTTAAGGTATGGAAGGTGTCATTGGAGTTGGACCTTATGGAAACATTCCACCACCTTATACACCGTTTTCATTAACTTCATATTCATTATGAGGTATCACTATGGTGATTGTTGCTAAGGTGTCCATATTGTCATCCCATGCTTCTTCTTCAACAAATTCAACAGGTCAGATGGTAATTACCTATTTTGTGATGGGATTGTACAATTTATATGCTTTTGATTTCTCACTATAACCCACGAAAATACATTTTTGCCTCAAGCATCCAACTCTTTCCTTATTTCTTCTAGCACATGAGCATATGCCACACATCCAAAAACTCTCAAATGAGAAACATTGTGTTATTTGTTGCTTCATGCTTCCGATAGAACTATATCATTCACACTTTTCATTGGGAATATGTTTAATATAAACTAAACAAGCTAGTGGTTCGGCCCAATACTCATTTGACAAATGTTTGGCCCTCATCATACTTTTGGCCATCTCCATTATTGTTATATTTTCCCTCTCTGCTACACCATTCTACAGTGGTGTGTACCTTGTGGTAAAATACTTTCTGACTCCATGTTCTTTGATTTTTTTAGAAATGCATTTGATATGTACTCCCCCACACATTTTGATCTAAGTGCTTTGAAATAATGGCCGATCTATATTTTCTTCACGACCGTAAATTCCCTAAAAAATGCCAAATACCTCTCATTTGTGCTTCAAAAAAATATACTAAAGCTTTTCCGCTATAATCATTAATCAAAATAAATAAATAAACTCCACGTAGTGAGGTGATTTGCATGGCTCCACATAAATATAAGTGGATGAGTTCTAATGGAGGTCTTACTCTATATAATTTCCCTTCTAGAAAAGATTCTCGGTGTCATTTTACCAATATACAACTCTCATAGGGTTGACTAGGTTGCTCAATGGATGGTAAATCAATTACCATATTCGTCTCAAGTACTAAATTTAGACCTCCAAAGTTTAAATGGTTGAATCTTAGGTGTCATATCCTTGTTTGACCCTTAAAATTTTCAGCGAGAATATAGTAGAAAAAACAAGGGAGCTGATTATCAAGCTCACCAACAAGAAATATAAATGTGAGAAAGATTTTTAACAAAATCTATTGTCCCATTCGTTATCTTTGGTAACCTCGTGGACATTAAAATTTCTTTTCTTCTTCTTTATTTTTTTCAATTGTCGCTTCAGCAATATTTGGCCTATTTCGATGGGTTTGAGAGAAACATTGACCGAGCTCAAACCTTATAAATCTGCATGGTAATTTGCATTTTTGGGATATTCGAGGACCCTTGAAAACATTGAAGAGCATGCGACAACATAAGAGAAGGGTTTGTGAGCAGCAATGGGGTCGTGGAATATTCAAAGTGGGATGATATTTTTGAAGATGTGGCCTCGGCGACTTCTGAATTCTGATGAAGCAAAATTCACATGGGCATTTTTGAATGCTTGTTGACTGTTAGATGCCGTTGAGCATCTGTCACTCCGTTTTTAACATGGGAAGAGTTATTTAAAAATGACGGTTTGTGCTATGTAGGTACTAGGTAGTATGCATGGTTTGGGTGAAATTTTTAATAGCGAGATCTTGTGCTTGCAAGGGGTGAGAAGGGGATGAATTTGATGGCTGTTAAGATTTTTTATTTTTTTTGTTTTTGTGATTTCAGTCGTAAAATATTTAATGTGACTGTCTTTTTTATGTTGATATATATATATATATATAATAATTAAATAAATATTTAATAGTTGGTAAAAATAATATTGTTTTATGTTTTTTGAAGGGCAGTATTGAAAAATTAGGTACCGTCAACTAAAAATTGTTTGACAAACATAAGTGGACTCAAATTTAATCTTTGGCAGTGAGTGAAAATCAAGCTTACATGGCGCTATAAGACTGGGGGACATTTCACATTTGATTTTAAGCATAAACATGTGATTTATGGTCATTTCAACTTTAGCAATCAACTTTTTATTAGGACTTTTATCTAAAAATTTACATAAATTATACTCAAAGTATACTCACTACCCTTTTTGAATAAGTTGCTTTACACTCATAAAATTGTGTATCAAGCCATACACAAAATAAACATCATCTAGATATGTTTTTTTTCTGCCATTTTTAGTCAAAATATTGACAATTCCCTTGCCCATTACCGAAACTTTGTTGTTATTGCCTAATTTAACCTTTGATTTTATTGATTCATCCAAACTTGCAAATATTTATATGTTACCAAACATGTGATTACTTTATCCACTATCCAAAAACCATGACTTTGGTGCTTTCTTATGCAACATGACCATTGACATGTAATAAACATTGGTCCATGACTTTCACACTTAGTATGACCTTCTTTTGAAAAAACAACGCTATTTCTACTTAAATTGAATTTCTTTTTTCTGCATTCATTTGCATAAAGACCTAATTTATTGCACTAATGGCACTAGATATTAGATTTATCATACATATATGCTTGATTTTGATTGGTCTAGTTGCTCCCGTACCCTCTACAATTATCTTTCAATTTCCATTATCAAGGGTTCTAGTCCTTTTGTCTCCTCTCTATCCATTTCTCCCTTTTCCTCTTGAATTGGACATTCCTCTTCCTCTGCCAACCGAAACATAACTTTGACAGGCTTGTTCAAGGGATGAATTCCCAAATCTATTAATTCTTGCCTCATGTGAAAACAATGAACCCATTAACTTGTTGACAATGAGTTGGGTGAGGTCATTTGACTCCTCAATGGCAACTACAATGGCATCAGACTTTCTTGAAAGGCTCCTAAGGACCTTTTCTACAATCTTTAGTTTGTTATTGTCTCTCTATGAGACCAGACTTGATTGACAACACTCATGACTTGGGTAACAAGTCATCAACATTTTCAAACTCGTTCATATTAAGATTATCAAATTTTATGCTAAATTTTTTCTGTTATAAGGATTTCTAGTCCTTCTATCTCCTATCTATCCATTGTTTCCTTTTCCTCTTGAATTGGACCTTCCTCTTCCTCTGCCAACTGAAACCTAACTTTGAAAGGCATGTTCAAGGGATGAATTCTCAAATCTATTAATTCTTGCCTCACATGAAAACAATGAACCCATTAACTTGTTGACAATGAGTTGGGTGAGGTCTTTTGACTCCTCAATGGCAACTACAATGGCATCAAACTTTCTTGAAAGGCTCCTAAGGACCTCTTATACAATCTTTTAGTTTGTTATTGTCTCTCTATGAGACATGACTTGATTGACAACACCCATGACTTGGGTAACAAGCCATCAACATTTTCAAACTCGTTCATAATAAGATTATCAAAATTTCTACTGAAAATTTTCCATTGTCAGGAGTTCTAGTCCTTTTGTCTCCTCTCTATCCATTGCTTCCTTTTCCTCTTGAATTGGACCTTCCTCTTCCTCTGCCAACCGAAACCTAACTTTGAAAGGCATGTTCAAGGGATGAATTCTCAAATCTATTAATTCTTGCCTCATGTGAAAACAATGAACCCATTACCTTGTTGACAATGAGCTGGGTGAGGTCTTTTGACTCCTTAATGGCAACTACAATGGCATCAAACTTTCTTGAAAGGCTCCTAAGGACCTTTTCTATACAATCTTTTAGTTTGTTATTGTCTCTCTATGAGACCTGACTTGATTGACAACACCCATGACTTGGGTAACAAGTCATCAATATTTTCAAACTCGTTCATAATAAGATTATCAAAATTTCTACTAAAACTTTGAAGTTTAGTAAACATGACCCTACTAAACCCTGGGTAGGTTGTGAATAAACTATCCCAAGCTTCTTTAGACCTAGTTGTTGCAGCAACCCTAGGGGAAATATACATCCATGTCATGTCAGATGGCCTTCGCAAATATTTTTGAATTTTCTTTTAATAAATCCTTCTTGGTCTGTGAAAAGGCTTCAAAAGCATGTTGATTATGAAGCCCATTGACCCCATTCTCAACTAACTCCTACAAATCTTGAGAAAAAAAGAAAGTTTTCATTTTAATAGCCCAAAAGTCATAGTTCTACCTAGTAAAATGGGTAATTAAGACTATGACAGATTGGTGTTGCTCATTGTCATGATAATTATTATAAATCTTACGAAACACCTCCCTTGTTTATTGTGAAATCGGGGATTTTCCTTCCAGTTGGCCTATGCTCCATTAAAGATCGAAAATGCAATAATATTTGGCCGAAATCTGGCTCTAATACTAATATGAAAAGTGGAGAGGAGGTGAATAACATAAATAAAAACACATAACAAATCTTACAAGCTTCAACAAAATTTGACAACACTTTGGTGTTTTTTCTATTCCATTAACAAATGAATACGATTACAAAACACACACATTACAAAGATGTAGATACTTCTAGTTTCTCTAACAAGCTACTAAGAGGTGCTTAGAGATTTCCCAAATTTCAAAATGTCCTCATTATATCAGGAATTTATTAGTGCTTTCATTATACGAACATTTAATTGCTCCATTATATTGTGAGGGATAACAAATGTCTTTTGAGTGATAAATGCCAGAATATTGAAATTTGACATCTTTTTGTCAATTATCTAAATATTGATTAGTCACAAATCTCATCTCTAGATCTTCTCGATGCACTGAGCGTGTGCTGTCAAATATGTTCATCGCCCAACAATTTCGTGCAATTATCTGCAGTTCGTATAGTTTTATGAAGTCTTATTTGCAAACCACAGGTAACACTCAAACCGACCTGGAATTTGACAGTCTGTAGACCGTTTTTTAGTATTTTAACCATAAATTACAATTTAATAAAAAACAAAACCGTCAATTTAGACAGGTAATTTTTTAATCAAACTGTATTTTTGCAAGTTCATATTATTTAAAAACCGTAAAATTTCATAATAGTCAAATATAATATATAAAGTCTATATATACGAAATCAAATTTGATTTTATTCATTTTAAAAATATTCTATAAATGATATTTATAATCATTCCAATTTAAATTTAGAAATTAAAATAGGTTTTTTGTGAATAATGAATTTATTAAACTCAGAGTTCACACGTTGTCTTTGTTTTTTTTCTAAAAATATATAAGTTTCTAATTTCAATGATATTGTGACTATATTTATTTTCATTTTGTCATTATGAATTGCAATCTACAGGTTTCAATTTAACTTTTATGCAGGTTTCAATTTAATTTTTTTTGTTGTAGGAAAATTTGAGGAATCTTGTTACAAACATCCAAGAAGAAGCTTGAGATACAAACATCAATACATGTACATGATTATTATTTTGAATAACATAGAATTATTATGTATTACAATTTCATTTTTCTAGAAGTAAAATAAGATTAAAAAAACAATATACATTATAAACCAAGGAATAACTTCATATGCATAAAATTGATTTTAAAAAAAATATCCCTTAGAAATTCTCAGTTTCAAAGATGCAAATAATATTCACAGCCGAGTCATTACAACTCCTTCCATACAGTATTTTGTAGTGTGCCACCATTTCTTTCTTTACCTTTGCTTATGGCCATTTTTTATTTGAAATTATTTTTGAACATTAAAACATTCTTCTAAGGCATTGAAGCAACAAATGTTTTTGTTATAGCGCCTGCATCCCAAAAATCTGATTTGAAATCCTTGGTCAATAGAGGAGGCATTGTGGAAAAACCTTACGTATCCATACATGCATGTGCTCCTCTACTTAGGCATTCAAATATGTTATTATTCCAATGGTGGAGAAGTCTCAGGCAACTCTCCAACCACACATGCAAATAGCCACATCAACCCACATTTAATTGCATACACCTAAGTCGAAAAATCCCTTTAGAAAAGCTGCTACATTTATATACAAAACCCACAATTGACAAGTTTTCTTTGCTGCAAAATTTTTACCAAACCACTTTTGGTAAATTTGTGGTATTGGAGAAAAGAGGTAATATTTTCATTTCAAACACCTTGCTTTTAAGTCATTATTGGTATTTCATAAGTTTTCAACCTTTTCTTTTTAAGGGGGTTTTGGATTTCCGAGAATTTTTTTGATGTTTAAAAGTGAAATACAATGTGTTTAGACAAGTAAATGTTGGTGATTTTTTGTTCCAAGGCCTTCAAAGTTGTAGCCTAAGAATGTTAGTCTGAGTTTATAATTTAATTACTAAATTTAATTTTAAAATATATTTTATCGTCCTAAAATTATTTTGAAATGATATATATTAATTAAGATTTTTTGACAATTTAAAATTTTACTAAAACGTAAATTGAAAGGTAGCTATATTACGAAACCATCATGAAATTTCCTTTTGACAGGCAGGGGTGACCGTCAAATTCCAGGCTTGCGAGTCAAACTGCCATATAGACTTTTCGATCATGTGACTACCATGATCTTACAATCCACGTAGATGGTCTTTGTAGTCTTATGTCATGTCATTTAAATCAGGTTTTAGTGATTTGTTTTTTAATATAATTTTCAGACTTTTTGTTTTATTTAGGTTTAAGTGGGTAATTCTTTAGTCATTAGAGTATGATTATTATCCCTTTATGTGTTAAAGTTAATGGTCGTATTATTTTATTCTAGTCAATCAAAAATGAAGTATGTTGTCGATTGTTGATTGGCAAAATTTTACTTTCCTTGTAATGGACACAATTTCGGGTTTATAACGAACATGTCAATCTTGTAAGGGAGTATTGTTATTAAAAATGATCTACAACTAAGTCCCAAAGCCAAATCTATTGAATAAGCAACATTTTACTTGAAAAATGAAAATATTGGAGGTCGGAGGTCAAACAATGACCTCTCGTTAGCCATTAGTAATGGGGCCGTACATTTTTTTGGTGGTATGTGTGTATGTTTACAGTTTGTTTAATGTTTCAATTTATTTTCAATTTTGAGTTTGGTGTGATTGAGAATAACAACATAGGTACATTCTTGTTTGTATATGTAGTAAGTGAGAATAATTTTGATGTAATCCCCTGATGGAAAATTGTAGTATGAAAGCTAAAGCACAATGTATTGTAGCATCATGATTCTTAAAGAGCATGAACAAATGTGTGCATCCCATATATTTGTGAAAGTTGAACAAATATAAAATTCATCTTCGTGGTTCCCTCGTTGGTCTGGTTACATGAATTCCTAGCAGTGCATGGTTGATAAAAGGTTGATGAGTTCCTTATCCACCTTTAGTTTGAATTATGGACCAAAATCATAAGATAACAAGGCAACATATTGTAGAAGGAGTGTAATAGTTTTCTACCATGTTCGCACTATGGGGGGGATGTTACGATTTTTTTTATTGATAAGGATGGTTGATGGGACTCGTTCCTAATGAAAAAGAAACGAAATACCCCAAAAATGTTCAAACACCACAAGGCCTAAAACCCCAGGATATAAACCTACACAATTAACCTTAACCAAACTACTAAAAACGAACTATTTCCCAGCCAACGATGGAAAAAAGTCCTCAATATTACCAGTTTAACCTTTTTTATTTTTCCTATTCTTTATTTCTTGTCACCTACCATTCCCTAATGTAATTGCCAACGAAAGATCACCAGGGTTCGTTAAATCCATCTGATTCTCCAACAGGGATTCCTGATCTGAATCTGATTTGGCATGAGAGTGCTCCCTTTTCATTCTGCTAACCACCATAGTCCCCTAAAGATCTTGGAATGTATCTGACTTTTCTTTTTATGCTTTTTCCTTCGCCTTGTTTTCAAAACTGGAAAAACAAGGCTCCTCCTTAAATTTTGCCATATCCACCAATTCTGGATCCAAATATCACCAACCTTTGGTTGGGGCAAAGCCGCTCTTTTTTGTTGGTTTCTTATTCACAAGACATGATGCTCGTAGATGGCCAGGGTTTCTGCAATTTTTACACCGGGATGTATTTTCATAATCTAAAAGTTGAGTATGCTGAAACTTTCTTAATTTTAAATTAATTCTATCAAGAAATCATTTGCTCAACTCAACTTCCACACATATCCAAGCGAAAGAGCATAATCCTGCATGTGTTCGATCTAGGTCTTCTTTTAAAAACCTACCCAAAACATTTCTGATTTCATCCAGTGCATACCAAAGATGTAGAGGACGATTGGGAAGTCTCACCCAAACTAGGGTTTTGGAAATCAAAAGATTATTGGGATCAAATTCTGGGAACCAAGGAGTCAAAAAGAGGCCCGCATTACCCTAGAACCATGGCCCATCAGCCATGCACTGTTGGTAATCCTCTGCTTCACGAAAGTGAACCACAAAAAAACCTCTGGAGCAGAGGAAAATTTCACATTTATCTATCCAATTTTGAAAAATCCACTGATACAACGATGTAGAGGCCATAATCCATTGAATCAGCCTATTATGGCATCCCAAGATAGATTTTGATAATATTCATCTATTTCCTAAACTTCAATGGTAAGAAAAGGGATTTCCTTCGCTAAATCTTCCAAATACGACCAATTTTCAGAATTATTTCCGCTGATTTTACCTAGGGCATCTTTGAATGAAACCCTATGTTTAAAATCCCCATTTCCCTAATCTCCGCCCCTAGAATCTCTTGTGGTCGTTTCACTGAAACCCCCCGCAACAGGCCCATTCGCCGATCTGAGTTTTTCATTGCTAGATCGCATGTTAGGGCATAGTTTTCTCCTTTACATGTGCTCCACATTTCCTGCAACATTGAACTGAATTCCTCCATAAGTTGTGCCTTCTTTCCGAGCATGCTCCCCATTAAATATGCGCTCAATGTTGTTGAATTTTCTCGCTGCTTCGGTCAACGAATTTTCTCCCTTCACCACCATCCTCCTTCTAGAGATGAATAATGTTCACATTCATAATGATGTTACAAATTTATTAGTACTTACATTATATGGGTATTTAGTTTCTCCATTATATTGTGAGGGATAACATTTATACAAGATACAGATATTTGTGAGAGTTATTGTTATTAGGCAATTGATTGTTACAACTGGTTGAGAACGCCCTTTAGAATATGATTATTAGCGTAAATCAAGGGATACTAATTAATTGCATTTATTGAGCCTATTATGAGGCCTATTTATATGTAAAACCTCATGAAGTAAAATAATAGAATGAAGAAATAAATGGATTATTGAGACTTAAATCATGTGAATCTATGCACCAAAGTTTTCAGGTCTTACATGCATGTAATGACATATTAAATTCAAATTTTTGACCTTTTGCCAATTTGAATTTCTACTTGGCTCCTACCATTTAATGGGGTTACATGGGATAAATTATCCACTTTTTCCAACTGTCCCTTCATGTTCCTAAAAAATTGCCTTAAAACAATATTTTCACAAGAAAATTTGGAACGATGGGAGTTATTTTACATGTATTCCTAATATTGGAAGTTACTTTGCATGTATATCAACTATTGATTAACAATGTTGAAGCAATCTTTAAAAAATTATCATTACATTATTGTATCTTATTGTCGTGATAATTATAAAAATACTAAATAATTTGGAGACAAATTATTAAAAAAATATATAGATAAATTCAACAAATTACAATCAAGATAACTAATGACGAGTTCAAAAAGTGATTATAACTCTAAGTGCATCCTATATTGACCTATTGGCCAAAAAATACTAGATAACGTTGAGACAAACTATGTAAAAAATCAAGATTTACAACCATTGTAACTAATTGAAAGATGAATTCAAGAAGTGATTATTACTCCAAGTGCATTTTGTACTGGCCTATCGACCAAAAAATACTAAATAACTTGGAGACAAACTATAGGAAAACTATAGAAGAATTCAAATACTACAATCAAGACAATAAATTGTATGACAAATTCTAGAAGTGATTATAACTCCAAGTGCATCTTATATTTGGCATATCAACCAAATAAAAAGATTTGGTTGGCAACAACTATATCACCGAGAAGGGATCCATATGAGCCTACAAAGGAGACCGAAGCCACAACCACTGGTTGGGATTTTCCATTGATGATGGGAGAGACTCTCTTGGTAGTTAGAGGAAGATGGATTACATGGGCCCTCTTTCCACCAACATTTCCACAGTTGCAACTTGATTTTATTGTGCTGTAGTAGTTTGGTTGATTTTGTTTTTTTGCGAACTTTAATCCTCGGACATGATAGTGGCCTAGTGTGTTGAAGATGTGGCACAATTCTATTCCACCTTAATTTTTGTGACTAGTTGTACAATTTCTAAAAGTAATATAGCTACTATTTCATTTAAAATAATTGATCCATTTATATAATATATTGTATTTTTATTTTTTAAAATTTTGGATGAAAGAAATTATAGCTAACATTTCAGATAACATAAAAACATATACTAAAAGTATTATATCTATTGCATGAAACTTGAATTGTAAATTATACATTTATTCATTTTTTTAATTTAGTTTAAAAGTTAAATAATTTAATTTATAAATTTAAATTTCAACCCCTCTCTACATATCACAAGATTGGAGACTACCTAAGCATTAGGAAAAACATGCGAGACAAAAACATTTAGTGATGAGAAGGAGACCTTATTATATTTTTCAAACCACCTTTGTTGTCTTTCTACTATTCATTGTCCCCAAGAGTTTTCCATATTTAATGCTCTTTAACAATATTAAACATTCATCTATTATTTACTTCCTTTTAAAAAAATGATTCATTTCATTATTTACTTTATATTCATACAACCAATCTATTGCCATAAATAAATATTATAATTTATTAAAGGAATTAATTTTATTTTTTTCGAAAATGATGTATCAAAAGAGTGATTCTATTCACAAGAACTTGTATTAATTTTCTTTGTATCCAAAAATATTTATTTTAAATTTCTTAAAAATATATTTCCCACATAATTTAAATGCACAAAAAAAATCACACATTAAAGAATCATAATCTTTTAAAAGGTAAATTTTTTAATTATATGCAGCACCCTAACTTTAGGTTCACAATGATTGGCTCCTGTTTCCTAATACTCACTTGATTATTTTCAATATGAATAAAATGAATCATTCATTAATGTCAGTTGAGCTTAATTTTATAACTCTCACAATTTTAGTGAAGAATAAAATTGATATATATTTTTAATTTTTTAATAATTATGCTAAAAGTTCGAAAAGGGTCATAAATTCTTTGGCGAGCAGTCAAATCTCATTCCTAACGGACATTTAAATGCATGGTCCTTCTCAGAGATGAAAACAATCAAAAAACATCTCACCGTGTTCTATGCAAGATTTTACTGTCACTTCACTGCGATGAGGATCTTGATCATCATTTTATTCTTCTTCTTCTTCACTTTGACTCGGGTTTATTTACCAGTTACCACGGAAGGCATCGATTTATTGAGACAGTGACGCAGCATTTACTCACAGTGCTGAGGTCTTTTCTCATTTATTGAGTTGCAGATTTTGACTGTGATTCGGTGCATTTCGCAGGAGTTAAATTCTTCTGTCAAAACTGTGCGTGAGGAACGTAAACAGGCCTTATGTTTGCACTTAGGGGAAAGGACCCCATCTCCGAGCAGGGGCCTTTGACCGAAACTATTTTGGTACAATTAAATATTATTACGTCGAAAGGCGTGTCTACAATGGAGAAAGCCTGGGGCTCTGACAAGCGTCAGATCATCTAATGGTTCAGAAACTCTGTATCGTCGACGATCTTGACAGTGAGAAATAGCTACGTACCCATGAACATTGACCGACCCCAGATCTATTTCAAACCGCCATATTTTCGATGTGTGCACCATCAGTTAGCTTCTACGGCACGTTAAATCAGCTGTTCATTTCTCTGCGAATAGTTACCCTATACACGAAACCTTTTGAAGATGTGCACGATTAAGGTCTTCTCTTCAAATAGAATTGGATCCTTCAAACAGCTCCACCGCCCGCGTACAAGAAATTAATTATCTCATTCGATTCTTGCTCGATAGTTGGCAGCTACTCCAGTCAACATGAAATATATCATGGTGCGCATGGTTGCAGATAACTTTAACGAAATGCTAAGCTGTCGTCTAAAGCCCACTGTATCTAATGGAGTTTCAGGAAGGGATGCTGATGGAGTTCTTTCCTGCTAAGAGAGAACAAGGGCAAGCTTCTACATCAAATTGCATGAAAGAAGCCAAGGAGCTGAAACATGCGGGAGAAAATATAAAGGTCTTTCCAATATAATTTCTCCTCGCCATCATATATTTATCTAGGTTAGGAGTATTCTTGTAATTTGATGCAGTATGATTCTGCGGACGGCTAGCCTTTTTTTTTGTCTCTTAACATCTGTGTGATGCATATTACAGAATAAAGGCATGAACTTGAATGCAATGGGTTGTACTTCAACGCAGCTTTGAAATTTCTGAATGGTGCTTCATTGTTGGAGCCTTACAATGTTGAGAATGCAAGGCATCGAGAAATAACCTAGTCAATCGCAGTTAATAGAGAGACTCAACGCTGTGCGAGTAAGCTATAATGTCATTTAAAATTTAAAATGGAAGCTTTCATGTATATTATTTCATACGCACTACAGTGTTCGTAAGCAACATCTGAATGTAACTAATCCAACACAGATAATGATATTGAAGTTTCTCAAATGGATTTACAGGTATTGTGCTGTGACATACGAGAGAAATAAGTAAATCGCTGCTGCCCTGATATAAATGCATGGGAGTGGCATATATGAGGGTTGTAATATCAAAAGTTTTAAGCGTAAGTAGAGATCGACATGCACTGTAAACGGCTTTTCACAAAGCTCCACCTGGTAATGTAACATGCCTAATTACACATTTTTTTGTTCCATTCGTTGTTTCTACAGAGAACACACTCTTCCTAAAGCAGGATAAAATTTCATACTTCAGACACCCTGTTGGATCAACTCCTTGTTCCTAATGATGTGTCAATTATGCAACTTAAACTTGCGAGCCAACCGAAGTAACAAATGTCAATATGGATGATACGCTGTTAATGTTTTGTTGAGAACAAAATATTTTTGCCCCATGAATACCTTCATGCCGTGCTATTTATATATGAAAGACTATTCGACTGCAGAGTCATTCATGAGACCCTCGCGCCTTTTTATAAGTCAAGGGAGAGACATAGTGAGAGCAAAGCCGTTTAAGTATAGTTAGATTAGTAGTGGACGGATTCTTATGGGCTCTAAATATTATGTCAAGGACGGCAGATGCAAGGAAATACCGCAATTCTCCTCTTTCCCCCTTCTACGATTTACAATAGACCGCGCCATAGCAAATATGAAAGTTGTTTTATAAAGAAGCTTTGTCGCATGCAAATTGCCTTAACAAAGAAATAGTTTTACAGAAAGGGCATCTGACTAGAAGGTTTGAATAGGAGCCACCTAGACAGGTTCAGGTTTGGAAGTGTGAATCCAAGCATTCTCCTATCCCTTCTTTCCCTTCTCGTCGGGGCTTCTCTTGGCATAACAAGATCACATGAAAATGTAAGTCCTACACTCTCCTAGAGGAAAAACTGTTGTCGATTTGGGAACTATTTCCTCTTTTATTTGTGTAACCTGGGTAATCTCTTAACTTAAAGTCGAGACACTTGCATAAGAATAGGCCACACTTCATTGATTCTTCTTCCAGATTCCATTTATTATATGGCTCCCCCTCCTTGTGGTTGACATGGATTTCTCCATAACTGGCCAGCACTCCTAAAGAACATGCTCATCAAATCCCTGTGCCTCTTTATAACCTCTGGGTCTTCTTCTCTCCCCCAAAAGATTGCGTGGGGAAAATTAATAACTATTTTGTCAAACATTCTTCCTCTGGAGTCGACCAATGGATCTATTCTGGTTGCATCCACCCCATGTAGTACCCATGCTCCACGTTTTTGCAAGTTACAGATTGTAGTCCTCGCATATTTGTAGAGCCTTATAACCTTCTCCGTAATTACAATGCACATAAACATGTATGTCAGTACTAAAGGTTGATAATCACATAATGTAGAAGGAACTTTAATTCATGATAACAATAAAAGATTTGAAACTGGGACTGATTAATTCCCTTATAGAAAACATGAAAAGCAATTTGTATAGACCTAGCTGCTATCAAGGGATGTGGAAACAATGTTATCTGCATGCCCAAACTTAATCCACAGAAGATAATGAGAAGTGTCTCTCTGTGACTAACAGAATCCTATGCAAGCTTGAATAGTGCATAATCCAAGTCTCCAATGGCCTTCCTTGTCCCTGCAAAAATAAGAATCCATAAATATTTCCAGTAAATGTAGAGACGATTTCACCCGAACACAGAAAAGATTCCACTAAGGTGTGAGGAACTAATCTCTGACACAGTTGGGCTAAACCCATCACACAGTCATAATGACAGAAAAATATTGCAAATAATTCCATATCCCAAAACAAAAATATGAGTTCGTCTAAAAACCAGGAATAGTCCAAACAAAGACCAGAAAAAATATTAAACAATTGATGGGGATAACATAGTTCAAAACAATGTCTACCACCAAATCATTGCCTTTGTTACACTTATTTGCCTCTGAAATCCAAATCCCATTTCTTCCATAACATATCATCTACAAGCATAAGGCGTTAACAATCTTCAATGTTATACATTAGCAATTATCTCAACACACAAATATGACATACACTAGAATTTTAGGTAGGAACAAGGATATGTGGTAGTGACATTACAAGGAAAGCCCACCTTTGTTGGCATGACACACCCATTGCGACCTTAGGGTTTGGTGAAAAAATGACAGATGGAGTTTGGCAGGTAAGTACTTATATATTGTGCTAAATATGAAGTTTTTCCCAATGTAGAGCTCTTCGGTGGAGCCTATCTCTCACGAAATTTCGCAGGGAGATAGGCAGATTCGAATTAGAGACCTCTAAAATACAAGGCAAGAGGCCCACCACTTTACCTCAACATTAATTTGTTTACAATTTGACTGCTTTTAATTAAATATCACTCCTACAAATGTGCGTGAGGGATAGGTAAAACAGAGTTGTTCATTGTTGACATTGGAGGTGGGAAGGGTGTAGACTCTATGATCCATCAACGTTTGACGTGTGTGTGGGTGTGGTTCAAACTTTACAGACTTCCTTCCACGTTTGTTATGCCCATTCGATGCATCACACACCTCCACATTCTATCATGACACTAATTTTGAACATGGCAAGATTTTATTAGGATTCGACCGTTGAACGTTGAGTGTATCTTCTACATGACTATTCTTAGGTCAACACAACCCTCAACGTATAATACCATGGCCCCCAGCTGAGGTAAAGATGAAGGTATCTAACTAAGCAAAGTTTGACTGCGGCATTACATTTCACTACACCCACGCCTCTCAAAAAACATTTATTCCTAAGTGAGTGTAATTTTTTAATAATATTTTTTGTCAACATGTCATTAATTATATCGAAGACGTGTTTCCATTTATGGATGGAACCTACCCTACTCTGACATTATGTTGAGTCAGCGTCAAAGACATATTAGTTTAATTGTGCTCATCCAAACAATGTTTTTGAATGCAGATGCATTTTTCCTCGATCATTGTCAACTTTTTAACCTTTTCAATGGCATAAAAATGGAAACACCAAAACACTATCAGTTTTAATTAGTCTTATGATATTTTTACTACTTCCTGTGCTCATACAAAACTTGCACGTTCAAACCCAGGAGCAACACAAAATAAAAATTGCCTTTTTTCCTCAGTCTTCATAGGTTTTTAACTTTTCTTTTATGCATACAACAATATTGAGTTCAAAATGCAGCAACACTAGAAACACTATTTTTGTTTGCGCATTTGAATGCACTTATAGTGGTCACCGAACAACATCCAATTTTTTTTCAAAAAACAACTCCGCAAATTTTCACTTAGTTCTTACGCATGCCTTCGGTGCAAAGGTAGCAAGAAAACTCGTACATGCATCTTCTTTCGAATCATAACTCCAGTGTAACCAGTAAAGCTATTTTTCACTTAGTTTCGAATCATAGAAAATGTTTTTCCTGTTTTTTATTGTAAAAATACATGCAAATTTTCTAAGTAACCCATCTCTTCTAACTTGCGTATTTTAAACATGACATTGTTTTTTCATAGATAGTTAATGTACAAATTCATTGATATATAAATATATATTAACAAATTACTTATGTGGTAGGAAAATAAACATTCACTAAATAGTTTATATTGCTATTATACAAAAAATTCTATTTAATGATAGAATAATAAACCTTTCACCTGGTTTGCATTAAATAACAACATAAAATAATACTTACTTTTTACAATATTTGACGATGTGCACACATGAAGTTAATGTGACCACATGCTTGGTCTTTAAATATTTTCGAACATGACGCTGAAGTATGTTTTTTTTATTGACTTAGGTGACATAGTAGACCATTTGGGTTTCAAACCTAGAACCAATCTGTATTTTCCCATTTTTTTATTTTGGCCCTTTTAAGTGCAAATTACATTCACATTAATAGTGTGAGCTAGATCAAGATGATAAAGTGGAGCATATATAACATATTTTTTTTGGGCAGTAACAAATTTGGTTTGTGGAATAGGTGCAGGAAAATCGAGTATATTATTTGCATATGTTTTTTCCGTATTTCCATTCAAGTCTATGTCATATCTACTAAATTAAATGTCAATCATTTAATGACCTTAACGCTATGAAAGAAAAAGACAACAAAAAACATTCGGTAGATAAAATCTACCTGACGCTCATGTCACCAACCATTAGAGGGGCTCAATCATTGATGGTTGTTTGTGCTTCCCATATTTCCGTACAATTAGTCTAGCTTAAAATTGAGAAGGGGCCTAAACAATGCTACAAGAAGCAATCAATGTGGTTGGGTTTTGAACCTTCGACCTATTGGAAAAAAAAAACATTTTTTTTTATACCTTTAAGTTCATGTTGTGCTCATGCAAATAATGAAAATGGGATTGATACGATCAAGTGGACCACATGTAGCAAATATGTTTTGGGGTCAGGGCACACTGAGATGTGGTTTAGGTGTACAACATGCATGTATTTTATTCCCACCTTTTTATTTCCAACATTTCAATCATTTGTTCGCCTTATCTAATAAATTAAACTCGTAATCGATAAACTTGATGCCAAAAAAATTAAAATAAAATAATAACAAAACCCTTTTTTTTTTGTCAGTGGTTATGATGTCACCATTGGATAACCCTTAGCACACGCTGAGAACAGTTGTCCTCCTTGCCAATCAAAGTATAGATAGAACCCATGCTTGAAAGACATAGGAGCCATTTCTTCCAAAGTTGCAACGAACAAGGAACTTGGTATGTTGTATTCGTGAGTTTGGGGTTTCAAACCCAAGGCCTTATTGGATTTTTCCCCATTTTTTTATTTTGACCCGTTTATGAACAAATTGGACTCTCATTTAAAAATGCAAGCGAGATGGGGATGAAAGTGCGGATCACGATAAAAATAGCGAACCTATTTTTATGTCAATGGTTATTAATGGAAAACTCTATCAAGATTCTTGACGAGGGAAACCTTGATCGTTAGCCCGATAACTAGAGAGATACCTTGATCACAAATTTTCATAAAATCAGCAGACCCTTGGATATCAGGGGCCATTACACATATTCCTATCTATAAAGTGTTCCCGCGATAAGTGCCAATCGAATTCACTTTTATAATTACGTGTGTTATTCAAATTCACTTTTACATTTCGATCAAGTGTCTTTATCGACCCTCTACCTCTTCCTCTTCCACTATTTCAGTCTCTCCATTTTCACTTCTTCGATGCACCCCCTTCGGCGTTTCCATCGTACATTTCACGTACGATTGCTAGTTGTGTATACATAGTTATTCAAATACTCAACAAAAAAAGCACATAAAATGAAGTGTGCAATGAAAACGCCGAAAGTAAAAGAAGGGAGTACGAAGAAGGTAACTGAAACATATAACAAAGAAGAAATGTAAATGTAGGTGGTAGAACAAGTGTGGGAGGAATTTGTTGAAAACATTAAGGAGAAAAAAGTTTCTAGATGAAAAGTAATAGAGCAACCAGAGAGGTAATGACCAACATGGATTAAGAGGGGCGAGAGGAAGGAAGTTGATGAAATTTGACGACGTCTCACAAATTTCTTAAAGATAAAATTTGAGATGATTTGAAGCTTGCAAGTTTACAAGGGTGTAAAGAAAGATTTTTTCTTAGGCTTTATGCAATTGATAGAGAATAACTCAACATCCATGTGACAAAATTAGGGTCATTTAGTCGTATACTTCTTAATAAATGTAATTTTAGTTTACTTACAAATTATAACTACCCTATTTGTAGATTTTTTATGGGAATCTTATGGTGCTCAGCATAACTCTTCAAAGGCTAGTCATCCAGGTGTCTTGTGTCATTTTGTAGCATTTTTCGGCATGAGTGCAATTAAAATTTGAAACTTGTTTGAGACCATTTACACCAAGAAGCACAACAAGTTGATGAAAGAGTGTGTCAATAACCTTGTCTTTGCACAATTAAATTTTCGCCTTCGCATCAAACAAGTGTAGGGGAACGAACCTACTAGCACAACTGACTTGGATGACACTGACCCATATTTTGACTAGATTTCCACCAATTTGGAGCCCATGTTTACCAATGGGGAGGTCACAAAATGAAGAGAGTAGAAACAACATTTAATGTAGCAAAAGTGATGGGGGATGACATACTTGATGATGGTTTTTATCATGAGAATGGTTTACCATCCACTTTCAATTTGACGGAGATGAAGAAGGGGAAGAAAATGTTATTTTTTTGTGTGATTATTAATTTTCAGTGATGATAATAAATCGTCATATGATAATATGATATGCACTCTGATTTTTTACATAAATCTAACAGAAAATAGTCTTGCGTTCTTGAAGTTCATTTCTTATGTTTTGACAATATTTTACATGTTATTTAAGGTTATTATGATTGAATATATAGCTTATTTCTCAAATTTTTGTCGATTTTTCAACGAACATGAACCCAAGTGAAATTTTCTCTATTGAGTTTTTGTTGAATCCAAAATATTGAACTATAGGTGCACCAATCACTCTGAAAAACTTTGTCACTATTAATCTATATCTTCGCTACACAAAAACGGATCAAAAAAGTTGAAAATTCAATCTTTAAGCAATCCTTGAAACAAATTATGTTATTTCAACATTATTCAAAAACATATCAGAAAACTTAAAACATCAATTTCCCAAGAACCCTTGGAGACAAAACCACACAAACACATCTATACAATAAATTATTAAGAATAGAAATACATACAAAAACATCTATACAATAAATTATAAAGAATAGAAATACATACAAAAATTCATAATAGTCCTTTTTAGTCCATAAAATATACACTTATAATACATGGTATTCATTAAAATCGAATACACTTTTTGATATGTTTTTGATTGGATTTGAATATGTTACCACAGTCCTAACTTTTAATTCCTTTTGACATTCATTTCAGTGGCCGACACATGTAAGGCTGATCCATATTTGTGCATCGTCAACCAAAATGATCGTAGCCTCTCGTTTCTCTGGCCTATGTAAGATGGAAGGGGGATTTCTATCAGTGTAAAAACCTACCATAACACTATGTTTCGCGATGACGTAGTTATGTATTTATCTACACCTATTGTAAGAAGCTTTCCAAATAAAAAACATAAAATTATTTTTAAAAATAATTACATAAAATTAATTTAGAATTCATAAAATCTATTAAAATTTTATTTTTCATAAAATCATTATAAAATAAAAAATATATACAAATAATCAAAATAAACTTCATGAAAGAATAAGAAATTTAAATGCAAAAACTATAAATTTATACCCTGGCAGTGACTATTCCACTAAATTGCACCATTTGATTGGTGGAGCATGGCTTTTCAACGGACCTTCCATGACACCCAAGTGCCTGAACTTGAAGGTCCCAATAGGAGGGAAAAACATGGCAGATGAAAGTTTGGGACTGAAGGCTCCAATAAGTGCTATGGCCGATGGTTTTGGCAGTGTCAACAACTTCATGTTCCATTCTCCTAGTGGCCATCCTTGTGATAGGTGGCATGGATGCCTTCACTACATGAGGTCTATCTAGACTTGAATGAGTTAAATCAACCTAAGTGTAATGTAATTTTATTTCCTAGATGTCTCGAGGTGGTTTAGCCTCTATCTCTGAAGAGTGATATTTCAAAAAAATATTGGATAAAATGACTTGTCTTAGGTACAAGTATATGCAATCTTAATCATACAATAAAAAAACCATGCATGTGATGTTAACCACTCAATCGATTAAAGCTCTTATACTTCTTTCTTTTAATGATAGTTTTTTACACTAGATAGCCAACTCTATGTAAATACTTAGGTTAAGTCCAAAAATGAAAAAGGCGTAAGTATTAACAAAGCATAAGTGTGATTCCCAATCAAAGGATACCATGACGAGTTTAACAACCAACAAGGTCAAAAACATCAAAGGGTTAGGATTACAAATGTAAGCAATGTAACCACACCAATTGGACACATTGATCAAGCTTTACGGAGAAGCGAGATATTAGGGCCAAAGTGGTATCCAAATGACACATACAATGTAAGCAAAACCCACCAAGATTTTGGACAATGTTTTAAGTCAAAATATATCAAAGTATCCTAAGGAAGGACTAAAACATGGGCAGTGTATCGCCACAATGCGGACACTTAGATCATGTTTATGAGAAACATGATGTAATTATCTTAATTGTGTTGAGACAATATCGACATGGTAACACGTCTAAGGGGATTAAATGATGACCAAAGCCTAACTATGATGATGATCTTGAAATAAAGACCAAGTGGCTATATATATATATATATATAAATGTACCCACATACTTTAGACTTTTAAGAACTCAGCCACAATCATGGATGAGCGTAAACAGACATAAAAGTGGTGAACACAATCTATTGATAACACTCGCAAAATATGCCTTCTCTTGTCTCAAATGGGCAACAAGAATGCAAAGGAATAGATAAAATGGTGGTGAAATAAACTTGGCGTTACTTTGGTAGAGTTTCCCCTCATCCTAAGATGAATAAAAAATAAGCTAAGTAATGTATCATAAATCTCGTGATGAATGACGTTATGCTCAAAATATGATGGACTCGTCCCCTTGTTTAATCAACAAGGTTGTGACTCCAAAAGAGTTCTCACTTTGCGAAAATGTATGGAATACAAGTAAAGTTCATCTAGGAAAGAAATACAAAGTTTCAAAATGTAGTTAAAATTTTTTATCATCAAACTTCCATACAATTATGCCTTCATATATGCATTTCATGGAGCACTAAACGACCAGTTATAGCCATGGATAAAATTGCCGTTATCATTTGTCTTTCAAACAAAGGTGAGCTTCCTTAATGTTTTGGTTTTGAGCTTGAAATCTAAACAATGCAAGTTCAGCAAATTCAGATCAATAGAAAAAATAAGTGTTACAGTGTTGCAGCTCTAAAAAAAACCTCAAATGTTTTCTACTTTCAACATTTAATATGACATCAAAGTTTCAAGAAAGTATTTATTACAAAATGCATATTCATAAAACACAAAGGCACGATTATAAGAGATACAAAGTTTGAAACAAGAAATGAAGGCAACCTGTCTGATTTAGCAAAGTGAAAGGTGCATTTAAAATACCAAAATATTAGAGAATAAAGTTTGGAGTCACAAAGCTTCAGGAAAGATCTATCAAAGGGAAAAATTTGAGCTCGATTTAATTAACACAAAACCATTGAAGTTGAAATAGAAAATATAGCTCATGAAAGGCCTAAAATTCAAAATAAATTCTCCCACAGACAAAGGGAAAGTCAGAGATCATGAAGGTAAAGAATAGGTGAAGCTCTCACCACTTATTAGGAAAATGACTCAGAATCAACCCAAATGTAGCTTACACTGTTCATTGTTTTAGTTTTTTTAAGGTTTGGTGTGTACAACATGGAGAAATCAAATGGGGATGGAGTTGTCTTTGACATTGGCATGTGAGCAAAAATTCTATTAAAAGCAAGATTCAAGCACAATGGACATGCACAAAACAACAAGCTCAAGTTTTTACAATAAGGAAAATAATGGCAGTTGGAATCACATTATCACAATGAACTTGAATGTGTCTAAACAACAAGCACCCAAACCAACAATGGAAGAAATCTTCACACCATGACATCCATAGTTTGTGAAAACAACAATTACCAGAAAAGACAGAGCTTTGAACATATAAATAACAAAAGTCAACTAAGAGCAAAGAAGCTCATGCACTCAAGAATGACCTCCAGAGTAGAGATCCATATGACCGAGCCAAAGATAAACCCAGAGTGCCATGACGGCCACACCAAAGAACGTGAATGCAATAAATAGCTACCTGTTAATGCATTGTGCTAAATGACTTCCCGAGGACGCTCCTTCTGCGATAGATGAAACAAGATTTTCTTGTGTGTAATATCCTCCTTCACTTCTAGCTCATAAGCATCAACCATTCCATGCATTTTCAAAGAGGGTAAGAGCTGACATACAGAGACAGAGCGGTGACAGTACTTGGGTATGCACCACACTCTTTCTATGGCTTGGCATGGACGTAATGTCTGTTTCCCTGCATCAACACATGTACCCCCTATTTCATGTCATCTTTTCATCCTGACAAGCTATCAGTGCCAATACCTGGTGACTCTAGCTGAACAGTGGGCGTTCCAGACCTGTCAGTTTCTTTGCACCGAAGTAGATCAACCTGTTAAACTGAACTGATACTGCCAGGTGTAAGGCTAGAAACCTACCGTACGTCATCGACGAATTCATCACAGCCGTAATTGTTTAAGCTTGTTATTACTTCTAGAAGTGGCAATGATGAGGTTTGAGTTATGGTGTGCAGATATCATAGGTACGCTTAACTCAATTAACAAGGAGTTTGCATCAATTTACCAAACATCATATAAAAACAAAGAAACCTTTTTTTCATTTTACCTCCCAGTTAGCCATGTTTTCACATCCTCTTCCTCTTTGCTCTGCAATATTTCAATTATTTGAATATCTATTTATTTGACAAGGTAATTTTTGGGAGCATTGAAAGCGGGAGATTTTGAAACGATAAGCCAAAACGTCAAGCTATCACTGGACAAAAGAGCAAGTACCTCATTGTTGTCGAACACATTTTCGATCTATCACTGGAAAGTATCCCTATTTGAAATGAAACCATCACTAATCAAGCCATATGCATCACCAAGCCTGTAAAGAGTCGAGGACCGAGTTGTTTATTTTCAACCGAATTAACATTCACCTTTGCATTGGCCGAGATCTTTAAGCGGCAAAAACATGTTTCTACCGAGTTTGCATTGAGCTACCAACAAAGTTGGTTGATGAAGGCAAGCTGCCTTGTTGTGTTTGAAAAGAGTCGTAGATCAAGTTGGAGGTTAAATATTTTGGCGAGTTCACATTCCTCATTGCATTGGCGAGCGAGTCAAGAAATCAAAGTATTGTGACCATTAATCCGTGTAAATATTTAAAAGTAATATTTATTATCTTATGAATAATGAATGGGAATATGTTTCTTAATTCCTCGGTACGTAAATTGTTAATCTTACAAAATAGTTCAAAAAAATTATACAGCCTAGACATTTCCCAGTCATAAAAACGTGATGAGTGCATTCAATTGTACCGAGTGTGTACACGGGACATAAAGGTATACATAAATTTAACATATACCAAATTTCAAATAGATAAAAAGAGAAGAATATGAACAGAACTCACAACGCGGCCATATTCCAACTGCTAGTACATAATCTAAATCTTACAACAATATAGTGTTATACAGATTCTTACCCAAAAAAATACATTGATAATAACAATGTAAATTTCCTATTGCTTGCCTGTTATTCACTTAAAAGAGGGCAGCCTAAAGTCTCCACGTTGGGTAGCTTGAGTACAATTGCATTTTTCTTGTACCAAGTGCCAAACATGTAGTAATGACTGCAGGAAAGCCTTACAGTATGGCATCAACTGCCAATGCCGCTGTAACCTCAAAGTAATATGTGCCTTTTTCAAAAGAAAACTTAAAATTCTGTGGCCAACCATCCACAATCTCCCATGAAAGGAAATACTTGGCATTAATAAGTTAAAGTAGTGCACAAACAACTCCAATAATGTCAGTGAGCGTCTCCCCAAACTCGTTCAACTTTTTCTTCAATGGTGTATCCTCATCATGCTGAGATGCCTCGTGGATCTGAGAATGAACCTTGCCTATCTTTGTATGCATGTCAGTCTCTGTTACAAGGCAGATGCAGCTATCATTCACAACAGTTGTCCCTGCAAAAACCATGCATTCTTTTCCTTGCAACTCTACATCCTCACTATCCACTTTGTGATCGCTTTTATTCACAGACATGCTTTCTCCAGTAAGTGAGCTTTTATTCACCTGTTTCTGAGGCGGGTTCAAGACTCTGAGAGGAAACTACTGCCTGCCGATGTTTGGTTTGTTGTATGCAAAAGACGAAGAAGAAGAAGAAGATTGAGTTTTAGGAGGCATTTCAGTCGAGTGTAATGTCTACCAGTATTGATTTTGCTTCTTCTGCTTTTGAGCACCTGCGGCACGTGCACTGTAACCTTTGCAGCACCATTCCCGCGGTAGTCTGATAGTTCAGCCAGTGATGCACTGAGAAGACGTCATCCCTGTAGATTTCATGGAAATGCAGAATAACTGTCCGTTCAAATTAAAATATGATTATGTTGATAATGTACGTTGATATCCTAGTCACCCACATCTTGTTCGCGTCAGAGGACGGAAGCCTCAACCCCATAGTGAAATGCTTTCGGAGTAATTACATCTGCCTCCCCATCAGGCCTGGATTTTCAAATTATCTATACCTGTCAAATCAAATTTTGTTGACAGCGTAGCTCTTTTAGATGGCTGTAATTTCCAATGATATATATATATATATATTGTGTTTTTATATAAACCACTTTAAAAAAATTATGGTTTTCAAAAAATTTAGCTTGTCATTGTCTACGGTTTTAAAAAAAATTCAGCTGTAAAATACAGTTAAAATCACAAAAAACGGCCTACAGCCTGTCAATTTCCAGGCCTGCTCCCCATAGTCCCTAAGGAGACTAATATGAACACAACTTCCCCCAGATCAATTTCAACACGTGTTATTATAGAGGTCTCATGAACAATGAAGTAAGAAATACCAAAACCCCACATCATGTTGAAAGCAACATGTCCTAAATATGACTAAACTACAAAAGCCAAATCAAAAAATAATAGAGTTTATACACGTAAATGCTAGACTCCATTTGGATATTCCTTCGCTTGCTTTCCCTCCTAAATGTGTTCCTATTTCCCTCGACAAAGTTTCCCCTCCCCCGAACACTTTTTGGTTTAAATCGAGGCAACGTGCTCGGAGAATTACAGGGATTTAAACCAGAGTTTCTCCAGCAGTACCTAGACGAGTTAAGGAATTCAAATTTATCAGAAGAAATATTTCCAAGTTTATCATGATCACACTTCTGTCTGAATTGAGTTTGAGCGGGGATCGATACAGGGACATGTTATTTCTCTGTTATTCTTCATTCAAAGGTTTCTGTCATAGTTTCCGTCTGATGTTTTCCCCTATTGCTTCGTGGATCTGATTTTGCTATTGTCGCCAGGATCAAGGCATCTTGAAATAATTTTCCCGTCATTTAACGGCATGCGGGGTTTCGCCAAAGGCTCTGCTGATCGATATTCACGTCATTATGGTCACCGTTGTTTGACATAGTTTGAAGCAGTTAGCGGGTCTGTCGCTTGACGAAATTTTAGAAGCGGGTCAATTGACGGGGCGCGTCTGATCTCCATCATCTGTCCGTTCAAATTAAAATATTATTATGTCGATGATGTACGTTGATATCCTAGCTGCCCACATCTTGTCCGTGTCAGAGGGCGGAAGCCTCAACCCCATAGTGAAATGCCTTCGGTGTAATTAATAGGGGTACCTGCAAACATAAAAAAGTCATTAAGGCTTACCATTTACAAGAAAAAGTCACCATTATTACAGATTTTTGGCAGATTTCAAAAAACAACATTCAATAAAACAACTGTAATTCAAAATGTTTTAAAATAAAAATGATACATTTCCCTCCCAAATTCCCAATTCCCACCAAAATCTCTCACATCCACTTTAATACAAATCCATTGATCAACAAGAGTTTTAAATCCAACCGCTCAAATTTCTTTATTTCTCAATCAATCTATGTCAACCCCTCTCAGCCAATAGAATCCAATGCTAGACATACCAAAGAAAAATTCAAAGCAGTAAAATCTATAAATTGAGATGATGAGTCTTATGCATCTTTGTTACTTTCTTGCTGCACTTTTCCATCATCAATTTTCTTGCTGCACAGATATAGATGCACAGATATAGAAGAACACTTTTCCATCATCAATTTTCTTGCTGCACAGATACAGAAGAACAAAGTACTTCCAAATCACTGATTTTCTTGCTGCACAAATACAAAATAGTAAAATATTTCTGAAATTTCCAGGTGCAATAGTTGTTTTCCTTTTGTATTAAGCACTATTTTTAAAAATTGTCTCTTTTTTTCTCTAAACATTTTTAGATCTCACAGTTAACCATTAAATTTGTTATGAACAATAGGAAGTCTGAATATGTAGATAGTTTACAAACATCATTAAATTTGCAAGAATGAACAACTTCGTTATTGCAAATTCATGTTGTTTATACTCTATCTACAAATTTAAACTCACTCATGTGCATAATTGATTTAATGTTCACTTGTTCCTCCAAATTCTGATTTTTTGTGCTAAATAAATCATAATTTTCTTAAATTTTGAACACATTTTTTGAAATGTATAGGAATCTGTAGAAGTAATGATTTTTGTGTTTCTCTTTGCCGTAAAAAGATAAAATCTAGAAATAGCGATTTCTTTGATTTTCTGAAATAGCCATTGCTTTTCCAATATTCAAAATAAAAATTTATTTATTTTCCAAACTAGCCACTACTTCTTTTGCAGCCTCTAAAATTCTACATGCATAGTATTAGATGTACACATTCATAAGGTGTTAAATTTACCTCCATATACATAGTGCATCCAAATATGCTAACAAAAGACTAATGCAGACTACAAAGTTCCTTGTATTTCATAATGGCACGTGCAAAGCAGACATCCAAAAGACCATTGAGAAGGTTGAGAAGCAACTTGCAAAGAAGGGAAAAGTTTACAAATATGTCTTTTGATGAAGATAAAATAGCTGGGACACAAGCTCAAAAAAGCACCTCTTCCAACAGAAAGAATAATCCTTCAAGAGCCAAATCACAAGATTCAGGCATGGATAACGCTGCTCAATTACAACCTCAGAAAAATACATCTTCCACTCAAAGGAGTAATTCATCAAAAGGAAAAGAACAATTTGTTGATGAGAATATCACAATTACACATGAACCTGAATTCAACACTAGTATGAACCCAAATGTTGAAGTAACTGGAGGGTCTGCTATAACAAAGAAAGTATACATAAGAGGACAATGGACAGAAGCAGACATGAAGGCTGCCATGAGGGATGTGGAGGAGAATGGAATGTCAACAAGAAAAGCAGCATCTAAGTGGGATATCCTTGCCACAAACGTGACTGATTGGTTGTATGGAAAAAGAACCACTAAGAGGATGGGACCTCCAACAGTTCTGACAGAGAATGAAGAGCAGGAAATTGTGACATGGTGCAAAGATATGGCTGAACTTGGCCATGGTCTTGAAGTCATTCACTTAAAGGCCTATGTAGCTCATATATGTCAAAGCAGACCAAATCCATTCAATGATGGTCTACCAGGAAAATCATGGTGGTATGGGTTCCGTAGGCGCCATCCCGATTTGACAATAAGAACTGCGGAGGGCCTTGATAGAGATAGAGCAGTCATGTTACGACCAAGAATCATTGTTGCTTTCTATGATAACTTGCAAAAAATGTATACAACAAATCAATATGGGCCCAATAAAATATGGAATTGTGATGAAACTGGTGTACAAGCAGGAAGGAATTGTGGCATGCGTGTGATTGCTAAATTAGGTTGTAGAAGTGTTCCACACATTATGTCAAAAAGTAGAGAATGGATTATTGTATTATGTTGTGTTAATGTAGCAGGACAAAGCATTCCTGGATTTTATCTTTTTAAGGCAAAGAGACAACTTAAAAACTATATAGTTGGATGTGAACCTGGAGCATGCATGGCAGCGCAACCACATGCGTGGATGACAAAGGAGTTGTTTTTGAATTGGCTGCATCATTTTGCAAGATCTGTGCCCGGCGGAGTTTCACCAACAAATAGGCATCTTCTAATATTTGATGGTCATGGCAGCCATGTAGCTTTTGGCACAATCCAAGAAGCTAGAAATCTAGGAATTGACCTTGTGACTTTGCCAGCTCATACCAGTCACAAACTTCAGCCATTAGATGTTAGTGTTTTCTCTCCATTCAAGAACTACTTCAAATCAATGAGGTTCAAATGGATGGCAAAGAACTCAGGTCTTGAAATCAGGAGGATGGAATTGGCAACACTTAGCAGTCAAGCTTTCCAACTCGCACTTACTCCTAAAAACATCAAAGCAGGTTTTCATAGGACAGGTATATGGCCACTTGATCGTAATGTTGTTTCTAATGATATGAGGCCAAGTGAAGCCTTTCATGTTGAAGAAGACGAGGTGGCAGCTGTTGAAAACATATTGAGGATGGCAGGAATAGAAGATGGAGATGTAGAACGATGTTTAGAAGAAATTAGGAATAATGTGTCAGATAATGAGGATGCACAGAAAACAAAGGAAGTGCATGTTGAGACAAATTTTTTTGGCATGCCTAAAGATTTAAATCAGCCACATATAATCAATGAAGAAGATGATCACATTAGTTCAACAACTCATGTGAGCCAAACACAAGAAGCCACAGATGTTGATGATATCTTGACTTTGCCAACACAGCTCAGCCCACCTCAATGGGTTAAAGAAGGGGCCATAAATCTCAACATGCAAATTGATTTCAACAATGAGGAAGTTTCTCTTTCAATGCCATCCCCTCCCCCACCTCTTCCAAGTGAGGTGGTACACTATTATGCTGATAATTTGGAGTGGGAGGCACGTGATGCATCCCAATTAGATGCCCCAAATTTATCCACACAGCATATGGATAAAGGTAACTTCGAAGTTTCTGATTTCATAGCCACACAAGACACTGAAGAGGTGGTCTGCACCCAAAATGACAACCAATCAGTAAGTAAATTCTTAAAGCTACCAATTGAGAGGGTTCACAACAACCCTGTGTGGCTAAGTGATGGTGCAATTAGAATTGGTAGGCAATCCCAAATACTTACCTCTGATGAATACTTGCATTTACTTCAAGATCAAGAAGCAAGAAAAAGAGAAATTGAAGATTTGAAGGCAAAGAGAAGGGAGCAGGCAGAAGAAAGGAAAGCCCACATGTTGGTAGAAAAAGAAAAGAAGGGGCAACTTAAAATTGAAAGAGAATTGAAAAGGCAGAAAAAAGAAGAAGACAAGTTGCAGCAAAAAAATGAGAAGGAGTTGAAAAGGGAACAAGCCAGACTGTCAAAAGAACATGATAAAAGGATGAAGGAATGGCAACAAGCACAGAAGGAGCCTGATCGACAAAATAGACATTTGAGTAGTCCCTCTAATCCCCTTCCTGATCAGCATCACATTTTGTTGGACATGTATAACACATTCATGCCTGCTTTTTCTTCCATTATCAATAACCAATCCAGTTGCCCATCTTCTCCTTCAAACAAAGAGACATATTCAGGAAAATTAGAGCAAGCATTGTTTGGTCAAATTGGCCAACTTTCAAGAACTTTGACAGATGTTCCAGGTAAGCCTCCTACTATGCTACCTCATGTTCTCCAATCTATGAATGCTAGCACATCAGAGAGTCATGAGGAAGAGCAGTCTCGACCATTTCCAGGATTTTGGTCCAGCGGTTAAGTTTGGCTTTACAAATTTTGTCCAATATTAGAAAGAATTTCTAAAAAGCTACCCATTTAGTAAGTTTTGGCAGATTTTGTCGAATATGTATATATGATTTTGATAAATGTTATACTGACTTTAATCCTTTGGAAGTCAGATTTAACGTAAATTTTTGTAAGTCTATCGAAATGAATATAAAACAATATATGTTTTCTTGTGTGTGAAATAAGGACTATCCATTTATGTATTTTTTATGTTGTCTCCCATTTTATGGGTCCTTGCCAGCATTTGTAAACATAATTAAGGCATGCAAATAAAATATACCATATAAAACTGGAATATAACTCAATCATCTCACAGACAAACAATTGTAGACAAAACATTTTGGATTAAGATAAACAGATCATTGCCTTAGTAAGGTCACAGATGACCTTACCTGTCCAATAAATTTGTGGTCTTCATACTCATTCACGTATCACTGGCATTGTTATTCTTTTCTACCCTGCAACAAGAACATTACAAGAAAAACAAGAACTTATCACTGGCATTGTGGTCTGTGTTGCAGGCTAAAACATTACACGAAAAACAAGAACTCAATAGACCCTGGCACACATTCACAACAGTTTCAAAAGTTCATAATATGATCACAGATCTCTAAATCAAATGACCAATAAATCATGCATCAATCAGTAAGGCCCTATTAAAATCCTACACCCCAAAACACCCAAGACTGGATTGAATACATTGACCTCTAAAGCAATACCCAAGTGCTGTGCAAACCCAATTGAAAAAATCTAGTCAATACCACAGGAAGTGGACACACAACCATCAACTATTTATAGCATCCAGGTAAAAACTGTTAGGAAAATCAAAGGATTTTTTATACATGCTGTAATACCTAGTTCAGAAAGGAAAAACTCCTACAATATTGAAACCAAAATATTTAGAACTTAAAAGAAAAAAAATCTATAAAATACATTGCATTAAGAGTATAGATACGTAGTTAATCACTGAGGTCTGAGAACTTCTCTAGCCAAAACACAATCAGGAAAGTAAGAATAAATCATTTTACAAAAAAATTAACTCGCGTGGTTGGATCTTCTACCTTGCTTCTCTGCCTTCCGCTTCCATTCCAGCATGTATGTGTTCACCATTATAATTTACTAGCTCTCCTTCAACTGTTGTGAGGCATTTGATTTGGGTACTATCGTTCCTCTCCACACGACCAGCGTAGCCAGTTCCAAGTATCCATCTAACAATTACTCCATCATAGCTACTTGAGTAAACCGCGCTTTGTCCATCGTGAAGAGAAAATGTAATTGTAGTTATAGTCTTGATATGACCAGAAATTGGTTTTGGTGGTTTATCTGGATCGCTTGCAGACAGTAAGCTAATCATGCCACCTAGAGAAACGGTTATTAGATAATCATTTAACCAAAGGCAACCAACAAGCATGTCATCTGGTCCTCCTTGGCTTCCAAATGTTAATGTTCTCTTCACTGTTCCATTCCCTGTGTAATTAATCTCCCATATTTTTGCAGACTTGTCTGTTGACACAGTAAGTACCTGCGCAGTATATAACACAAAGATAGTATATCATACACTAAGCTAACTTAATTTGAGTTAACATATTCTCAAACCAAAGAAGATTGAAGATTGGAAAGAAAATCCAAGAACTAAAAGAAAATTCAATCTATTTTCTTGAACAAGATTGTGTAGAAGAAGCGCATCTAGAATACCTGTAACCTAAGCCACAAGGTTCAAGCTCAAGTTCCATGTTTGATGAGGTGGCACACCAAACACGTATAGGATTCCTTGACAAAATAACAACGTGTAGAAAACTAGACCTGCCTGCATTGCATATGAAAACTACGAGTGAATGCACAGTTTATGGGTGTTGAATGCACAGTTTCTAGGGGTTGAATGCACCATTACAGGGATGATGGTGGAAAATAATGGTGAGTCGGTGGAGATATTAATCCACATGTTACCGCTTTAATAGCTACTACTATACATTACTGTCACCTCAAATGCGCAGCTCCCCACTCGAATACGTGTTGTCATTACATTTTAAAAGTAGTGGTGATGGGTCTGATATTTATATTTAGTCATTTCTAATAGTATGCATGTAATTCTATTTACACGTGTCATACAAAATGTGAACAGGTTTAAAAATTACATTTTAAGATTCATAAAACAAATAGGAATCCACCGTGCTGATTTGGAGTCCTAGTTAGCAGTCTACGTGGCTGTGTAACATATGCAACTTATGCTTCTCGGAGATGGGGTCCATTCCCTAGTTTATGTGCGTGTGTTTCTTCTGCTGCGTAGGGGTTAAATTTCACGATTGGTTAAACGTTGTTTTGTGATGTTAGACGTAAAGGAGTCGCTCAAACCCTTTTTAATCTGGGAAGGGGATGGCTTCCATCATGGGCTTTATATTAATGAACACAACATTTGGTGGTCTCCGCTCATCAATTTTCATGATGTGCTACTTGCCCAAGTGCCCTGGGTTCATGTCCTTAAGTTATATCATCGAGGCTTGCGCACTCTTAATGACATCTTTTGAAGGTAGTCCAGAATGCTTCTCACTTGGCCTCAAGCTAAATCCAAATTTCAGCTTGTTTCAACCGATAGAGTCTTATTAGGAAATTCTTGATTCCATTCCTGCTGAGATGCTTCACAAAGTGGGTATTGTCTCTCTCAGGCCTTGGTGGAAGGATTGGAAATGGTTTCTAGATACCCCATTCTTAAATTACTCCCCCAGCAAAGGGTATGCTCTTCTCACCCCCAAGCTGCCAATGGTGGCTTTGCTAAACTCCAAGTGGTCCATCAACTTTGGATGGTCCTCCTAGGAAGCTAGATTTCACACAGTTTGGAAGGCCATCCTTCAGCCCAAGCTAGCCTGTTTTTCTTGTTGCCTGTTCCTTCAAGGCCTCCCTATTGGGCGCATATTAGCTCATTACGGGATTACTCCTGGGCTTTTCCCTTTTTGTGGGCATATTGAGATGCTTACGCATCTATTCTAGTACTGCCCAAAAGCTCAGGTTATTTGGGTCTGGATCCACGATTTCTTTCAGCCATTTTACCTAGCCCCTTTTCTTTGGCAACATGTTTTGCTTGGGGATTCTATTTCCATTCCCCATGCTTTTGCACAGGTGTGGCATACTTTCAGAGTGGAGCTCCTTTGTTTATATGGAAAGAACGCAATTATGTTGTTTTTGCTAATTCCACAATTTCTTGCTTTCTTTCACATTATGATAAGGCCATGCTTATCTCGAATGTGTTCTTACAGATCCAGGATTAGGCCCGCAAGGTTGAGCTGGAAGTGCGGCACTTCCATACCCTCCTGGATCACTGGGCCAACCCTTCTAGCACTGTGGCATGGGAGCCCCCCACCTCCCCTTCTGGGAATGTTCGTTCGAGAGGCTGTCATGGATGTGGCCGGTCGAATGAGCATACCCCCATCATCGCTCTCCTAGGCGGCAACCCGAGCATCGGCGGAGTCCTATTAATCGAGGTGGTTGGGGGTCCCTATAGTGGCCCACGCATCATAGTGGCTGGGGCTCCCACCACCACTCCCCACCTCCTGCGCAATGGGATGGATGATATTTTGGCAACGTCCCCCAGTTGGCTCTTGCCATATCTCCTAATCTGCATGACGACAAAGAAGAAGAAGAAGAAGTTGGCACCGGCTGGCCACCCCTTCCGGATGGAAATGATCTTCCAGGTGGTAACTTGGAGGATAAAGGGCCTCCACCACCACCCCCTGCTGCTATGTTTGCTGTGACAGCTTAGTTTTTTTTCCTTATGTTTTGTGGCATTGTTGCCTTTTGATGCTTTTGCCTCCTAGCCTCGGCTAGTTTGAACGTGGGGTGTGCCCTTTACCACCCATATTTTTTGTGGATAGCTGTAATATTTTTATTAAGTAATATAGTCTATTTCATCAAAAAAAAACTTGTAAATATTTAATATTACAATTACACGCTACTTGCATATTTAAAACTTAAGACTATTAATTTTTATATAGATTTGTATATAAATTACTAAGATATATGTAAATATATATTAAAAAGGTATACTAAATATGGAATATTTAATAACAATAACATTGTTTTGTGTTTTTGAAGGGAAGTGTTGAAAAACTACCGTCACCCAAAAATTGTTTGACAGATGTAGGTGGGCATCAAATTTAACCCCTGCTTCTGCATGTATTTTACTTTATCTTCTTCTCGTTCTCTCTTCTCTTTAGTTTTTTTGGTTTATATATATAGTTGTTTGAAGAGTTTTTTTGTGGGACATTTATATTAGTGTAATTTTATTCTACCAAAACTATATCACAATATATTTTAGGTGGGATTTTTAAACATTTGTTTTGGGTTCATATGGTTTTTGTCTTTCTGTGTTATTTTCATTCTCATTGTGAGTTGGTTTACATGTCACTACGGCTTTTTAATTTAAATTTAAGAAATATATAAATAATAAGTGAACTATCCATGTCCTTTGTTATCTTTTCCTATAATTTGTTGTGAGTGGACTTACATGTCAACAATGATTTAATTTGAATTTAAAAATTATATAAGGACCTAAGTGAATGTGTGCATTTAAAATAATGAGATACACACAGTCAAGCACATAATCTTAAGGAATTTATTTGTTTCAAAAGCATCTGCATGCCAAAATACGAATTCAATTTAAAAGATAATCTAGCATTTACTTCTTCGTGCATTCATTGAAAAATTAAGGGTTGTGACAATTGCATTACATTGGATTTTATGTTTAAGTGCATCATACGTATTTATTGTTTTAAAGACACGTTCCTTAAAGGGACATAAATTAACTGACCACTTGATGCGCCAAAATTGGTAGGAACTTGACAAGGTCATAACTTGAGTTCCGGGTGTCCGTTTTTTTAAACCACATGTTTTGATGAGACGAACACACCAGAAACTAGCCCTATCGATTGGGGAAAGTTTTGGCACATTTTTGGGCCCTAAATCCGCCACCTTGAGGCCAAAAATTAGGATTTAAGTTGTAGTTTGGTTTTTTTTTTTGGGCATTAGTTAGTTTTAGTCTATTAGTTACATTATGAGTTAGAAAGTTGACAATTCCTCTAATTTAGGAATGTAGAAGATGTGTGGAAATTTTTGTGCTCGTACAAATAAGCATGCGAACTTACTAAGAATAACAGGTTCTAGTAAACTGTTAAAAATAGTAAATTCCGCCACCTAGAGTAGATTTAGTTAAAGTTAGATAGGGTTTTCTTAGCAACTTGAGTTGGGAGTTGTTTTCCTATTTAGGAAACATTGTAATTGATTATTCAATAACGAAGAAGGAGAGCTATTTTCTTTTGGAGTTCATATTATTTATAGTATATCAAGTTTGTTTCGAATTTGGCTACATTATCTAGTATCAGAGTTGGTTCAAGTCTTAATAAAAATGGCAAGAAGAGGAAGAGGAAGAGGAGGCGGTATTGCCCAGATGAATAGAAATATGCAAGATCTACAGAGGCAAGTTATTGCACTTGCTGCAATGATAACCCAGAGAGGAAATCAAGGTGGAGATAACACAGATGAAGAAGAAGTTTGTGAAGAGGAGGAAATGCAAACACCACCTTTAGATTTTGAAGAAAGGATGCTTCAAGCATTATAAGGAAAGAATGATGGGATAAGAGTTGATGTTTCAGAGTATGGTGGTAGTCTAAAACCAGAAGAGCTAATAGACTGGTTGACTAGTATGTGGATTTTTTTTGAGTGGAAGGCTATGTCAGAAGAAAAGAAGGTAAAATTTACATGCACGAAATTGAAAGGTCATGTTATATTATGGTGGGATCACCTATAGAAAGAGCGGTCAAGAAAGGGGAAAGAAAGAATTAGGATGTGGAGTAAGATGGAGAAGAAGCTGAAAGATAAATTTCTCCATGTGGATTATGCACAAACACTTTATAGGAGGTTTCAGAATCTCAGACCGAACTTACAAACAGTGCAAGAATACACAGATGAGTTCTACAAGTTTTCCATTCATGTAGAGCATGAAGAAACTGAGGAAAAAATGGCTGTAAGGTATGTAAATGGATTAAAAATTTCTATTCAAGATGAGATAAGTATGCATAGGATTAAGAGCATGGAGGATGCCTATCAATTAGCCTTAAAGGCTGAGGAAAAACAAAATCATCAGAGTTTTAGGAGATCACCTGGAATGAATAGGGGGGCCTCATCTTCCTTTCGCAGAAGAGATGGTTTCAACCAAGGTAGGGGAGAATCATCTCGTGGATTGGAAAAGCAAGAAGATATGAGACAAGATTTCCAAAATCAACAAAGAGGCAAAGGATTTTCTAGGGGCAGAGGATATGTTGGTGATAGAGGATGGGAGGCTCCATGAAGACCATCCGTTTGTTACAAATGTGGTGAAGAGGGGCATTGGGATTTTGAATGACTGCATTCTAATACATATGAAAAGAGGAAAAGAGATGCTCCAAGAGTAAATCTGGTTGAAGCTGAACAAGTAGAAGATGAACATGACCTAGAAATTCCACCAGATGTTGGAGAAAATTTGGTGATCAAGAGGACGATGATTGCTCCAAGAAAGGGAATCAAGGGGGATGCATGGATGCATACCAATATTTTCATAACAAGATGCACTTCAGGAGGAAAGGTATGTAATGTTATTATTGATGGTGGTAGTTGTGAGAACATGGTTTCAAATGAGATGGTGGAGAAATTGGGTCTTCATTGTGAGAAGAATCCTAACCCTTACCGTATTGTATGGTTTTAAGGGTAATGAAGTTATTGTTGATAAGAGATGTTTAATAAGTTTTTATATTGGGAACAATTACAAGGATGAGATTTGGTGTGATGTTATTCCTATGGATGCATGTCATATGCTACTAGGAAGACCATGGCAATTTGATAGAAAATTTATTCATGACGGGGGAAAAAATACTTATACTTTTTGGAAGGATGGCACAAAAATAGTTTTGTTACCTCTTAAGGAAGAGGGGAAGGCTGAAAATATGCTTTCTGTAAAGGAATTTGTGAAGGAGGTAAAGGCAACTGGTTTTTTGTTATGCACTACTCACAAATAAGGATGAACCTACAAGTGCACAAATACCAGTAGAAACAACATAATTAATAGAATAATTTTGTAATGTTATTCCTAATGAGCTACCAGACGGATTACCGTCCAAAATGGATATTCAACACCATATTGATTTGATTCCAGGATCTTCACTCCCAAATCAAGTGGCTTATAGGATGAGCCTGACATTGTATGCAAAGTTGAATAGGCAAGTGATAGAGCTCGTGAGAAAGGGGGTTGTAAGGGAGAGCATGAGTCCGTGTGCAACCCAAAATTTATCAACACCAAAGAAGGATGGAACAAGGAGAATGTGCATGGATAGTAAAGCAATCAATAAAATTACAATCAAGTATAAGTTCCCAATACCTCGCCTCAATGATATGAAGGATGTGCTTGTTGGATCTAGGTATTTCACCAAGATTGATCTTCAAAGTGGCTACCATCAGATTTGGATTAGAGAAGGAGACGAGTGGAAAACAACATTCAAGATAGGAAATGGATTATATGAGTGGTTGGTGATGCCATTCGGGTTATCCAATGCACCTAGTACTTTTATGAGACCGATGAACATCATGCTATGGGAGTATAATGGTAAGTTTGTTGTGGTTTATTTTGATGATATCTTGATCTTTAGTAAAACTAAAGAAGAACATTTGAGGCATCTAAGGGTGATATTTGAAGTGTTAAGGAAAGAGAAACTCTATGCAAATATGAAGAAGTGCACATTTATGCAAGAGATTTTGGTATTCCTGGGATTTATTATTTCAGCAGATGGGGTACAGATGGACTCAAAAAAGATAAAGGCAATTATTGAATGGCCTACTCCATGGAGTATAACAGAGGTAAGAAGCTTTCATGGTCTAACAACATTTAATAGAAAGTTTATTACAAAATTTAGCAGTATTGTAGCACCTATAACAGATTACACGAAAGGAAGGGAGTTTTTGTGGACAAAGGCAACTGAGGATAGTTTGTAATTCTTGAAGAAAAAGGTGACAGAGGCACCCATTTTGGCACTACCAGATTTTGATAAAGTGTTTGAGGTTGATTGTGATGCCTCACATGTGGTTATTGGTGTTGTTCTAAGTCAAGGTGGAAAGCCAGTAGTTTGATTTAGTGAGAAAATGAATGAGGTAAGAAAGAACTACTCTACTTATGATGTGGAATTTTATGTAATTTTACAAGCATTTAGGCATTAGAGGAATTACTTAGTTCCTAAGGAGTTCGTGTTATTTACAGACCACATAGCCCTAAAGTATGTGAATACTCAAAAGAAGTCAAATAGTAGGCATGCAAAGTGGGTATCATTTTTGTAGGGTTATTATACTTTTTCTCTAAAACATAAATAAGGAAAACAGAATCAAGTTGCAGATGCATTGAGTAGGTTTGTGACTTTGTTTACCACTATGGAAAATGAGGTGGTGGGTTTTGAAGCAATTTAGGGTTTGTATTCTTCTAATTCTGATTTCCAGGATATTGTTGAAAGGTTAATTCGTCCATTGTCAGATAATGCAGGCAATTTCTAGGATGAGTACATTTTACAGGATGGCCACCTTTTCAAGGGATGCCAACTATGTATTCTAGTTGGGTCTATGATAGAGAATATATTGAAAGATTTGTATAGCAGAGGATTCGCTGGGCATTTTGGTAAAGATAAGATGATAGCCTTGGTAGCAGAGAAATACTATTGGCCAAAGCTAAAAAGAGATGTGGTAAGATATGTGGAGAGGTGTCAAATTTTCCAAGTCTCGAAAGGCCATGCACATAATACAAGGTTGTATATGCCGTTGCCTATTTCCTAAAGGGTCGTGGACAGATCTGAGTATGGATTTTGTTTTGGGATTACCAAAAACACGAGGTAATGAATCAATTTTTGTGGTTGTTGATAGGTTTCCTAAGATGGTTCATTTTATTGCCTGCAAGAAAACAAGTGATGCGACAAGTTTAGCATATTTGTTTTTTAGAGAAGTTGTTCATTTGCATGGTGTTCCAAAAACCATTACTTCAGATAGGGACACAAGGTTCTTAAGTCACTTCTGGAGGACTTTATGGAAGAAACTGGGAACTCAACTACAGTTCAGTAGTTCCTATCATCCTCAGACTGATGGGAAAACAGAGGTGGTCAATCAAAGTTTGGGAGACCTGTTAAGGTGCATAGTTGGGGAAAAGCTGAAATAATCAGACTTAGCATTACCACAAGCCAAGTTTGCATATAACAGTTCTATAAATAGATCCACATGAAAGTCTCCATTTTCAATTGTGTATGGGAGTAATCCAAATGGGGTGTTAGATTTGGTACATCTACCAGTTGATGGCAGAGTCAGTGATGATGCCGAAGCATTTGCCGAACATATCCAACAATTACAGGAAGAAGTGCGAAAGAAGCTACCGAATAGTAATGATAAGTATAAGGAAATAACATATGTGCACAGACAAAAAAGGTATTTACAATTGGTGAGTTGGTCATGGTATATCTACGGAAGGAAAGGTTTCCAAAAGGAACCTATAACAAGATGAAGTACAAGAAGATTGGTCCCTGCAAAATCATGAAAAAAAATGATAATGCTTATGAGGTAGAATTACCAGGGAATTTTGATATTTCTCCAATGTTTAATGTTTCAAATTTGTATTATTTTCATGGGGATGGTGCAAAAGGGTATTTTATTGATGAAGTAGTATATTGGAGGCAGCAGGTTTCCGTGAAGAAGAAAGAAGAAGTGGATCAGATTCTAGATAAGAAAACAATGGACATGTGACATGGGAAATACAAAAATATTTGGTACATTGGAAAGGACTGGAACAAGAGGACAATAATTAGGTCATAGAGTGGGAGATTAAGAATTTGGATGCAAATAAATGGAAGCAGTTTGAAGAAGACAACTTGCAGGAGCTGCATTTTTTTCAAGTAGGGGAGAATGATGCACCAAAATTGGCAGGAACTTGACAAGGTCATAACTTGAGCTCCGGGTGTCCGTTTGAGTCCATTTTTTTTTAAACCACATGTTTCGATGAGATGAATGCACCAAAAATCATCCCTATTGGTTGGGAAAAGTTTTAGCACATTTTTGGGCCCTAAATATGCCACCTTGAGGCCAAAAATTAGGATTTAAGTTATAGTTCAGTTTTTTCCTATTTTTGGGCATTAGTTAGCTTTAGTCTATTAGTTGCATTATGAGTTAGAAATTTGGAAATTCCTCTAATTTAGAAATTTAGAAGATGTGTGGCAATTTTTTTTCCCGTACGAATAAGCATACAAACTTACTAAGAATAGCAGGTTCTAGTAAACTACTACAAATAGTAAATTCCGCCACCTAGAGTAGATTTAGTCAAAGTTAATTAGGGTTTGCTTGGCAACTTGAGTTGGGAGTTGTTTTCCTATTTAGGAAACATTTTAATTGATTATTCAATAAAAAAGAAGGAGAGATATTTTCTTTTGGAGTTCATATTATTTACAGTATATCAAGTTTGTTTCGAATTTGGCTACATTACCACTCAATCCAAACCCTTTTTGTAATGTGTTAATAGTCAAATTAGGGTTTCCATCACAAGCCACTATTGAAGATACTAAAGAAGGAAGCCAACCTGAGTTTGGTTGGGACGTACCGGATAGTGGTGAAAACTTACCTGGCTCCGACTAGCATGATCAAGACCCGCCCTCTGAGGGACAACAATTCGCAGTGGTAGCTTAACTTCCTTGCTTTCTCTGCTCTTTGATGTTTTGTAATTGGTTGTATTCCTAGGCTTTGTTTTTTCCTAGTTTGACTTCGTGGTTTTGGGGCATGCTTCCATATCACCTGTTTTTTTGTGAATTATCTTTTATCCTTTTACTTGTTAATATAATATAAGATTTTATTCATAAAAAAACATGTTTTTTAAGAAAGGGAATTGTTTTCCAACGAATCAAAATGAATTTCATAAAAAGTAAACAAGGTTTTCAGATCCCATGAGCATAAAAACAAGGGACCTTTCAATCAATTTTCAAGTATCCAACAATTTAAGGATAATACAACTACATGTTTGGTTGTGCCACTAAAAGAGTGATACGGTTCGAATCAATGTTTTTTATTTTCACTAGATTTTTTGGATCCAGTTAGCCTCCATGTTTAGACCCTAATTTGTTAGTCTTTTCAAGAATTTCAATTTTTTAATATTTCTTAACTTCCTAGAATCTTCTAATTTATGCAATTAGGTAGATATTATTGATTCATCTAGTTTAGAAATAATCATAAATTTTGATGTGGTAAATCTCATGCATTTCTTGGTGAAACCCCACTTTCCACATGTATATTTTGACGAACCTAACTTAGTTTGAACCCAATATAGGGTTTTTACTTTTGGTGCTCCCAAACCTTATATCAAATATAGGGTTTCCATTTTTGGTAAAATGACTTTATTTGTAACCATCTAGGGATTTTCTCTTGCCTCTTAGTACTAGATTTGATTGTCTCATGGCTTACACTATTTATTTGATCCAAGTATGTGATCCCTAATTATTGTGTGTGATATTGGTTGCATATTTCTCTTTACATGTATTAAAAAATTTATGCCATCTAAATTGATTATATCAAAGACTCCAACTAGCTGAAGTGCTAAGTTAACTCTCAAGCTAGTTGTTCTTGTTGATTCTAATTTGATTAATACTAGAGTTTTTGTGAAAAAGAAAATGATTATTCTCATTGTAGTTCTTTTTTATCCTCACATTATACCTTGTCTTATTATTGATATTGATTTGAATGATAATGCTATGAATGGTCCTCAAATTGTTAAATGTCAAAATAATGAAGGGAAATAAGATGCTTCAAATGATCACAAAAATATCTTTGGAAAACCCTACTAAAATATTAGACTTATTGAATATGCTACTGTAGGTACAATCTCAAACCCAAGATCAAGAGATTACTCATGATTATTTTATACGTGATAAGACATATAAGTTGAACCATGAATATTTGAATGATAGTAATGATGACAAACACTTCAACGATCATGTTCTTTACCTCTATTCATGTGGACATTTCAAGTATTTTTTCTTAAGTTGTTCCTCATGATTTTCCTAATTTCATTGCCTCTATTACTTCTCACACCTTGTTGATTAATTTTTATGTTTCTCAAATTATTTCTCCTTCTCAACATCTTCCAACCCTTAAACTTTATCCTTGTATTTCTTACAATACTTCTATTATTGCTTCTTTTCTTAATGTTTCTATTCCACATTATTCTATTGATACTTCTCTTCCTTCTTATGAAATGATTGCAAGGATGAAAATTGTGTGTGACTTGCAAAATTATATTGAGTTATCCCAAGTCACTCAAAAGCCATATAAAAAGACCACATCCAATAATATATTGCATACCATTTGGCTTTAGAAGTGATGTCTTTCCTCATTCCTATAATATTTATTATTTTAGTGTTTTAATCATGCAATGGGAAAGGATATTCATCTCACCTAATTAAATTGGTTATGTCACTTGCTTAGACTTTGCATGTGATGATAAATTATTGACTATATTATTTTCTATGAGTTTAAAGGAGAAATTGTTTGATAGCTTTTATGCTTTACCTTGTGTACTTCAACATGATTTACCAAACTAATTGATGATTTTCTTGTACATTTTTCAATCAAAATTAGTATGAAGGTTACCTTTGGTTTTATATAATTTTCATAGAAATATACTATAAGTAAGGGCAATTCATAATCATAAATAAAATCAAAGTTCCCTAAATCAATTGATTATTTGATAATTAGAATTGAGAAAGGTTGAGTAGAGTTTGTACCTTCGATTGATATGCATGGTTGCTAATAGAAGGCTTAATAAGTTCATCGAATACTCAAAAAAATGAAAGAAACATGCTCTAGAATTTTCATACACTTTGGCTCATATTGCCATAAATGGAAATAAGTAACCATGCATCCCTTAGGGCGATTAATGAATAACCACTTTAGACTATGTATCCCTTAGACTCACATGTACAAAACATACATAGATAAATGAAATAACACAAATTTGAATTCAACTACAAAAAAATGGTGAGTTCAAAAATATGTGGCACACTTTTACATAGAGAAGTGACATGTTATATTTCCGAAAATGAGAGCTTATGTAATTTCTAGTGATGATAATTGATGTATTGGCTTAGAAATTTGTAATGTTGTAAATAGATAAAATCTGGGATTTTGAGTTTAAAATGTTCTCATATTTAAAAATAATAAATAATAAAAAATAGCATAGATATCTTAAATACATCTATTTAAAAGACAAGGAGAGATATCAATCTCGAGGTGCCTATCTAACTTACGTGAGAATTCCAATATAGGCTATCAATCTCTATTTAAGATACATATGCTAGTTTTTTAATATAGAATTGCATTTATTAAATTTTAATTACAAATATAAAACATTTATTTATAAAACACATCTAAATGTAAAAACTAAAATAAAACTAACATAGAATAAAAATACATCTAAGAGTAAAAACTAATTTATAAGTAAAAATACATTTAAAATTCAAAACTAAAATAAAACTAACCTAAAATAAAAATAAATCTAAAAGTAAAAATATATTTAAAAACTAAAAATAATATAACACTTATTCACACTTATTATTTATTTGGCACTAATTATCTTCCACTAAAAATAAATATAGTTACTTATATGTAAAAGTAAATAATTATCTTCAGCACAAATTATCTTAAATTTACTTGCATAATATCCGTGCAGAGTTATTTACCAATTCACATTTGTTATGTTTCACACTTCTAAAATAACTTATATTTCCATTTCCATTTCTATTTCCATGTATAAATACATAATCATATATTTATTTTATTTATTAAAATTGAGTTTAACCATTAAATATTAGTTGAAAAACATATTTTTTTCAATCAACGCACACCATTACACAAAATAATTTATTCGTGCAACCAGACACATGATGTGACAAAATGTTGCACTCATGAATGGTCACTATAAATAAATATTAAAACAATATTTGTTGAACACAATGTATTTTCAAAGTTTTAGCTCAATTTTTGTAAAAATATTTTTTGGCCAAATAATAAATTTTATATTAATTTCATAAGCACAATGTAAATGGATTTTACAATAATGTTGTGGCACGCTCAATATCTAAGTATTAAAATTTTCCAGTTAGAAATAAAAGTATATAATTGTATTAAGATGTTTTTTCCTAGAATTGGGTGTTTTTTCAAAATTTTAATTATTTTATTTTTTATTTTTTACTACATGTATTAAAATAGGTGTAAAAATTTAAAACAATATGAATTTGATTGAAATTTGATTTTTTTAGAAAATTAATGTATAAATTAAAAATATATATATGGGTAGGTGAAATGAAAATAGGGCTATAAAACCCATATTTTAGATATTTTCACAAGTTTCAATATATCCTAATTACGAAGAGGAAAAAATGGAAAAAAATGTGACAACTATAGACACATCGTTCTCACAAAAATCCATGAAAAATTAATTGACATTATTCAATTAATTAATCCCCATCATCATCTAATTAGATCTTCCACATCACATTCCACATCTATTCTCCACCATGACCTACTTTTGAACTAAATATTTAGGTTAAATACTCCACTATCTCCCACGTCCCCCAACCGCAAATAAAATATTCAAATCAAATCCTCCTCCAATATTCCATGTCCCCCACTCACAAATCTCATTACTTTTTCAAACCATGATTAATTAATTCTTCTTAATTGATCCCATCTCAAAAGGCTATAAATAAAGCCTCTACCCCCCCCCCCCCCCCCCCCCCCCAACTCGAAACACAAGTGAAGAATTCATCCAAGTGATCTCTTGTATTTCCCTTGTGTGAAATTTTCCCACTTAGCACCGTCATGATGCCCATACGATTCCTTAAGTCATACATCCCAAATCCATAATTCTTCCCCAATTTGTGCTAAGCCAAGTTGTTCGGATTGATCATGCGGTGAAGTTATCTTACGTTGAAAGCACCTATATTACATACCAATTTTGGGCTCATCCACATTTTCTGCTCAATACAAGGTTGCAAGATAACTTGAAGAAAGGTTTGCATTTTTTTGTTATTTGCTTATTTATTTCATTACTTTTAGTTTTTTTGGTTTACAATCTAACGCCTGGTGGCACTCCCACACATTCTTAATTTTTTATTATCATTCTAACTTCATATTCATGTTGTTTGAGGTGTTCACAGGATACTTACAAAATTTCTGGTCATTTAGTGATTTGGCTTGCAAGTAGTTCCAAAAGAAACCATTCTTTTTTTGTTGTTTTTCTAAAAAAAATTGTGTGCACCTACATGAACCTTACATTTTCGTGGAATCAGATGTAGATGTGTTACTTGTGAAGTGTGTTTCCATCAATCAAAGTGTGTTCATATGCCTCTTCGTGCATCTCGGTTACAACATATTTGTTTGCATGATCTAACCTATGTTTGTGTGATTGTGGATGTGCTACCATCTTCACGTTTATGTATCTATTTACACTATTTTATGTTGTTTTCACTTATCTGTGTTTCTGCAACATCAAGTGTGTTTTTTTCATTTTGAATGCACTAACATGTGTTCAAAACACATCTACATGTGTTTCCATTACTGTTATATGTGTTTCTTCTTTGTGTTAAAATTTAATTTTTGCACAGTTTTTTAGAATTCAAGAAAAGCATCCCTGCTATTTTTACATTTTTTTTCTCATTTTTTTTTCAAATGTTTTATACAAATAATAGAATCTAACACTTTCTTTAATCATCTCTCTTATTTTTCTTTCACTTTTTTGTATTTCCTGAAATTGAATTTTTTATATTTATTTATTTATTCTTTAATTTTTTTACTGCAACTTCATATCAAATTTTGGAAATTTTCTTGAGGTTTTTTTAGTATCAAAATGCCTATAAATTTTTTTATGCCCTTTCACATGATATATCTCATTCTAATCTTTCCAACAATATAAAGTAGACCTCAAACGGAGTAACGAGCGAAAAGTTATGCCTTCTACAAGGTACCCCTGTCAAAACTAAAATTTAAAGAATTTTATTTCATATTCTAATCTAACTTTTTTTTTATAACTTTTTTGATAAATTTTTCCTTCTTTTCCATGTTTTTCCTTCATTTCTAAACATTTACTTATTATTTAATTGAACTCATGTATGCTCTTCTCTTGCGCCTTCGAGTGATCTTGAGAAACAAAAGCGAAAACGAATCTATTATTAATTTACTTTACTAAGCATAGCACTTTGATTTCACAATCAATATCATGTATTCTCTTTGCTTGCATCATTTAGATAATCTTGAGAATCAAAATTGATTGTGATTTCTTTATAGTTTAACTTTTGTCACAACCAAACCATGTGTGCTCTTCTCTTGCGCCTTCGGGTGAAATTGAGAATCAGAAATGGTGGAAGTTATTTTTATTATATCTAATCACTTGGTTTTGCAGCAAGAATTACTAACCTTTCTTATACAAGACTGCTTCACTTAGGAGGATCTTCATCTTACTAAATCAAGAAAAAAAATCCTAACTCGTGTGCATGCATATATCCTTGGCCAAAGAAATTTAAAAATTGCTAAAAAAAGAAATAATCAAGACACACTTTCATTTTTCAACTCGTCAATTACCCTTTTCAAGTTGGAAAAAATATCACATTTAAATAACCTCATGCATTTTTGTTTCCTACGGATGTCAGGGAAAATTTTAAGGGTCCCTCCGAAGAAAATCGTTAGAAAATATTCGGTGAATTTAGGAAAATTAGCTTTCACATGAATGGTGAATATCAAGACATCATGAAATCACTATTAAATGCTACCAAATGGTAGCTTTTTTATATGCTACCGGTTGGTAGCATATTTTTTATGTTATCAGCTGACAACATATAGTATGTTGTCAGTCGGTAGCATAAAAAATACTACCAGCCGGCAACATTTGTATCATACCGGCCAACATCATAACTATATGATATTGGCCAGTAGCATAAAAATGTTGTTAGCCAATATCATTTTTTATGCTACCGACCAACAACATAAAGGCAATCTAATAGCTGCGTATGCTGGTAAAATGGGAATTCAAACTAATCATTTTGCTGAAGCTTTATCTTCTCTTTAGGGTCTGAGAATTGCCCAGGCAAATAATATTCAGAACCTCATCATTGAAGGAGACTCCCTAAATATCATTAATCTTCTTAAGCATTGCTCATCTCCAAGCTGGAGCATCAAGGATTTTATTGCAGAGTCCATAAGTATTAGTCATACTTTCAATAACATCAGGATCATGCATACCTACAGGGAGGGTAATAAATTGGCAGATGTGCTGGACCAAATTATGGCATTAATGTTAACCTTACAATTTGGGACAATAATAACATCCCTAAATAGCTTCAAAACAACATTCAGGTGGAACTCCATACGTAAGCAATATCTTGAAATGAGTTATGAATTTTGGGTGTGGATCAAAAATACTCCCACACGTGTTGATTTAAAATATTGGTTTATGCAAATCATGTCTAATAATCAAGATAGTGTGAATCATATGGGGAATTTCAAGTGGAGATACATGGTTTTAAAAATCGCGCATGTGGGCTGCATTGTGACTGTTAAAAGGTGGATTCAAACCTCCACGGAAAACGGAAGGCAGTGATAAAGTGATTGATGGCAGGGAGTGGGCTATTCTCACACGCATTTTTCAGCAGGCTCAGATCAGCAGACACACAACCGATCGTGGGAATAGCAACGAATCTCATTTCCATTTTTGTGTGGATTACTATAGCAAAAAGTGGACTGGCTTTAGCAATCAGTTAGGAATTTGCAATCAGTTCAGAACAGAGAAGATGGGGAGTCCTCCTTGTCAAATTGAGCCTAGTGTGGACCCAGACTGGAAAGACAATATTGAGCTGTGGAGCATTCTTAGCAAGGGTGGCATAACAAACTTCATGGAAAAATTTCAGGGGCATGACCAAAGCATCTCTATGCATTTTGCAAAGGATTGGAAGGAGAGGACAGTGGAGTATGGGGGGCAGAAGGTCTTAATCAATGAAGAGCTTATGCTAGTGACCGGCCTTTGCTTGGAGGGCTTCAGATTCTTTAACAAAAGGGTCGATAGAGATGTTGAAAGAGAGAAGATTTGATGAGGGAGAGGAGAACATGAACCACTTAACAACGGGCTTGCTTGTTAGCTTGATCCCTGCTGCCATATGATGAAGTAACCCACATGATGATACGGTTCATCTCCTTAGAAGGAAGGTTTGTCACTGTTCCTGGGAAACACCTTATTTTTCTTAATCATTTTCGTAGGAATCGTCTGGTTTGTTTCCCCCATTACTTGCTGAAATATCTTGAACACTCCATTATTGAGTTTTAAAAGAATTCCTGGGCGGTTCCTTTACACCAAGGGCTCATTTTTTTGTTACACAAATGCTATCTCCTTAGGTTTCTTGGACTCCCATCCTCCCCTAGCTCGATTCCCCCTTTGCCGAGCTCTGCTGCTACCAGCCCTGTTTCTCCTTTCTCTGCCCCTGCCACCCGCTGCAGTCACCCGCATGCTAGCCGTTCAGGCTTCTTCTCCTGTTCCCCCTTCTGATGCTCTAGCCCCCCACTTGGCCTCTACCTCGTGGAGACCGGTTACCATGGCTTCTAGGAAGCTTAACCTTGAGACCCTTGCTGTGGAGAAGGGTTCTCATGAATTTGAAATTGCTCATGACCTCCTGCATATCAGCAGTGCCAGCCCTCGGGAAGTGCAATTGGAAAGCCCTACAAAAAGGATGGAAGCCTTAGAGGTAGATATGAAATTGTTAAAGGATGAAGTTAAAAACTTGACAAAACAGAAAGGAAAGAGGAAGAAGGAGGAGGAGGAGGATGTGGACAGCAGCCAAATTGAAGATATATACAAGAAATTGCACTCCTTGGACTCTCGCTTAGGGAAGGCCAAGACTAGGCATGATTACAACATTGCCATCTTTAGGGCGATTGAGGAATTTATTGAACAACACGTCAGAAGTGTCTCCAACCTAAGCGGAGTGCCGAAAACTCTTTGGGGTACTGATAAAGAAAGCAAGAAGACCTTGGAGCAGCTGGATTCTAATGATGCTGCCCATATGACTACTTTGGGTATGTTTAAATCCTGGAAGAATATCAAAACCATCATAGACAAAGCTACTAGGAAGTAGCTGCAGTTGATTCTGCTGTCCTTGTTTGCTTTTTTGCTATTTTTTTGCGGATCCTTTACTGCTTTTTTGCAGTAATTTTGTTGTTCTGTCTCATTTTGGTAGCTATTTTTTAGCTACTTTGAACATCATTGTAACATTTGGATTCTGATCCTTTTCACTCTGGTTCTCTTGCTTATCCTGGCTTTTAGGCCTTCTTTTGTAATCAAGGGTATAGTCCCTTTCAAAAAACTATTTGCCAATAATAAAAAAAAAAAACATGTTATAACAGTAAGTAGCATAAATTATGGAATCCAAATGACTATATTTAGGTGATTTTTGAGAGCATTTATATTTCATGGGAATGGCAAATTGACCCCTATAGTTAACTTGATTACAAGGCTTTGTAACCACATTTGTCGAACTGAAAGTCCTACTTGTACCCTAATTGATTGAGTTAATTTCAAATTTGGATCCCACCTTGAATTTTTTCACTAAATTAATGTTACTTCGCCACTAAATTTTCCCTAACATTGATTTCACCAGATTATCTTTATGACTATCATATAGCCTAAGGTGGATAAATTAGAAGTTCACAAGATACATTCATGTCAAATAGTCAATTGAGATCTTATGAGAAATAGTTTGATGGTTTACCTCTTATGTGTAGAATCCTATGTGTTATCAGGTGAAGATGTACATGTTGGGATTTGATGCAGTACCATCATATACAATTATCTCCAGGTGGAAATCACTGTGAAATGTTTCAGTGTGATAAAATTGCTGTCGTTTTTCACATACATTCCCCCAAACCCTCCCACCATTCAAAATGATCCTGTGCATTGGACATGTGATTCACTCCTCTAATAGGGTTATTTTGAATACTATTGACGAGTCTCTTCTATTATTCCAAGGGTTCCTTGTACCACTTTTTTCCCCATTCAGAATTGATATATCAGGTTTGGGATATATTGAAAGACACATCTATATGGAGAGATAACAGATTGCATTCACCCATTCATAACATTATTATATGTTACATTATTCACAAAATGTTGCACTAATTATCCGATGGATTTGATATGGATCTTTAAAGCCAATTTTAATGGTACAATAGCATGTTGAATTGTATGGTATTGTAAACAAAGATTTTGGTGAATTTTCAAAATTCTATCATAAGACTTAGTTTATATAAACATTTGTTTTTTATATTCTAGTTTGAAAGTTTAGGTTGTGTTCCAAAAACATTATTCAAATCCAAACAAAACAATACTCATGAAAATTTTAGAATCAATGGGATAAAATTTGAATCAATCAAAAACATACATTTATATCATGCAAGGTGTTCTAGGGAACCATGTTTTCTAACCTTTGATAGAAGAACCTAATAGCTTGTTTAAGAATACATAGGCTCAAGCCTCATAATCATTAGCTTGTTTGAGCTAAACCAAATTCTTACCTAATAGCTTGTTTGAGCCAAACCAGTTTCTTATCTAGTAGCTTATTTGAGCTTACATAGGTTCCTACTCATTAAATTGTTTAAGCTAAACTGAAATATTACCTAGTAGCTTGTTTGAGCTTCCCTAAGTTCTTACCTATTAGCTTATTTGAGGTTATCTAGGTTTGTACCTATAATAACATGTAATAACTCGTAGTAAGAGTCACATTGCTTATAATGACTTTGATAGTTTGGATGAAAAAAACCCAGTAAGAACTTGAACTTGAGAAAGAAGAACAGGAACAAATAGACAAAATATTAAAGTAAAATAAAAATAGGGGCAAGTGATCCTTCGCACTTGGGTATGAAAATGGGGGCAAAGCTAACTTTTGACTTCAATGAGGAAAACTTGACTCATTTTCTAGACAAACCTTAGTCAAGTAAACAAAATAAAAAAAATAGATGACTTGAAAAACACATCCAATGAAGATTTATTATCCAAAATTCATGAATTGACATAAAAAAGCATGCACATGGCTTCAAGGTTTCCAAGAAATCACACGATGAATAATCATAACAACTTAACCACAAAATCAATGATTTCTTAGATACCCCACCATAGAATTCTTCATTCGCACAAGAGTGGAAGAATTTAATATAAGCAATAGATGGGGTTACACAAAAAGGGTTTTAAAATATTTCAACTTTGAGGAGTTTTGTCCTTATCCATTTGATAAAGATAGGTTACACATACTCTTTCCTCCATCATTCAAAATTCCAAAGTTTGATAAATATAAAGGCAAGAGTGATCCATGAAAACACATTAAAGAATTATTTATGCAATGTCAAGAGGTGGCTTACCATGACATATACCTTCTAATTATTTTCTTGAAAATTTTAGGAGGGAAATCTTTAGATTGGTTCTTACACCTTACATCCTAAATCCATTACCACTCTTGATACAAGCTAAGTCACTTTAAACTCCTATATTAAAACACTTTTTCATACTTAAAATGCAGACTTCGAGATAACACATGCTCGACCTATTGACATATATCTATTTTAACTTGAAAACCTCTGATAAATATTTAAATACCCATGGTGAGAGATAGATTTAAATAAGATTGAGAAACATAACTGTATATAATTTACTAGGTTATTAAATCATTTGTATCACCCCACTAAACATGGTGGTTACCCATTTGTATCATTTCAATTAATATTAATTTTATCTAGTTATCCAAGAGCCCCTATATGTATGTGAGATATTACGCGTGTGCCTTTATGTGAGAGCACCTTTCAATTGGTTCTTAGTGACCTTATTTACCTTTAATTATTTGTAATTCAATGTAAACTATATACCTAGCATTTTGATATTCAATCCTTCGCTTTAAGATTATCTCATTAACATTTATAAACATAATTAAAGAGTAGTGTTACCTCAATAATGGGAACACTATAATATTAATATGTGAATTCAAAACCTACTTAATATTCTTACATTCTAGTTCACTCCCCCTATTATAGTTCATTATGAGTGGGGTTTATATGCCAACATTACTTAGTTTATACAAAAGCATATCAAAATCTTAGTTATAAAATGTTACACATGTAGGTGATACCAATGAGACCCAACATCACATTTGAATTCACTTTTTTTACACCTTCATCATTTTCACTACTTTAACCTTACTTTTTTTATTTATGGTAAAAGAGGGTTGAGGGGATCCCTAATTCATATAGTTTCCATCTCTCTTTAAGAGTAAACATGATTCAAAATAGGAATATTACATCTCAAAACATATATCATGAAATAACATATACGCGCATCTGTAGGAGTCTTTTATAAGTAAGGTCCTCCTTTACAACATGTTTCTTTATTACTAAACTACACAACATGATCTTAAAGTGATTAATTTTAGCCAAGATCATACAAATATACTATACAACAACCCTTATCCATCTTAAAGAAGACTCATAATTGGTGAAGTACATTGGCCCATTACATTGGTTAAAAACATCAATGTTGGTGGAATTTTCATTAAAACTCTGACCTAAGATGGAAGCCTATGAAAGGCCAAGTCCTCTGCATAAAACTTGCAAAAGTTCAAGAAACATAATGATCCTCGCACTAAATCTATATGCATTCACCAGTTGATCTTCAAGTTTTGGAGATAGAACTATATATCTATATCACTATAAGTACATTCAAAATGATCATGAAATGCAGTATGAATCTGCTAGACTGAGAACCTTCAATAGCTTCTATTGAACTCAGATTCAAGACCTTACATTAGAACTTTCAGCATCTATGATTCACCACCATCTCAATAATGGTTTTGGTTAAGTCCTCCACCTTCAACTTCTATGTGCATGTCAATCATTCAAGAATGAATCCTTAGCCACATGTTATCTTTCACTGATCTCCAGTATGCAATCTTCACATATTCATGCTTCAGTAGAAAACAAGTTTGGTCAAGACTTTTAGCATCATGGTCATCATTCTAGACAACAAGTGATTACACTGGGGTTTATCAAACATTAACACATATCCATTCGTAGATGGCTAGAACTCACCTTTCTATAGAATATCACCAGCATGATAAAAATCGTTATCATCAATTTTATCCTAAGCATTCATTACTCACCACAAGATGCACTACATGTAAACTTATAAATCAATTTTCTTCCTTCAATATCTGCTCACAGGGAAAGGTTCACTTTATGCTATCCCTCCAATAGAATCCTGAGATCCAAATTCTTTCATATAATGATAATCAAATAAACACTCATTTAAATTTGGGTATGTAGTAATCCATTGTAAGACCAATTTAATGGTACAATACAATCTCACTTATAGAGAGTAGGACCATTCAGCTTGGATCACAATGTCAGGTCTTGTGAATTGGAGGTCCATTTTAAATTCTCCTCATTCTTCCATGGATGAACATAATGAAATCTCATCGTATAATCTATCAGAAAGCATAAAATTATGCCCATTTCAGAATAAAGTAGGATTAACATTGTGATGGTAACAGTACAATTTTTTTTGATGGCATCCTTCTAGAATGCCTAAACTGGAAGATATAATAGATGTAAAATCATTAGCCATCCGTAAGAATTATTGAATCCTTTACTTCTGTCATGTAACCATGCCCATTTTACAGTGGTTCGAAGCTGGTTTTTATTGACCTTTCAAGAATAAACAGCTCTTCCATTACACTTGTTTCTTGGTTTGTAAATTTGACATCTCAGACGATTCCCATAATGTTTTACACTCTAGAGTATGGATCAAAAGGTCCCCTTGATTCCCCTACGAAGGGTCAATGTCACCAACCCATTCTTCGCAGACTCTAAGAAATCCTTTACCAATAATAAAATTTAATTAATCAATTGTGACCTTAATTATACATTCTGAAATATAAGGGTCCATCTCCCATTTTTAAGCAACCTTCTATAGCTTTTGGTAACCAACGATCGCTAATATCATGGATCACTACGAACTAGAGGTAATCCCCACATGAAACCATTAGAACATTCATTTAAAACCCATGGTGAATATCAATTCACAAAATGTTAAAAATGTTTCCAAAGTGTAAATCCCTTCTACAACAACTATGGAAGCTAGGATAATCAAACTGCTTGATCCATAGTCTTTAATTTCTCCTACATACATACTTTACTAAGTTTATAGTAGAGAAAAAATTGGATATCTTGACACATAGAATCACATTCTAAGGGTGTTCACCCAAAAATCTTGGTTCACCTATGAAGATGGGTTTGGGTGCACCGCCCTTTGCTGACAAATCATCTGAATATGGCACAAAGCACCTATAATAATCAAACATCCATGCCGCTGTAATGCCACCCAAGCACTCAAAATGAGCTGAAAAATGTTAATTTTAGATCTAATAGTTTTAAAGCTAAAATTTAATTGTAATGTATACATGGTGTTCGTAATTCATAACTTATGAAAGCATCGCCAATTATTTCATATTGTATTTATCTTTTTTAGCGATTCAGGATTTTTAATAATTACCAATTTTGAAATAGGTTCCACAAATTTATCCTATTGATTTTAACCTTAGTTTTTAAACAAACCTGCTTTCTTGAATGATGATTCCATTTATTACCATCGAGGTCAAACTCAAATATCCTACCCTTTTGAAATCAATTGGGAACAACTGTGCAACATGTTTAGATGGACTGTTATAGTAGGTATTTACCGTAGCTCATGTTCACCTAGGTACTTTATGTAACTTTATTATATTCATCCTCAACCACTTATGTGTGTGGATATTTCTTTTTATCTTATTTAGATATTAGGAGATATTATCTAATTGTTAGGTATAGTTCTTTCCTTGATCTATGATAGTGACTAGTTCTTTCCTTGATCTATGGTATTGACTAGATCCTTGATGTCTAGTTCTCTCCTAAATCTATGGTCTTGACTAGTTCTCTGTTGAATAGTTATTTCCTTGATTTATGGTTTGATCTACGACCTTGACTGGTTCTTAGATTGTTATTCCTTGCCTATATAAGCAAGGCCCATTATCATTGTATTTCATTGAGTTCCATAGTAATATATGATATTGCTACTCATTTGTTTGCAAAGGTTTTATGTAAAGTTATTCTGGTGAATTTACTTTCATCTTATTGATCATGGTGTTTGATTAGCATCTATGTTCTTGGCTTGGTATGATCTGGTTATCGTTCCTTTTATGGTATCAGAGTAGGAGATTGCTATTGACATTCGTCTGTAAGTTTTATTTTGCAAATAATTTTTTTATATATTCATATATTTTGGGATTTGCTTGTATTTTTTTCTGCGTGCATTTATATGCAAAACAGATTCTTTAATTAGATCCGAAAGGTGGCAAAACCCTAAGATCGACTATAAACTCGACCATTTCAGGAGGTAGTCATTTTTTTGGTTTTTTGTTGTGCAACTGGATTTGCCTCGGGATTCGCGCCGTATGGAAAAGGAAATATAGAAAATAAAATTTGGGTTTTTCTTAGTTTCTTGAGATCTGATCTGGGTTTTAATTTATGAGATTGTACCATTCTTAGCAAGTATAATATTGAAAACCTTATATCTTTTGATTGATAACTCGGTTTTGAGTGCCGTTATTTGCAAAAGTGCGTAGTTTTTTATGCTCTTTCCATTGGAAATATTTATTTTGAGAATCACACTATAATTATAAAGTGCCATATTGTAACACACACTCATTATAAAGTGCCAAAATCTTGGGGGCTCTTGTTGCATTGCTTGGGGCTCTTGTTGCATTCCTTGGTTCTTCCATTTCTTTTGGTGATTTTTTTTAAGATGGCATCTACTTCTACATTAACTCATGTTGAGCCATTAACAACACATAATTATCACACATGGAAACCAAGAATGGAAACAATAATTAAGCAGAAAGGATTATGGGCTTTAACTTCTAAAGAACAACCAATGTTCACTAGAGAATATGAGAAATTTCAGTACCAGTGCAAATTTGATGAGTGTATGGGTTTGATAGGAACTTATGTAAGTGACAGTCTTTTATTTCATTTGGACTCTCCTTTCAAAATATGGGAGAAATTGGAGGATTTATTTGGTAAGGTGGATCATATGAGAGCTATGAAACTTGAAATTGAGACCACCTCTCTTAATCTTGAAGATTTTCCAACAATTATAGACTATCTTACCAAGTTCAAGCATTTATTGACACAGTTGAAGGGGATTGGAAGAGATAAAAAAGATGAAGAGTGTGTTTACTTGATCCTATCCAAGTTGAGAGGACCATTCCAAATTTTTGCTTCTACCTTTTTCTCTAGCATGGATGCCTTAGGTGACAGCTTCAAAATGCCTAACTTAGAAACATTTTGTGAAAGACTTACTAGGGAAGAATCTAAATTATCTCACCTTGAGTCTTCCACCTCTCAAAAGGCATTAGTTGCATCTAATCCTAAGGGCAAGGGAAAACCAAACAGTAAAACCAAATCCATACCTTCTCCATCTCAAAATGCTCCTATACCCAAAGAAAACAACTCAAAACCCAAGGAGTCTTCTAAATCCAAGAATAAGTCTAGCCGTTCATGCTCTTTTTGTGGGGGTAGTAATCATGAAGAAAATAGGTGTTATACGCGAATGCAAGCCTTAGAGGATGTAGTCAAGAAACACAAAATTTCTATCTCCACTCCACCTCCTTCTAATCAGCATGTAAAAGCACTTAATGTTGTTAGAAGATCTCAGTCGCCACTTACAGACAATTGGGTTATAGATTCTGGTGCTTCTCATCACATGACTTCTTCCAAGGAGTATTTTTCTTCTCTAGGTTTGAGTTCTACTTCCAAAATTGAGGTTGGAGATTCTTCCTTTCTTTCTATTGAGGGAAAAGGTGATATACAACTTGATGGTGGCAATATCCAAGATGCACTATATGTTCCTAACATCACTACAAATTTTCTTTATGTATATCAAATTTGTCTTTCTCGTCAAGGGAAAACAACGAATTTTACACCACATGGGGCAGAAGTAAGAACTTTGTTGGAGCCTTTTTCACTTATATGCTCAGGGTATTGTTGATCATAGTTCAAGACTATATCACTTTGAGGGTTTTGATGACACTTCTTCTATAGGGACAAGATTGGTTTCTCATTTAGATTCAGAGAGTAAGATTTGGCATGAAAGATATGGACATCTCAATTACATATATTTGAAGGAGTTGAGCACTCATGGTATGGTAGATGGTCTTCTTAGAGTTTCTTGTCTTGAGGGAGTTTGTAATGGTTGTGCATTAGGGAAACAACACCAAGATCCTTTTCCTAAGAATTTGTCTAAGAGAGCTTCTTCACCACTTGAGCTTATGCATAGTGACTTGATGGTTTTTCCTACCCCATCTTTCAATGGAGCTAAGTATGCACTTACATTTATTGATAATTTCTCGAGGCGTACTTGGGTTAATTTTCTCAAGTACAAAAGTGATGTTTTTTCACACTTCAAATTCTTCAAGGCTTTGGTCGAGAAAAAATCTTCTAGTAGCATAAAGAACCTTCACACTGATAATGGGGGGAGTACTTCAGCAATGAGTTTTCTAAATTTTTAGCAACTCATGACATTGTTCACTAGCATTTTACTCCTCATACTCCACAACAGAATGGATTAGCAGAAAGGAAGAATAGAACTTTGAAGGAAATGGCTAACTGTATGATGCATTCTAGATATTTACCTCCTATCTACTGGGTAGAAGCAGTTAATTGTGCTAACTATATTCAAAATCGCACACCACACAAAACACTTGAGCATTTGACTCCATAGGAAGCTTGGTCCAACACTAAGCTAGATGTATCATTTTTTCGAGTCTTTGGGAGCCATGCTTGGGCCTTTATGCCAAAGAAGAAAAGGAAAGCTTTGGATAAGAAGAGTAAACCCTTGATCTTTGTAGGGTATTGTGAAGACATGAGAGTTTATCGTCTTTTAGATCCTGATACACATGATGTTCTTTTTCGAACACATGTTCAATTTGATGAGTGTTTCACTCCTCGTGATTCTTCATCTTCTTCCATTCCTTCTTCTTCTTCATCTCATCTTGAGGATCTTTTATTTGAGGAGATTAATGAGGAGGTTATAGATGTCATTGAGTATCCTATTCCCACTGATGTTGTCACTATGCCTAAGTGGGCTCGTATTATAGTTTCTGAGGCAACACCTTTCATAGAGGATCTTCCACCCACTAGGCATCATCATGCACATTCTACAGGTTCTGGACTTTTGTGTTAGGTAGTTTCTAAGGATCCACAGTCTTTTTCAAAGGCTCATGGGATACCGGAGTGGAATGATGCGATGACAACTGAGTATTCTTCTTTGATGAAAAATCATACTTGGGATTTGGTATCTCTTCCTAAAGGAAGAAAGATGGTTAGGTGTAGGTGGGTATACCAAACCAAATACACAGCTGATGGATCTATTGACAAGTATAAGGCTCGTCTTGTTGCAAAGTGTTTTTCACAAGTTAAAGGTATAGATTACTCTAATACTTTTGCACCCGTTGCCAAGATGTATTTTGTACACATTCTACTTATTAGTGTTGCATCACAAGGGTGGCCCGTATACCAGATGGACGTGAAGAGTACCTTCTTACATGGAGATCTAAAAGAGGAAATATATATGGAGCAGCCGGCTGTATTTGTTCAGGGTTCTTCTCTTGTTTGTCAGCTCCAAAGGTCTCTCTACGGTCTCAAACAAGCCCCTTGGGCTTGGTATGAGAAGATGTATTTTTTTCTTCTATCTACTAGTTTTGTTCGTTGCCACTCTGATCATACAGTGTATCTCTAGCATGTCAGTGAGGATATTGTGATACTTGTCTTATATGTTGATGATCTGTTACTTACTGGTAGCTCTTCTTCCCACATTCAGAGTATTCAAAGGGCTCTTTCTACACAGTTTGACATGATAGATCTTGGGCTATTGCATTATTTCCTTGGTTTGTAGATTTCTCAGGCAGATTTAGGGATTCATTTGAGTCATAAAAATTACACCCATGATCTTCTTAGGTGCTTTGATATGGCTGATTGCAAGCCAAGTCCATCTCCTTTTCAGTCTGGAGTTACTCTTACATCGACATGTACCACACCACTTTGTGATCCTACATTGTATAGGTAGTTGGTTGGGAGTCTCATGTACTTGACCCATACTCACCCTGATATTTCATTTGCAATAGGGCTTGTATCTCGATTTGCACATTCTCCTCATAGTAGTCATTGGCAGGATGCTAAAAGGATTTTGCGCTATTTGTATGGAACTTCCCACTTTGGCCTACACTACACTAGGGGCTCTACTCAATTGGTTGGGTATACAAATTCAGATTGGGCAAGTTCTATTGATGACAGGCATTCTACTTCTGGTTATATTTTTTTTCTTGGTTCTTCTCTAGTTTCTTGGGCGTGCAAAAAGCAACAGGCTATTGCACTTTCATCTTCAGAGGTAGAGTACAAGGCAGCAGTTACAGCGAGTCAACAAATTCTTTGGCTTCGTCAGTTATTGACAGAGTTTGGATTCCCACAGGATTCGCCAACTGTACTTTGGTGTGACAACCAAAGTGCAATTCACATTTCTTGCAACCCAGTTGAGCACCAGTGGACCACACATATAGAGATACACATCCACTTCATTCGGCAGCACATTCAGGATGGAGTTCTTTGCTTGGAGTACCTTTCGACTCAGTAGCAGGTTACAGACATCTTTACGAAGCCTTTTACATCACCTCACTACCTTGAGTTGCATGGAATGCTTGGGGTTTCAGAATTTGTTCTTGGGGGGTGTTCGTGAGAACATCTTCCTTCTTCTTCTTCTTTCTCTTTCCTTATAACATGATGTTTTCCTTCTTTTGGTTCGAGATTTCTTCATGGATATATTGTACATGAGTACCTCATCGGGTATAGTTACCGGGGACTCATACTGTGGACATGCCACTTCTATTTTGGCCCCTAGCTTCACTTGAGGGGGGGTGTTAGAGTAGGTATTTACCTTAGCTCATGTTCACCTAGGTACATTATTTACCTTTATTGTATTTATCCTCACCCACTTATGTGTGTGGATATTTATTTTTATTTATTTAGATATTAGGAGATATTATCTAGTTGTTAGGTATAGTTCTTTCCTTGATCTATGGTATTGACTAGTTCTTTCCTAGATCTATGGTATTGACTAGATCCTTGATGTCTAGTTCTCTCATAAATCTATGGACTTGACTAGTTCTTTGATGACTAGTTCTTTCCATGATTTATGGCTTGATCTATGACCTTCACTGGTTCTTAGATTGTTATTCCTTGCCTATATAAGCAAGGCCCATTCTCATTGTATTTCATTGAGTTCCATAATAATATATGATATTTCTGCTCATTTGTTTGCAAAGGTTTTGTGTAAAGTTATTCTGGTGAATTACTTTCATCTTATTGATCGTGGTGTTTGATTAACATCTGTGTTCTTGGCTTGGTATGATCTGGTTATCGTTCCTTTTATGGACCTCTTTCAAAATGATGATGCCATTGAATATTTTCTCAAAACCAGGTATCCCATTCCCTTTTTGATCATAAGGAAGGATTTGATATTGAACTTGATGAGTATTTTTATTTCGGTGAGGAATTAGAATACTCCGGTTCCCAAAATAGTAAAAATCAAAACAAAAAAATGAAAAGAAAAATCTCCCATAGTAAAAACCTCACTAAGTCACTGTCCAAGAAACATAAAAATAAAAAAATGAAAAATCATAAAGAAAAAAAGGACATATCCCTTAGTGAAATGTTTTTTGAGGTACTAGAGAGAGGAGAACCTCATTCAGCTCTAACTAATAATTTACATAAACCAACAACATCCTTTTCAGAAAGGGACACATCTAAAATATTGGTTAATGAAATAGTAGCCATTAACATCGGCACACCTGAGAAACCAAATATATTACAAGTTGGTGCAAGTCTTTCAAAATAAAGAGCGAGTGGAGTTCTTGCCGCTCTTATAGAATTTTAAGATATTTTCACATGGACCTAAAAAAATAGTTAAGGATTAGATTCGTCTCTGGTGGTATACCACTTTTGGTACATCTGGATGCAAAACCCTTCAAACAAAAACTGAGAAAAATGCATCCCAAAGTTGTGTTACTTGTAAAGAATGAACTTCAAAATATTTTTGAAGTAGACTTTAGTCGACCGATAAACTATTCAACATGGATTTCAAACATAATACATGTGGCAAATAAAAATTCGGGCATCAAAATATGTACATATTTTTGTGACATCAATAAAGCTTGTCCGAAAGATGACTTCAATTTACCCAAAATAAATATGATCATACATTCAACAATAGGTCATGAAATACTTTCCGTAATGGATGGTTTTTCTAGTTACAATCAAATACATATTGCTAAATAAGATTAATATAAGACAAAATTCACTACACCATGGGGAACATTCTATTATAATGTCATGTATTTTTGCCTTAAAAACATGGGTGCTACATATCAGAGAGAGATGAACGTCATCTTTCATAATATGCTACATGATATCATGAAATACTATATAGATGATATCCTAACAAAGTCTAAAACATGAGTAGGTCCTCTAGTAGCATTGAGGTGCATCTTTGAAAGATAGTGCGAGTACAAAGTTAGGCTAAACCCTAAGAAATGAGTATTTGGGGTAACATCAAGAAAATTACTAGGAATTAATTTTTCACGAAGAGGCATAGAAGTAGACCCTGCAAAGGTTAAGGCTACTATGGAAATGCCTACTCCCCAAAATCTTAGGTAGTTAAGAAGTCTTTAAGGGAAGATCCATTCAATCAAAAGATTCATCTCACAATTAACGAATAATTTTCATCACTTCAATTAATTACTGAAAAACGATGTCCATTTTTAGTGGAACCAAGAATGTCAAGATTATTTTTCCAAACTAAAAGAATGCCTATCAATTCCACCATTCCTTATGTCACCAATATTAGATAAACCAATTATTCTCTATACATCTGCTATGGAATATGCAATAAGAACATTGCTAGCACAACATAACTATAAACACCTGTAATTTAGCTCGAGTAATTTAAATACTTAAATTACGCTAATTATCCCCTTTCCTACAAATTGACGACATATTGTCAATATAACACATTTTCTCTTCTATTGCCGTTAATTAACTACATTACTCTAGTTAATCAACCCATCTATCCAACACATAAGCCAATTAGTAACCTTCCATTAATTAATCCTCCCTTCTAGCTAGACTATTTAATTATTATTAATTAATTAGCTTCCTCTTCTATTAAATCACTAAACCATCATTTATTTGATTAAATTCCTCCCATAGTTTAAATCATGGTAAGTATTTCTCTAAAAAACTTCTATAAGCTTGCACACCTATTAATTAATCACTTTGGTTAATTAATAGACCCCCTCAATTCCCATGGGTCACTAAAGGACAAATTAAACTCTCCTAAGGTTGACTCAACCCTCCCTGAACCTTCCTTATCCACAACTAACCCAACCTCTCTATTATCCCACATGTAAAGGGATGTAGAAATTATTTTATCCATTGGACTATATAAAGAGCCCTCCTCCTACCTTTCTTCTTACACCTAAATGAGCATAGAGCCTAAGCTATAGCCATTTTCATCATCTTAGAGTATTCTTCATTGGAAGAACTACTATCTTCATTTTTTGTATTCATCCATCCAAGTTTTGAAGTCATATGGATATATGTCAAATGGTCTTAGAGCCATGGATTGACAAGACTCCATTCTTGAAAACCTTGGGATTCAAACATCCAATCAAACCTTTGATTGCTAAGGATCTAAATAGGTTTATTTCATTTGATTGGCATTCAATAAAGATAGATATTAATGGATTAACATGTTAGTTTGAATATTTATTCATGTTCTAATGCAAGGATGTTGGTAGATTAGTCTTGTTTAAGCTCTAAGCACGATGGTGTATAGGTTTTGATTTAGCTTTGTTTTTAGGACTACTAGGTGTTAGTTCTAATTCTTTTGACATAGCTAACAAATTCTTGCACACAATTGGCACGCTCGGTGGGACCGATCCTTTGTCCCTTAGCATTATAGTTAAAAAAAATTATTTCAACATTTGGCTAACCCTTAATATGCACATGTGTAAAATGATGTTAAAATTCTTATGATTTTTTTAACCTTACATGTGTGGAATCTTATTTAGAGCTTTAATTTTGATGGGTTATTGTCAATTTTGAGTTGACAGGTTAAAATTTGAAGCTTTTTGAACTTGTTTACGTCATTTGGTCATATTTTAATGTCATCACCAGGTACAGTTTTTACAGGGGGCACAGGTACACTAAACCATGCACAAGCATACAAAACCACATGCAGGCACTAATCCTGATGTGCATACACACTATTGTAGTACTGTACCTTACTACTGTAAAAAATGTGCTAGGGTAGCGCAGACACCCTAAGGGTAGCGCATGTACTCTTCTACTAGTGCACACACTCTGTGTCTTTACCAGTGGTGCATGCACCCTTTTGCTAGCGCAAGCATCTCTCAGCCAACGCACACACACTGTCATAAATTTTGTACCTTCTATTTTTACTTCCCATGTGCACACCTCTATAACTTAGCACATACACACATATCATACTACATGAATCTCTTGGGTAGCGCAAGCACTCTACAGACCCGTTGAGTTTACACAAAGGGGCGCAGGGACCATAACCCATGCGTACACACCCTAACCTGCATTCAAGTACCTCAGTCTAGGCTTGCATGTCAATTCCGTGTTTACAAAGGTTTGTGTCATTAGATGCTAACATCATTGCAGGTTTAATCTGATTAATTTTTTATTTTGCAGAGTATGTTTACATGCTTTGGTTAGATTATACATTGGGTAAACCTTGCATATTTAATCATAAGAGTAAGGTCATGTATGCTCTTCCCTTGTGTCTTTTGGGGAAATCTTGGGAATCATAAATGATTCTTATATCTTTTATTGCTTTGAAAAATATTTAGAACTGTAAATTGAGAAACAAGGGTGGAAGCCTAATTAACTTTATTAATCTCAATCAACCATCATTACAATGGAGTGCTGCAATTCTTATAGGAATTGAACTGCCATGTATAGACAAACAAATAGGTTACACAAGTAAAACCAAACTCACAAAAACTTCCAATATTACATCCAGGAAGCACAAAAATACAACTAAACAATTATATTGTTAAAACAATATAACAACTCCCATATTGCTCAAATACAAAAAATAAGATGGTTATAATTAATATAACCATATAGTATTAACAAATAACCTAACTAATTTGTAATGTATAATTAATTAGGATAATAATAATATTTTATCCTAACATTCCCCCCCTTAATTGTGCATTGTCTAAAGGGATGAGGAGAGGAATTCTCTGAATAACTCAAACTTGTCATGTGCAAGTGACTTTGTGAAGATATCTGCTCGTTGTTCAGCTGTTGGATAAAATTGAAGCTGGATGTTGTGCTTCAACACATGCTCATGTATGAAATGAATCTGTAGCTCAATGTGCTTTGTTCTTTCATGAAACACTGGATTGCGAACAAGTTTGAGAACACCTTCATTGTCAACATACATGGTGGTCGGTTTATCCTATGGTATTCCAATTCCTTCTAGTATATGACGTAGCCAAATCACTTCACAGAAAGATTCTCTTACAGAATGATACTCGACTTCTGTGGAAGAGTGAGAAATGAAGTGTTGTTTCTTGCTTCCCCATGATATTGGTCTAGATCCCATAAAGAATACAAATCCAGAAGTGTATTTTATATTGTCAATGTTACCTGCATTATTTGAATCCAAATATCCCGTCAAGAAGAAGTTGTCATTATTCATGTATTCTAAACCAAGATCCACCAATCCTTTGAGATATCTCAAAGTGCGCCTTGCTAGTTTCCAATGAAAAACTTTGATTTCCTGCATGAACCTGGATAGATAGCTCACTACAAAGCTGATATCTGGTCTAGTGTAGATTAGGTAAATGAGACTCCCAATAAACTGCCGATAAAGAGTGGCCTTTACCTCAGGACATGGATCTGAATGAGATAACTGCAATATGTTATCCATAGGTGTAGCAATTGGTGTGTAATCCATCATTCTAAATTTATCAAGTGTTATCTTGGTATATTTCATCTGAGAAACAAATATGTGATTCTCTTTTTTCCATACTTCCAATCTAAGACAATAATGCATTAGCCTGAGATTTGTCATGTCGAACGGTTGATTAAGATCTTTCTTCGTTGCATCAATCATCTTCACTGAACTGCCATTGATGACTAGATTGTCGACATAGACAACAACAATCACAATCTCCCCCTTTGCTTTTTGAGGTAAAGATTGGGATCGTATGGATTTCTAATAAATCCATGTTGTATGAGATGCTCATCAATATTTATGTACCATGCCCGAGGTGCCTGTTTGAGGCCATACAGAGATTTCCTGAGTCTACACACCTTTACCTCTTGACCAGGTACTACATATCTCTCAGGTTGAGTCATGTAGACTTCTTGTAAATCTCTGTTCAGGAAGGCACTTTTTATGTCCATATGGTGGACTTTCCAACCAAACTGTGTAGCTAGAGCAAAGATCATTTTGATTGTTTTTATCTTAGTTGTGGGAGCAAATGTCTCCTCATAGTCTATGCATTGTTTTTGCGCATACCCCTTTGCTACTAGTATCGCTTTATACTTGTCCACTGTCCCATCTGCTTTATACTTTGTTTTAAATATCCATCTGCATCTAATAGGTTTCTTTCCTGGTGGAAGATCGATAAGTTTCCAAGTGTTATTCTTCATCACTGATTGATATTCAGAATCTAAGGCATCCTTCCAAGCTTTTGACTATAGGGCATCCTGGACTGTAGAGGGCTCATCAGATTCAATAACTCTACTCATCAAATTAAAGTTAACTTCTTCTCTTGCTTTACTGCAATTCCGTGGTCCAGGGGTGGATGTATCCAGTGGAGCATCCATTCTTGCATCTCATAATGTGCTAGTACACCACTTGGGCATACATTGAACTGTTCCCATGGGTCGTGGTTCTATCTGATCAACACCATCATCCTCATAGTCACTTTTATATTCTGAGGGAACATCAACTTCAATTTTTACAACTGGAGAAAAATCTACATCTGGTGACTTTGGAGGAGGAGACTCTACTTCCTTCTTCTCAAAAAAATCAATATCTCTGTTGGTGTAGACTTTTTTGGTCTTAGGATCCATTAATATGTACGTAAAAGTCTCTTCATTGTACCTAATGAAGATGAGTTTCTGTGACTTCATGTCCAATTTATTTATGTTCTGCTTGGGTATGTGCATGCTTGCTTTGCACACGAATACTCTAAGGTGTGCAATAGATGGTTTCCGCTTTGACCATGCTTCTTGTGGTGTTACTCCATCAAGAGAAACTATGGTCACTCTGTTCAACAAATGCACTGTTGTCTTTGTTGCTTCTGCCCAGGATGTCTTTTCAAGTCTAGAGTCATCGATCATGCATCACATCATTTCCATGATAGTACGATTTTTACTCTCAACAATATCATTCTACTGTAGTGTGTGTGGAGGAGGCATTTGTTGAAGAATCCTGTGAGTTTGTAGGTAGTCTTTGAACTCATTACTAGTGAATTTCCCCCCTCGATCTGAGCGGAGAGTTCTGATGTGATGACTAGTTTTGTTCTCAACTACTACTTTGAACTTCTTGAAAGTTTCAAAAGCTTCACTTTTCTAGCGAAGATGAAAAATCTATATTTTTCTTGAATAGTCGTCAACACAAAGGAAGAAATATTGGAACCCAGAATGACTTGGCTGCATCGGACCGCAAATACTGGTATGAACTAGGTCAAGTTTTCCATGAGCTCAAAATGTACTTTTTTGGAATGAAGCTCTGTGTTATTTTCCTGCTAGGTAGTGAGGACACTTGTTTGTATCCTTATAAAGATATGGTAGCCCATGTACCATATTATGCCAATGAAGTGTCTCAAGATACTTGAAACTTACATGACTCCGATGCCACAAATGTGCTGAGGTAGAGTTCTTAGCCACAAGTGCCTGATCATCTCTGTGGACAAAATCAAGCTAGAACATGCATCCCACATTAGAGAATTTTTCAACTATTTTAGAGCCTCGTGATTTATCTTGAATCAAACACATTTTCTTGCCGAAATGACTATCAAAGTCAATTTTTAGATTGTGATCAAGGAGTTGATTGACTGAAAGAAAATTATTTTTTAACCCAGGGACATATAAGACATCTAATAGCTACAGTTGCGTCAACTAAGGGGTAGATAAATGTTCCCAATCTCCTGAACTGTATATGAAGAATCATCTCCCAACGAAACATGATTTTTAGATGGCATGTCCCTTATTGAAATAAACCAGTATTTATGGCCAGTCATGTGTCGAGTGGCCCCCGAATCAACATAGCAAACATTACTAGATGAGGTGGATGGTTCACTTGATCAAGCAGTGAACAAATAGTCTTCATTGTCTGACTGTTTTTGTTGCTCAACAATATTTCCTTACTGACGGGGTCTTCTTTTCTAGTTCCCCTTTTTCTAGCCCTTGATTGTAGTTAGAATGTCCCTTGTGAGATTGTTGTGGAGGTCCAGAGTTGCTTGATGAAACTTTCTTGTATGTATTATACCAAAAATATTGTAGGTCATGTCCTCTTTTACAGATTGGACATTGCTTCTTCTGTTGTTTGTCCCCTTTATACTGATTCTAATTTTGGGATTTTTTTATAGGAATCAGGTTTTCCTTTACCTTTTCCTTTCCATTTTCGATGTGAAGAAAGTTCATGCTCCTCTTCATCATCCTTATTGTGTATGGCTTCCTCTTCTTACAGTAAGTTTACCAATTTGTCAAAATTAATGGTTGTATCTGACACGTTTAGTGTTGTAATAAAAATGCGGTAAGAAGAGGGGAGTGCTCTCAGAACAATGGCAATGAGAGCATCATCTAAGACCACTTCTCCCAGGGCTAGAAGTGAAGCCCTCAACTCTGCAACTCTTCTTAAGAAAGCTTCAATTTTATCATTCTATTTGAAATTCAATGTGTGTAACTGACTCTGCAAATTCAATATAACATTCTTGTTCTCGGCCTCGTATATTGTGCTCAGCTTATCCCACGCTTCTTTAGCTGTTGTGGCATCACAAATGTGGGGTTACACATCGTTTGACACTCCAAACAAGATGATGAGTTTTTCTTTCTGATCTGCTCTATCAAACTACCTCTGTTGTGTAGTATCAGTAGTTGATCTAGTTAGAGTACTAGTCACAACAGGCCAGATTTCTTCAAACTCATGCTGTGTCTTGATTTTTGTCTTCCATGCAACATAGTTGTTTCCTCTAAGTATCTGTGAATCTGAAAGAAAAAAATTGGGAGCATTGGTGCCCATTTTGAAGAAATCACTAATAGGGTTTGGCTCTTATCACTCTAGGTATAAGGTCTCCCAATCTATATACTGTCAGTCTGATATACCAAACCTTTCTATATATACGCCCTTCCGATATACCCAACGGTATGTGGAAGAAGCTCACCCTTTCTATATACCTGGTGGTACATGAAAGAGGTGTTAACGTACGTGAAAGAATTCAATATGTGGTACCAAGACAATACTGAGAGGGGTCTGTGCGATTATTGACACCGGCTCAAAGAAATATCCTCATATATGCGCGTAACTTCATTATATACTTGGATAATTTCTCATCCTGGATTTATGTCGTGCAATTGTTCATAGATGGATGGGATGGCTCATAGTGTGTGCACTGTGACCTTATTACTCCCCATTGATTTAAAGGGTCAATGCCCAGACAACGTTGTTACAGATATATTAGGCATTAAGTGTAGTAGTAGTCGCGACATCTTTACCCGTAAGCGCTTCCCAGAGGCACCATATATACCGAACGCTACGAATGAGATCTATGATCTCGTGAGTGTTACAGAACCAATTTTTTACTTTTTTTGTATTACAATTCTGCCAGTTTCTGAGAAGTTACAGAGTTTGCAGTTGACTTATGACAACCTAAAAATTAGTACAATATGCTGAAGCATGCAATTACATTAAAAAAATCTAGAAAAATTTAATGGCAGGCAAAAAAAATTTGTTTTGCAGGCCCTGGTGGCCTCTAAAGCCCAATACGACCCAAAATGCAAAGAATTGCAAATAACCAGCTAAAAATGTAATTTTTAGCTATCCCCACTTTGGAAAAAGTTACTTGGAATGAAAAAATAGGCTGAATGGGAGAAATTTTTTTACCCTAAATTAGGGATTTCCCTACTAAATTTAGTTTGTTATAACTAAATTTGAATTTTCTGCTAAATTTAGCGGTTCCACTAAATTTTCTACCAAATTTCAAAATGACAAGTTGTGGGTGGGATTCAAACCCTAGACCTCCCACTTCTAAGTCATTTGACCTATCCACCTTGGCCGCTTGTGCACTTGTGAGATAAAATGAACAAACTTGTATATAAATGAAGGAATTTCAAGCTAACCTTTTTTAAAAATGCGATTGGCAGAGGCTCCACGTGGAAAATGCTGGTTTGAGGTGGTTTTAGGGTTTTCCTTTTGCATAGAAAATGAATCTGAAGCTTCTATTTTTTTATTTCCTTCACTGTGTAAAGATTGGATCTCCTTCGCAAAGATTGAAACGTTGTTTACTTAGCTTCCACTGCTTTGATTGATTTGTTTTCCTCCACTTTTTTTTCTTTATTGCACGTAAGTATAGATTGTAGATTGTTATTTTTTTGTTTTCTAATTGTGTTGGCTTTGTGGTTGCAGATTGGAGATCAATGATGCCTCTGTTTGTGTGTGTAGGTCAGAAGGGAGTGATTCGTGGTGAGAATGGAGTCCTCACATGGCCTAGCCGCTTTTGATTAATTTGTTTGCATTTGTGCAGGTAAGTTATTTTTACTGTAGGGGTCACTGCATGGAGAAGCAGGGTCGATGTTCCTCTTGTGCAGGTGGAGCACGTGGATAGCCAGGTCTTCCAAAAACAAAACAAATTCATATGCAATGTAAGGCTTACCGTTAATTCGTTGCTCCCTTTCTATCAATGCAAACACCAACGTTGGCATGATGATGTGGATAGCTCCAATGTGGCTTGCAATATCCTTGACCCATGCAGTAAGTTTGGAACAAAAATAATATTATCTGTAACTAGATATTCCTCTAGATGTAGAGGTAAAACCCCTCTTGGGGAAAAAAATATATATATATTTTTTAAATTGCATCCATGGAGCAAATTTTTCCTGGTGCAGGAGGCACCAAGGCAAAAAAAAATTGCCTTACAAACACCTGGAGAATGGCAAGAGGTTGTGGAGATGCAGAACATTTTGGGAAGTTGCTGGAGGTAACACATGCTCTCCTAGAGTGCAGAATCTCCTCCAAAATTGTATGCTTCCTCTCTCCAACCTTCTCTGCTTCAGTTTCCTTTATTTTAATCTCAAAAGCTAATATCTAATTAAATATTATAGCATCAACTTATCCCTTCCTTTCATTACACATGAATTAAAGGGATAAAGCCACCTTAATTAGATATTTTTACAATAAGAAAGGAAAATATAAACTAGGAAGTTGAAACACTAGTTGAAGCACTTGTAGTCCCCTTTGACCTTAGCACTTGATTCCTAAATCACTTCAATGTTGTAGCTATGTCCATTCCTCGAGGAATGATTGTATTGGTTGTGGCATGAGTCCAACTACCCAAACACTTCTCCATGTATTTCTCAAATTCTACATTTTCCAAGAACTCTTTGTTGACATCTGTGATGGCAGCATGTAGTGTGCAAATCTCCTTCACCTTCTCCTTTGATATAGTGTCATGTTAGAACAAATCCTCCTTAACAAATTTTTTGAACTGAGACTTGATCTCTTGAATAGTGAATTTTTCATTTGAAGATTCGACAGTGAATATCTAAGAAGGCAGAAGTGACACAAGATTTAAAAGATTCTCCTTTTTGGAATAGATTTCGGAGCTCTCCAATGGCTTCCTCAAGAACCTTTATTTTTCAATCAATTCTGAAGACCCACTGCTTGGATAGGTTCAATTTTGCATCATCAAAAACCTTTTTGGCCAAAAGGACTTGTACATCAATTTTACTCATTACCCTGAGATCTTGTATGCATTCAATCCAAAATTTCAACTCTCTATCTAACCCACTAAGTGTTATAGAGAATTTCAATTGAATCTTGACAATTTTCTCATATGCCTTGGATGCCTCTTTAATAAAATTTAGTCTTGTGATTATCAAATAATTAACCATTGCTTCCATTTCCTTACCATAAGTGGCATGTTTATGGGTGTCTTTGATGGCTTGGACTTCATCATTGGACAATATATCAAGAGTTGGGATGGAAGCTAGGGGAGTAGTATCAAGTACCTTATCCTCTACCAATAAAGATTTGATGAAACTGGATAGAATTTTGTTTTTCACCTCCAAATGCTCTTGTGTTTACTTCCCTTTTTCAACTCTTTCAATCACCTTAAACACAGTCCCCCTCAGATTATGTAGTTCACTCTCTAGGGTTGATTCTCCAAGAGGAATTCTTATCAACTCTAGATCAACCAACGATAAGTCATTTTCATATTTATCAAATTTGGGATTTGCAATTTCCATGAACTGTTGGCCTTGAGAATCTGAGATCAATATTGAGGTGATTTTGGCCTTCTTAGCTAGAGGGGGAGGAGTAGTTCCTAGAATATTTGCTACTGCATCGAACTTAGGAGCAGTTACAGTTGGAGTGACCTTTCTTTTCTTACTCTCCAAAAATGGTTGCACCTAGGAAAATGAAGAATCAGAAGTGGAAGGAGCAATAGATCCAAGTGAAAATGTAATCATGGTACTCAAGGTTTGCACAATAGCCACTTCCAACATATAGGTATCAACTTGGGTGGTGATGGGAGATTCTTTGGTAGATATTTCTACAGATTCTGAAACCATTTCCTTTGATTGATCTTCCATCATACTACTTGCTTCAGGTGTATTCACTTCAGGATTTTCTTGCTCTTTTTCCTAACTTTCATCATCATCATCCAAGTTCACAATAATTTCCTTTACTTCAGTTTGCTTAGGAGAGGGTTCACTTTCTTGAATAACCTCAACTGCCTTATCTTCTTTTATGGATTTCCCCTTTTTGGTGTATACCAGAGTTGAAGATTATGGAGGAGAAGGAACAATTTGTTCAAGTGCCTCAGGAGCTAGCATAGGTATTTCCTTCTGAGGAGTAGAAGTGCCTTTAGAAGTAGACCTGGATTTAATCTCCCTGAACATCTTCATTTTTTTGTCAAACCAAAGCCTAGTTCTCACTAGGACAAAAATATTTAGTTCTTTTAAGTCATCTCTCTCATTGAAAAAACAATCAATGGTTTCAATAGGAGTGTGCTTAATCGATCTCTCATACTCTAGAGACTGTAATTCTTCATCATCATCTTCCAATCCTTCCGGGACATCAAATAAACCAAAATCAATGATCTACTGTAGAGACAACCTCTCATAGTACCTTCTCCTGGACTCATAATCATCATAACAATATTCCCAGTAATCTTCGATATCTGCAAGGTGTTTATAACCCATTCTAAAGTTAATAGAAATGAACCCTTTAATGTCAAAATAAGTTCTGGGCTTATAATAGTGCAAGGTAAGAGAAGCAATGCTCATATCAATGTTTTAGTGTCCAAGGCAGTCTTACAAGTGTAGTTGCCCAATGTGATTCGGAACTGAATGCCTACAATCTTTTTATCCTTGCATGTTCTATGTAATTTATCTAGTTGTCTGTAGATTTCTACCAAATCCATCTTATCACTACAATACATGGGAAGTTTCAGGGGTTGCCCCTCAAATCTGACCAATTTGATATATGAAAACTTCTTGAATTGAGTGAAAAAATTCCCATAGACACAGATCAATTTCTTTGGCTCATCTGAAAATCTCTTAGCAGTATCTCCCTCTAACAATCTAACAATGTACATAGTGAATGCATCATTCACTCTCCTAAAATGATGAAACTAACTTTTAGGGTCAACTGTGGATGATACATATAAATAGGGGCATCTTTCTTGTCATCCACAGGGGAGAAACCCAACCACTCCCTATAAGCTACAATGTAGTACATCAATTAAGAGGTCATGTAGAAATTTTTGGTTCTCTGTACATTTGTCAACTACTCAGTTAGGCTATCATAAATGATTCCTGCCCAATTTATGTTTTTCTTACCCTCACATATGATATTGATGTAGGGGCACATCCAATAGTGAAACTCATTGGTGGAGGGCATTCCCATAATTTTGGCTAGGAGGGTTATGAAATCTAATAATTCCTCATGAAAATTAATCCTGAACATGGTCTTGGGTAACCTTGAAGCTCCTTTCCTAGGGTTCTTGAACCAGGACTTGGCTACTTTGCTCTTGTATCGTTCGTTGTCCTGATAAAAAAGAGTTTGATCTTGATCCATGGTAAGGATATTTGACCCTTCAACTACGGGAATATTGAAAGTGGTGTAAATACAATCCTCATCTAGTCGAGCCACCACCTGACCTTGAGGATCAATAATTTCTTTTGTATCAGCACACTGGACTAAAATGGGAAAACCCCCAGCCTCAACAATTCAACTATCTTTGATTAATTAGGATATGAGAGTATGGTTTTGATAGTTAAGTTGTGCCCAAAAATCATCCAAATCCAAATGTTGAGCCTCACTATCACCAATATCAGGTATAGCAGTCTCTAAGGTAGAGAGGTGTTCATGCCCTTTAAAACTATTCTTCATTATGAAACAAGAGTAGAAGATCACTGTGATAACAATTCCTTTGATTTCTCAATCAATACCCTAAAGATTCATGATTTCTTTCATGTACCTACAGATTCAAAAATAATGGAACAAGAATTGACCATGGCTGTGAATAGTGCACAGGAGGGAAACTCGAACGGTCAATAACAATTCACAAGTGAGGTGGTGATAATGGCTAATTACCCAAATATTTATAAGCATTTAAACCCAAATAGGTCAGAAGGGTGAAATAAATGAGGCAATTAATACTTATTTTGACCTTGAAATAATAAAAACTGGTTTAGGTGGGTCAAAAGTGCAAAAATGTCCCATGGGACATTGGGACGTGCGAAACCAAAATAGCCAATTGGTGGAAAAAGTGGAAAAATCTTGCACAACTGTCTCAAGGGACATCAGGATAGCTGGGACGTGCAAAGCTGAAATACCCACAATGAATGGAAATTGGAAAAGGTGAGCTTGCGAGGAAATGGCGGTTAAACAGCATTTGGGACACACATGATGCAAAAATTTGAAACACCCGCAATACATTAAAATTGGACAAGTTAGAAAAACGTGACACAAACCGCACTTGGGACATCGAGAAAACTGGGATATGCTAAGCTAAAATAGTTGACAACAAAGGAAAAGCAAGACCAATCGGAAAAAGTGGAAAATTGGGGAACAAACGGCCCAGATGAACTTGGGACATGAGGGACAGAAAAATCCGAAACACCTGCAAAAGAATGAAAAAGCATCAAAACTCAAAATTTCAAAAAATGACTAACTATTTTAGAACTAGCTCTTTCTTAGGAGACCTCCACAAAGGTATTTAGCATTCACCAAACCCAAAAAAATTCAAAGAATAGATATGAAATTTTACAACTCAAGAGGAGGTGACAACAGCTCTGAGGACATGACTTGGTTTGAGTATCATGATAACAAGACAATATGACCTCTAGAATCTCAGGGTTACAAAATAGACTAGTGCCTTATCCATTGGGAAAAGAGTCAAGAAAGGGAAAATACAAAAGAGACACCCACACCTAAAACAAAGACTATACAAGATTGTACAAAGGACCACCTAACAACCTAGGACTGAAATAATGTCAAGTAATTCGCACTATATGGTAATGGAAGAGAGGTTCCATCCATATAGTCTAAGTAGAAAGAATTTTCTCCTGTAAAGTACCTGATTTTAAAAGTGCCTAGCCATAGAGAATCAAATTTTCCATGACTTCCCTGAGGCTCCCGCCTCTTTTCCAAGAGTAAAACAATGTCTCAAACCTAGAAGTCTCTTGGTCTGGCCTTTTTATCAAATAATTTCTTTACTCTTTATTGATCCTATCCACCACTTTCAATCTATCCTCATCCAATTTTTGTAGGTACATGATTCTCTTCTCCAAAGAACTAGTGAATTTTGAATCTTCAATGGATTTTATCAGCTACAAGGTTGGGAGTTCCACAGTTACTGGCAACTGATCTTTTGTCCCATACACCACCTGTACATTCCAATTACCCTCTTGGGAGTAATCCTATCTTCCCAAAGAGTGTCATAAAGCTTCTGGTGCCAGTTTATCTATGACTCATTGACAAACTTCCGAATAATGGTCACTAAATTCTTGTTTGTTGATTTTGCTTGTCCGTTTCCTTGGGGGTAGTTAGTCAGAAGAATGTGTGAGAGAAATTCGATACCCATAGAAAAAATCCATCATCTCATAAGAAGAGAAGTTTGAGGCATTATCATTAAAAAATTTACTTGGCACCCCAAATCTAATCATAATGTTTTCCTTGATGAAGTTACACACCACCTCAGAGGTTGTGATTTTTATTAGAATAGCCTCCACCCATTTGGTGAAATAATCAATAGAAGTTAATACATGGGTATGTCCAGTACTAGAATGAGGGTTAAGAGTACCCACAAAGTATAACCCCCATTTTTGAAAAGATTCTTCTATCACCGCTTGTTTGAGTGGCAGAGTAGCTAGCTTAGGCCTTCCCACAAAATTTTGGAAAGCTTCGCATTTACTTACCCATTTAGTTGCATCTTAAAACAAGGTTGGCTAGTAGTATCTTGCATGAAGGATTTTATGATCAGTCATAGAGGATAAGAAATTTCCTCCACATGCATGATCATGAAAAGCTTTAAACAACCTCTTTTGCTGCTCTTTGTCCACACATCTAAGAAACCTTCCATCAAACTCTTTTTAACAAGGAATTATCCCAAAGCACATAGTGTGAAAATATTAGCTTAATATCTCTTTTTTCCTTAGCATTTAGGTGGGATGTGAATTCTCCATAAGTAATAAAATGGGTAATGCCAGCATACCACTCATCTGTTGAACTAATGAAGAGAACAATGGGAATATGTGTATTTTCTTGAGAAGGATTATCTTTAGCGCCGACAACAATCAACTCACATAGACCCTTTTCCTAGACTAGATTAGTTGGCCTGATGTCCAAATCATACTCTTGCACCTTTGCCACCCAATTTCATCTTTTAGTCCCAAACTCTTGCATCTACTTACCCATTTAGCTGCATCTCGAAACAAGGTTGGCTAGTAGTATTCTGCACGAAGGATTTTATGATCAGTCAGAGAGGATGAGAAATTTCCTCCACATGCATGATCATGAAAATCTTTAAACAACCTCTTTTGCTGCTCTCTGTCCACACATATGAGAAACCTTCCATTAATACCTCTTCTTAACAAAAAATTGTCCCAAAGCACATATTGTGAAAATCTTAGCTTAATAGCTCTTTTTTCCTTAGCATTTAGGTGGGATGGGAATTCTCCATAAGTAAGAAAATGGGTAATGTCAGCAGACCACTCATCCGTTGAACTAATGAAGAGAACAATGGGAATATGTGTATTTTCTTGAGAAGGATTATCTTTAGCACATGCAACAATCAACTCACATAGACCCTTTCCCTAGACTAGCTTAGTTGGCCTGATGTCCAAATCATACTCTTGCACCTTTGCCACCCAATTTCCTCTTTTAGTCCCAAAATCTTGTTGTGTGAGAATAGACTTAAACATTGTATCCGAGACAAATACAGTTGAGTGAGAACTAAGAATATATAAACAAAATTACTTGACTGCTTTAACCACATCAAAATCATGTTTCTCAATCTGAGTATATTTTAATTCATGGGCTTTAAGGACATAACTAATGAAGGAAATGGGTATTTCACATCCCTCAAGATTCTTTTGGGTTAGAATAGTAGCCAGAGTATTCTCAATAACATAGCAATAGATCAATAAATCCTTCTCAAAGTCAAGGAAAACAAGAATGGGAGTCCGAGTGATTACCTTTTCGATATTTTCAAAATCTTCATTCCCCTCTGGAGTCCAACCAAAGGACTTATTTCCTTTCATCATCTGAGTTATACTCATAGTCAGCTCTGTAAAATCAGGAATAAATCTCCTTAAAAGTTTATCTTTCCAAAGAAAGAATGCACACCTTTTTTACTTGTAGGGAGAGGAATCTATTGGATAGCCTGAACTCTTTATGGATCTATCTTGGTTCCATCCTTGGAAATAATGTGTCCAAGTATCTTACCTTTAGTGACACCAAAAATAGATTTCTTTGGGTTGAGGGACACTCCATGTTCTTTGCACTTTTGAAGGACAATTTCAAGATGTTGAAAATGGTCTTCCCTTTTTTTTGAAAAGACAGTTAAATCATCTAGATACACAACAATTCATTTCCCTTTTAAGGACCCAAAATCAAAATCCATTTCCCTTTGAAAATTGACACCAACATTAAACAGACCAAATGGCATCCTCTTATAAGCAAAAGTTCCACATGGAGTTGTGAATGCAGTCTTCTGTTGATCAGGAATTTCAACCTTAATCTGATTGTACCCTAAAAATCCATCCAACATAGATAACATTTCAGAGCCGGTAACAGCTTGCAAAATCTGATCCATCATGGGAAATGGATAATTTTCCTTGAGAGAGGCTTGGTTTAAATTTCAAAAATCCACACAAATCTGGATTTCACCATTCTTTTTTCTTACTGGCACAATGTTGGCCACCCAAGCTGAGTGATGGATTGGAAAAATTCTTTTTACATTTAAGAGCTTTTGAATCTCTTGATAAATGGTATCTGAGATCTTGGGGTTGTATTGCCTTTGCTTCTGCCGAAAAGTCTTGATTCCTGGCTTTAGTGAAATATAGTGTTGCATTTCTCTTAGTTTAAAATATTTCAAATCATCATATGAATAGGAAAGCACATCAACATATATTATTAGTAGATTTATCATTTTATTTCTTTCTTCCTTTGTGCAACATTTACCAGTGTTGATCATCTTGGGTTCTTCTTTACTTCCAATATTAACATTTTCATATTAAGTAGACTGACGAACCTCATGTGATATCTTTGACTTAATATACCTATCATGCTATTCAAATAAATCTTCCACAATTACTAATCCTTTGGGTATCTTGTTACCTTTTTGATTAATACAACCATCCTTATCAGATTCTTCCTCGACTCCTTCTTTAGGAACAGTGGATGTTATGGATTCACGAGGAGAAACTTCACTTCCTTTAAAATAAAACTGAATGAAAAGATCTTGAAGCTCAAGAAAAGAAAGTAAATGTTGATCGTCATTGAATACTTGTCAATTTTTGGCGTTATCTGGAACACTTGGCCTATGTATCACTTCAATTGTGAAATTTTCCTGGGAAAAGTTAAGATGAGGGATCAGTAGGGATCTTGAGACAACTAAAGCATTTGCTCTAGTATTTCTTTCCCTGAGAACAACTTCAATGGAAAATACATTAAATCATTCAATAGAATCCCAAACTAGATTCCTATAGTGTTTTTCTTTCATTTTTAACTTGAAAAATATCCCTGACTTGCTTAACGATGAGTTCAACATCCCCTCTTTCCCAAAGATTCTTAATCCCCATCACCTATGCCATTGATAGCTCCAAAAGAAGAGCTTCATATTTAGTTGTATTATTTGTATTTTCAAATTGGAGCTTGAAGGAAACAGGATAAGACTATTTTCAGGAGAAAATAAGATCACTCCTGCTCCAAAACCAGGTGAAGAACAACTACTGTTGAATTCAAGGATCGAAATACCATTAGGGTCATTCATCACACCATTAGAAACTTTTATTTCTTTCTCTGACATTATCATATAGTTCCCATGACCAATATCCTCATAGAGGATATGTGCTTTAGGATCATTAGTCTTCGGCACAATATAATCTGTCTGTCTCTCAGGAAATAATTTCTTCATCTTCCCATTAACTAGAATGAGAGCATGTGACTAGTCCATTTGAATTTATCCACCCACTTATTTACAAAATTTCCTTCTTAGCAACATGCCATAGGATGGGGAAATATTTACTACTAAAATAGTAGCCTTGACCCTCTTTTCTGGGAAAGCAGCAAAATCCACTTATGCATCTTTGATCCTTCCTACCAATGGCACCTCCTTACTTTCCATGGAATAACAAGAACCAAATGTGCACATAAAATTTAGACCTAAAGCATGAGAAAATTTAGCAAGAAAAACATTATCTGATGCTCCCAAATCAATGACACAATTACTGAGCCTATGACCAGCTATGAGTAAAGTGATATAGAAAGGCTCAATTTTCTCAATTACGGAAAGTATCGCAGCCATTAGGTTCTTCTGAGGTGTAGAGGTAGGAGTAGGTAGAATTCCCTTATAGGTGTGGGTGAAAGATTGGTTTTAGATTTGACAAACTTGACAACCCGAGAAAAGGAATCAAGATGATTCTGATAGAAATTGGCTTATGAAATTTGGATTTTAGTTTTCTTAAGGTGGTCAATTATGTCAAAGGATCCTGAGATAGATGGGGTGTCTACACTAGAGGGGGAAGAACACTTAGTCCTATCAACTTTGATACTTGAGGTTGTCTTATTAGTAAATGAAGATGAAGAAGTAGATGGAGTATTATCATTACTTACCTTTTGAGTAGAAGTGATAGGAATAAGAGCTCCTTTTTTACAAAAATTGGGATGGCAACTATAACCCTCTTAGATTTTCGTGTGGGTTGGACCACTTATTTTTCTTACTCATTTGTTCTCAGGTCATGACAACATATGACTCACTGTTCATATCGTCCACTACTTCATCATAATCATCTATCTCATCATCAACTCCCTCAGTACTAAGGAAGCTAACCTGAGAATCACTGGCTTCCTCTAGTGCTTCATCTACCTCTTCTTCAAGTTCTTCATATCCTTCAATGTCTTCTTCGTCTTCTGGTTCTTGAACTTCACCTATTTTATTGACAGGAACTTTGAGAGGTGGCCCTTAAATTTCTAATTTTGGTTAGAGAGGAGGTAACCAATTTCGAGGCTGAAAATTCTTCCTTGGAGTATCCTTACAAGGAGTATTCTGGGCCAATTGCTTTTTGATAGCTATGAGATCATTTGCCAATTTTTGTACTAATTGGTCTGAGTTATTTCCTTAAGAAGAGGCCTTAGATTTAGAAGGTTCCTTTTTAATTTCCCAGGCATTATTAAATCATCCTCAACACTTATGGCTAAGTGTTGATTAACATCTAAAGTCACCAGGTTATCCCTTCTCAATGCATAGCTCACTTCGGGTAATTACACATTTAAGAAAAAGAATTTTTGGATTTGATCCATAGGTTGGGTGGCTACTGGGATCTTACTGACTAATTTGTTAAACTTCACAACAAATTCTCTCATAGGCTCGTATAGTTCCTTCTTAATATAAGAAATCTGAGCAAGAAGAGCATGTACATCCTCAGCAGGTTTGAACCGATCTTCAAATTATGTTCTCATGTTGGTCTAGTCAGTGATGGCTCCAGCAGGGAGATGATAAAACCAGTCCGCAACATTATCTTTTAATGTCTCCACAAAGAGTCTAACAGAAACATATTATGCTCCATTCCAAGTATCCCACATGCCATAATGAATACAATAATGTGTTCATCTAGGTGCACTTTTCCATCTCCTCTGAATTTAGGAAAACTTTTCCTATTCCCTTTTGGGAGATCATGCAATGGTTGAGCAAGGGTCAGAGGTCTAACTCGTTGTCCCCAAGGTAGAGGTACTGCCATTCTTGGAAAAATAGTTTGTAAAGGAAATATGACTCCAGCCAATACCAAAGATTGAATATTAGGTCTTGGTTGAGTTTGTGATTTTGTGTTCCTTACAGCTCTATTTTTGACAAGGGGAGTACTTGTAGATCTTGTTCTCTTTTTTTTCTGGGGTTAAAGAGAAGTCATGTTGTTTCAAAAACATAACATTTGGATCTTCAACACCAAGTTCTCTTTGAGCTCGTGTATATATTTTGTTTTCCAGGGTGTTAAAGCCTCTAGTTCGATTGAAGTTATTTCAGTGTGATGCACAATACGTGCCCCACGGTGGGCACGAAAAACTATTGGTTGTACAATTTGATCTTAAAAAAAAGAAACAATAAAGGGACAACAGTACCTCCTCTTTATGGGAGAGGTTCCTGTACGTACCCAAAATTGTAAGGTACTGTACTGCGGAACGGTGTAATAAATGCCCCAATGATGATACAGGTCTCCTCGCAAGGTGTTTGGGATCTGGAAAAGCCTTCGGAGTATGCGTTAACATCCCGCATGCCCTGCTTAGCCCCCGCGCCCTTTGTTTTCCCCTTTTTTTCCCTCTTTCCTTGGCCTCTTGACCTTCAGTGACGAAACCGCCGCCCTGCAGGGCGGCGGGTGAACCGCCCGCCCTGCTCAGAGTGGCGGTCCTGTGTTTTCCAGAACGCTCTTTTGACGCGAATCGCGTGAAATATCATGTTTCACCAGCTTTTCTTTGCCGACTTGAGCATGCATTAATGTTTTTGGTCCCCTGGAACAGTGTTTTTCCTTTGTTTATTGTTTAGGAGTTCAATTTGGTTTTGGTTCTTGGATGCTTGAATTCCTATAAATGCATGGTTTGTGTACATGCAAATGGTCTGATTTTGGTGAAGATTTTGGTGAAGAATTTGGTCTGGAGTTTTTGGTCTGAAGCTTGGCTGGATTTGGAAGTTTGATCTTTGCTCTCATTCCCTCATTTTAGTGTTTTAGTTAGTTAGCTTGTTTAGAAGCCATAGCTTGAATTCACTTGCATCTTTTGTTAAATTGCTCAGCTGTTGGTAAGCCACAGACCCATCTTGTGCAGGCAGTGCTGTTGTTCCACCCAATCCGGTTAGAAGCTTGCCTCTGAATTCCTCTTTGCTGTAGATTTGTTTTACTGTGACTTAGAGTTCTTAGTTCAATTCATTATATACCTGGTTAGCTTTATTCAGCTGTTGGTAAGCCACATATCCAACTTGTGCAAGCAGTGTCTTTATTTTGGAACGAAATAGCTTAGGAAGCCATTAAAGTTGCAGGTTTTGCTCTTCGTATAGGATAGTCAAAGGTTTTGGTCGCTTCACGTTGCATGACTCGCAGTAAAATCCCGCTAGGAATCGCATAAGCCAAGCTCTGTACTCTTGCGCTATCCCTCTCCTACTCGCATTCTCAGTCTGCATTCTGAGCTGTCCTTGTCCCAAAATCTACTCCTATCGGTGCTAGCATTACACGCTTTTCTGGATCCAAGTGAACACGAAAGAACGAGAAGATCATACTGAGGGGACGAGATCACATACACCATCGGATTCGCCACTGTTCTGCGGAATCCAGGTTTTACATTTCAAAGTTCTAGTCAGATTCATATCAAATAGAGTAGTTAATCACTTTATTTCATTTCATTCTATTCTCGACATTGCCAAGGAAGCTGTGGGGATTGATAGTTTCTGAGAAACTATGATTCACTCCTCACTTCTGAGGTAGGATCGAGAATCTTGCCGGTAGATTAGACAAACTATTTTATTTAGAATAATTCTATAAATCGCACAGGAAAATAACCACACTCGGTTATCTTGTCTGTTTTAAATTATTGCTTAGCTATTATTTCTAGATACGCTTAAAATAGTTTGCTTTCCTTAAAATTGTTAGAATATTTCATAGAAAAATAAAAGTTATATGTAGTTAGATTTATTTCACTTAGTTAGAATTTGTTTCATCACAGTTAGATTGCATTTTGTTTCGTATGACAATCACGGGACCTCAAGAGCCCAGGGAATATATATTTGAGCCAATCGTGCCTCAACCAAACCTAGTCACAGCAATAGTTGACATAGACCAAAATCTCAGGATACAAGTATTCTGAACAACCACAGATTTACAACTGATCAGTTCACAGTTAAGAGGATTAAACATAGAAGACGACCAAGCATATGTGTTTTGGTCAAGTCAGCCAAACTACATATTACTCTAGAAAATATCCACATGACTGTAGAAGGGCTCGAAAAGAGAACAAACATTCGGGTGCGATCCTCTAGTTCCACAGCCAGACGCTGGAGACACCCTCGTAGATATAGATACCAGCTTAAGAATTCAGGTTGCAAGAACGTCTGTAAGGTATTCTGAGAAGATTGCACAACTATTGGTTCTAAACGTAGAAGCTGAAAAGGCATACGATTACTGGATACTAGGGATTAGAACTTGATCTCGCGTATGACCATAACAGGACCGCAACAACCAAGAGTCTATGGTTGTGATCCACAGATCCCACAGCCCAACGAATCCACAAGTCAGTTAGATATAGACACTGGCCTACGCACACTAGTGTTTCAGTCCACCCCACTTCCACCTATCATCATCGAACAACTGTCCTTACTAGATATAGCGGCTAACGAAGCTAGGGAATTCTGGACTAGGCCAGAAAATCATCCATAGAATCGATTGTATTCATCATCCACTATATGACCTTATCAGGAGAAATACACGAAACAATCCCGGGTCATTTCCCACGCATTCCACAACCCATAGATCGAATCACGCCAGAGCTCGATATTGATTGGAGCCTTCGAGCAGTCATCCTCGCTGATCGATCTATCACACCAGTCCAAGTTAGAAGGGCCTTCTTTGCCTTAGATTCACAAATTCCACTAGTGCGTGTCGAAGACATTAGACTACCTAACTAGTTTGTCTGCATATTCCATCCCCACCGGCTGTCTCGGCACGACCTCGGGAGGTCGGGTACGCGGAAGAGTCACTTGTAGATTCTCATGCTCGCCTGTCGCTTTTCCGGCGTACAAAATTGGTGAACCCGACGTGAAACAAACAACTGTTTCACCTTCTCTTTGAGAAGTTTCATCTTCTCTCATCCACCTTCGCTCCTTCCCATTATTCTGCGGGTATTCATATACCCCCCGAATATGTCGGGATTCGACGCATATGGCAGACCCCTCCTGGGTCTTGAGGCATACTACGCCCAACAGAATAGGGAATCATCACCCTCGCTCTCAGTATGGGGTGACAACTATTCAACTAATCAGTTGTCAACACAAACCCCAAGAATCAGATATAGTTCGTCTTTTCAAACTGAGGAGTTAGATCAACCCCCTCGAACCCAACAAACAGAACCTTCAGGTTCCAACAATATGACGTTTACAGGAGAATCTGGTTCATCTCCTCAAATGTTACTCAGACCACAAATTGGTAGGCAATCAGATCCATACCTGGTCTTAGATGATGGACAGTCAACACATTATCCTAGGAGTGAACAACACTCCCGGGGAATGTACCCATCTATAGGAGGTTTACAAATATAACCCGAAATCTCTTTTCAAGAAAATACCTTTATGCCACTACATACAGGAAATATTCTGGGAGAAACTTGGCAAGATAGCGATCAGTTTATGACAGGATATCACGTACCTTTATAACACCAAGGTATACAACAAACGCCGCTCAGGCAAAGTACCGTGGCTTCACCAAATGAAGTCATTTCAACGTTAGTAGAAAGAGTGAGAGGGTTAGAACTGGCTCAAGCAAGTCAAAATTCTCCGTTCATACAAACAGGAAGTTCCAATCCTCCATACCACTCTGGTCAGGTAGATCTCCTTACAGGAGTAGGCACGTTAGGCATGCCTCCTCAATATCCACAACAAACGCCAACAAGGCCTATCATCTCTAACACTACTCCTCCCGGTCTAGTGTCGAACAGTCCGTTCCTCGACAATACCCCGTCCTATTTAAACATGTACTCTAAATCACCACAAGGAGATATGTTCTCCTCTCCCGGCATGTTTGCTCAAACGCAGGGACCTCCCTATGCCCCTGCCAACGCGTACACTGCACCGTATCAACAACCCATCCCACCACCACTCCCTCAGCAAACACCATCAATGGTCGAAAGCTATGCGATAGGGACGTATTCAGAATATCTAAAGGAACCCTTAGATTTCACCATACGAAGCGTCATGCTTCCAAGACCTCTCCCTGATTTGCCCAAGTTCAAGGGTGAAGGAGATCCAAACGCACATATCAAAGCTTACGCTACAGCCATACGAGAATTACTCCCTTGGGATGGGGTTGTTGCTAAAATATTCCCCAAAACACTGGAGGGCATTGCTCTCGATTGGTATTATAGAATACCTGAGGCTTCCATACATTCATTTAAACAACTCGTGTCAGAGTTCATCAAAGCCTTCGACATGAACAAACTACTGAGAACAGGAATCAGGGAATTCTTGCATATCAAACAAGAACACAATGAATCTGTCGCTCATTTCATCCAGAGGTGGCGTACAGTTCTTTATTCATCAGCAAGTGCTCCAAACATGGATCAGATGGAACTATGTGATTTATTCCTTCATTCTCTCAGTAGAGAAGTGAAGGAAGAAGTCCAGAAGTTCCCACTGAGGACTTATGATGAAGTACTTGAGAGCGCTCTACGAATAGACCAGGCAGCAATAGATAGTGGTCGTAAGACGTATGGAGCAAACGGGAGGTTAATCACCTCCACTCAAAATACTACAACTACCACAAACGTCAATCAAGGACCCAAAATCCTTAACAAAAATCGTGGGGTAACAACGGATGGGGTAACCGACCAGCCCAAGAGGGTAAATGTTGTTAATACTCCGTCACAAACAAACAACCAGCAAAACAACAACTTTACCCCAACGGTCAATACAGTGGATTTTAACCATCCACAACAACAACAACAACAACGGTGAAATCCCATACAAGGGCCAAGCCAAAACTCATTTGGTTACCAAAACCAAAGTCAAAACCAAAAACAACAATTCCAAAACTTTGGTCCTAATAGGCAACAGTTTGATCAGAATTTTAGGCCACAATACACACCAAACCAACAAAACGGGAATTATAATCCCAATTCTTATTGTGGTTTCCATAAAATTCATGGTCACGACACTAGAACGTGCCGTGACTACAATAAATTTATGCAACGTTTGCCAGAAGAACAAAGACAGTTCTTCACAGACTTGTTTTTGGCAGATCCCGTCTCATCATCACCAAATACTCTCGCAGGGGCAGTTTCTCCTCAGAATGCTCCCCTCAAGATCTTTAATGATCCGCTCCCAAATCATGACAGCAATAGGCTGAATCCAACCGGAACAAACAAAGGTGCAGTGACGGGAAACAATGACCATGAAGCCTCGACTTCATTAAATCCGTCAGTCGCGCCACAGTTGGGAGCTCAACCGAGACCTAAGATAGTCAGTTTGGTAGAATTAGACGCTGAACTACCTATCGAAGCTATAACGAGAACACGAGAGTATTTCTCTCAACCAAGCCCAAGTCATCTGCCAGAGGCAGATAAGAGTCAGCAAATAGTTGAAAAACCCATCGGTGCGTATGATTTAATTAGTGACCTAACAAAGACCTTCTCACACATTTCATTTTTGGACTTACTAAAGAACTCTCCCCCTCACAGAGCTGCTCTTTTAGAAGCATTAGGTCTAGGCCATCTAATTAACATCACTCCACCTCCCGAAACACAAGTAAATCACGTAGATTTTGATATCCACCCTCCGGGGCAGCCGGACAAGGATGTCGAATTCATCTTCGAAATAAGTAAAATGCCCACAGATGCTGAGATCGCACGCCGAGGTGACCCAGCCTTACACTTGCAAGTGTGGGTTTATAATAACTATGTAAAACGGGCAATGGTTGACGATGGGGCTGCAGTTAACATAGTCCCTTTCTCTTTCCTCCAAAAACTTGGATATGGAGAAACAAACTGTTCCACTACACGAAATACCTTGAGAGGCTATGATAGCCTTAAAGCCACTTCGATAGGAACTATAATACTGCCAGTCACCTTAGGGCCCAAAACCATCTTGACTGAGTTTTACATTATAGATCGGGAAACTAACTATAATATGATCCTCGGCCGACCTTGGATACATCGAATGAAGGCAATCCCTTCCACGCTATTTCAAGAAGTAAGATTCTTGCATCTGGGAAAGGTATTTGTAGCCAAAGGTGATCCAAAACCTTTCGATTTGCACCTAGCTGATTTAAAGAAAAGACCAGGGGTGCACTCAGAATTTGAGCTGCCAACAAACCAACTTAATAAACCCTCTGACCCAAAGCCAGAGGAAAAGTTGATACCTACAACGGATCTTGAAACTACCAGCATAGCCAAAACAACTCCAACCCCTAAAGGTAAAACTAAAGAAACAGTATCATTAGGGACTACTGCGAAAATCGTTGAATTGATAGAACAAGATTCACCAATGTTCTTACCATTCGATTCAGTAGGCATAGGATTTTCCCTAGGTGTTGGTTCCTTACCGGCAGAGGATCTCTGTATGATAGAAGTAGAGTGTGCAAACGCGGCAGATGCCCCAACATCTACACTCCCGGCTAAGTATTGGACTCTCCATTTCGATGGAGCTAAATGTCGTTATGGAGCGGGGGCAGGTATAATTCTTACTTCGCCCGAGGAGAAGGTCCTCCCATTCTCATTTAAGTTAAACTTTGAATGCACAAACAATGGCGCTGAGTACGAAGCCCTCCTCCTTGGCCTCACCTTAGCCAGAAGAATTGGTATTAATAACATCAGAGTCTTGGGAGACTCGCAATTAGTAACAAACCAAGTTTCTGAAGTATATGAAACTAAAGCCGAACATTTACAACTCTACAAAAACGCTGTATTAGATTTAAGCAAGGCGTTTAACTTCATATCCATTGAAGCGATCCCGCGAGAGAAAAATCTTCTCGCCGATTCAATAGCAACCTCGGCATCACGTTTTACTCCAAGCAATGAGCTAGAAGATACTCACTTCACAATATCCATTCGTGACGAGCCATTAATAAAAACAATGACAAATCCTCTTTTAAGCGGAAGTGAATCTACCGTCCTAGACCATGTTGGAAATGATGCGGCTACTTTGGATTATTTAAATGCCTATGCAGCATTACATCTCTCCTATCACATGCTAGATTTATCCCTGATCCCACATTCGTCCTCCTACTTCGGAAATCCCGTAACGGATCTTCCGTCACAAAGGGAACCTAACATATACGCAATAGAAAATGGGGATGATCTAGATTTACCTCCAGCACCACCTGAGTTCGAAGAGGGTAATGCCTCTTTAATCGAAGAAACAATCGATGTCAACATTGGGACAGAAGATGAACCAAGAATATTGAAACTAGGTTCTTCGTTGACACCAGAAGAAGTGGAAATACATACTCAGGTTCTCAAAGAACATCAGAAGGCATTTGCATTTAATTACAAGGAGATGACGGGAGTTGCACCCCACATTGCGGTACACAACCTCGTCACTAGATCGGATGCAAAGCCAATTAAACAAAAATCAAGGCCCATGAAACCCAAAGTAGCTCTCATGGTAAAAGAGGAAGTAATAAAACTCCTTCAGGTAGGATTTATCAAGCCAGTTGACTACTCCCAATGGGTATCTAATATCGTTCCCGTTCTCAAGAAGAACGGAAAGATACGCATTTGCATAGATTTCCGAGACATCAACAAAGCGTGTCCTAAAGACGATTTCCCATTACCATCCATAGACGTTATTGTTGATGCAACAGCTGGTTTTGAACTTTTGTCTCTCATGGATGGATTCTCGGGATACAATCAAATCAGAATATCTGAGCAAGATCAAGCTAAAACCACGTTTATAACTCCTTGGGGAACCTATTGCTACGCTGTTATGCCATTCGGTCTTAAGAACGCCGGTGCTACGTACCAGCGGGCCATGACATACATATTTCATGATTTAATTCATAAAATCATGGAATCTTACGTAGATGACTTATTGGCTAAGGCCAAAAAGCGCTGTGACCATCCCGAAGTACTCCGCATCATTCTTTCACGCCTAATAGAATACGGAGTCACGCTAAACCCAGAGAAATGCGTCTTTGGTGTAACAGGAGGAAAGCTCCTAGGTTACATCATATCGTCACGAGGGATCGACGTTGATCCAACCAAAATTCGGGCTGTCCTCGAAATGGTCCCACCTTCGAGTGAATCTGGAATCAGATCATTTCTCGGGAAGCTGGGTGCAATCCGGAGATTCATCCCGGACTTAAGCTTCGCTATTCATCCAATCAACAATTTACTCAAGAAAGACTATAGCATTGATTGGACCGAAGACTGCAACGAAGCTTTCAACGCAGTTAAACGTTTCTTGCTGTCACCACCTACGCTAATGCCACCTAAGCTGGATCGCCCGTTAATCCTATATTCGCGAGCTACCAATGTCTCGCTGGCCTGTATGTTGGCCCAAGAAGACGATGACAAGAGAGAACGTGTGATTTATTTCATTAGCCGAACACTGCTCGACTATGAAACACGCTATACACAAGCAGAGCGAGAATGTCTTGCCATAGTCTTTGCTACTAAACGTCTAAGACATTACATGCTGAATCAAGAAACAAAGGTCATGGTAAAGACGGACCATTTACGGACTTTTCTCACACAAGGTTCCTTATCCAAAAAGGCTGGACGTTTTATAACCTTAATGGGAGAGTTCGAATTAACATTTGTAAATCAGAAGTCAGTTAAAGGACAAATCATCGCGGATTGGTTAGCTGACAACCCATTAGACGGAGGCGATCTAGTAGATTTAGATTTTCCAGATGAATGCGTATACTACATCGAAACTCGACCTGCTATTTCTGAGTGCCCTTGGTACACTGATATCATTAATTATATCATGGACCATACGTACCCGGATGCAGTGACACCGCAACAAAGAAGGCAATTACGCATAATCGTAGCCAAATATGTCATTATAGAGCAGGTGCTCTATCGAAAAGCATTCGATGGAATGCTCTTAAGGTGTGTCGACACAGAAGAGTCCAAGAGGATTCTCCATGAATCCCACAGCGGTATATGTGGAGGCCACTTCGGTGGCCATGCCACTGCTCGAAAAATACATCGAATGGGCTATTTCTGGCCCACTCTAGAACATGACGCGATAGAGTTTGCACGCAGGTGTCATAAGTGCCAGGAATTCTCCCACGAGATCCACATGCCAGCACAAGCTCTGCAACCAATCGCTACTCCATGGCCCTTTTCTACATGGGGCCTAGACTTAATAGGGAAATTCTCTCCCTCATCCACAGACGGCCACAATTTTATAATTACGGCCACTGAATATTTTACCAAATGGGTGGAGGCCATGCCTCTTACTACCGTACCTGGTTCTGTAATCGCTAAGTTCATTTTAAATCAAATCATTTGCAGGTACGGTATCCCACAAATCATTATCTCAGATAATGGAACTTCTTTCAAGAATGAAGAAGTTCGTGAACTATGCAACAAATTTAAAATAAGCCATCATACGGCTTCCTTGTATTATCCCCAAGCCAATGGGCAGGCTGAAGCAACAAACAAAACGCTGAAAGCCATTCTCCTTAAAACGGTGAAAGAAAACAAGCGAGATTGGCATTTGAAGTTATATCCGGCCTTGTGGGCCCACCGAACCTCAATAAGAACACCAACAGGAGCAACTCCTTTCTCGCTAGTATTTGGGGCAGAAGCAGTTCTCCCGCTTGAGGTCGAAATACCCAGTCTCCGCATTTCACTACAAGGGATTCTGGATGAAGACGCTTACAGAGAAGTGCGTCTTTCCCAACTAGAAAGCCTAGATGAAACTAGGTTAGATGCTGAACAACGGCATAGAGCTTATGCTGACCGAATGTGCCGGCAGTATAACAAGAAGGTTTATGAACGCGATATATACGAAGGTGATCTAGTTCTAAGACTAGACAGCCGGATCGACAAGAAGACCGGCGAAGGAAGGAAATTCCGGCCCAAATGGTTGGGCCCATACCGAGTCACGAAGGACTATGGAAATGGTGCATACCTCTTATGCACGCTAGAAGGTGAGGAATTTGGCGAAACAGTCAATTCCCTGCACCTCAAGCGTTTCTACGCATAAGCAGCTAGCACTACCTATATAACTATCTACATTGCATCTTCATATAGATTTAGATCATTTTGTCCACTTGTTCTTACACAAATTGTGATCAAGGAATCTATTCTCAAAGTAATTCATTACAAACTCATGATGTTGTTGGCACAAAACTTTCTAATCATATCTCTCCATTTTCGCGATATCATCAATCACTTCAGAATCTTTTATCAAATAAAATCAAACATGACGAAGTCTTAACGGTAACCATACCAAGATCTGCAAGTTTGTTCTCGCTTTGATTTCTTCTTAGGATTGGTGTCTTGCCTATGGTCTGTTCTAGAAGCTTCATGGTGTCACATCTATCCCATATATACATCTCTTTGGAAACAAGCATATACTGACATTTTACTCAAAAAGACAAGTCAAAAAGTGATTAAACAGAAAATTTTATTTTTACACATTTCCTTGCCCTACCAACCTTCGGTGATGAGCTTGCGTCTCTTACTAGTGACGTAGGGTTGGGAAAGGATGGAAATGCCCTTACTCGCCTATGCCTTGCCCACGGTGATAAACCCACGCTTCTTACTAGTAGCATGGGGCAAAGTGTAGGGGGTCCTCTAGACAATGCAAACATTAAAAGGTCATAAACAAACTATTCAAACTTTGAGTCAAAAACGAATGAATCAGATGCTCAAAATTCCAAGAGAGTTAAAAATCCTAAAAACCAGATTTTGTCTACTATGTGGCCATCTACGGGTCTAAGTCTGGATAAACCGCAAAGCAAGTTGCACCCAAAACTATGAAGTCATTCGGGTGGAGTAAGCTTGTAGTTTTCAATTTGGTTCCACCAAAGCTTTGTCTGTCTTTCATCACTATCATTTCACCATATTTCATACACTTGTGCCCTTATTGGCTCTTGGTGATGAGCCCTCGCATCCTACTAGTTGCGTGGAGTTAGGAGTGGGGCAAGTTAATCTGTTCATCATACTGGTTATTTTCATCACTTTGCCAAAACAAACATGAGGTATCCAAATTGCTCACAGAAGCTAAGATTTAAGATCACAATATATCTACAATATCATGTATCAGCATCATGAAACACAAAAAGAAAGCAAGCATTTGCATCATCTGTTCTCCATTGCATACATTCTAGAAAGCATATAAAACATACATCGTAGTATACACAAAGCAGCTGGAAATAGAAAGGACAAACGTGAGTGACAAGTTTTGATCCAAAAATCAATGCATATATATAAATAATCAATGTTTGTATACAATGCCATCATGCACTAGGCATGGTCAAAATGCTCAAAGAGCCCGTGATATACAAAAGAATCCATGATACAAAATATACAAGGGCCAAGTCGCCTCTCAACCCCTACGCGACCCCTCCGAGGGTGCGCGCCCTCGCCTAGGACTCCGGCTACGCCGGCGCTCTGAATGCACGGAGGGCTCAGGGTCTCGAGGAGCAGCTGCGGTCTCGCCACGAGAATGGCTCCTCATAAGACGCTCGGCTGTCCTATAGCCTGCCAACTCTGTACGGAGGGTCGACACCATCCTGGCCACATGCCAAACAGGAGCGAAGACGTCAGTATGCCTACCGGATGCTGAAGGCTCCCCGGCATCTACAGATAGCTCCGCACGGGTCTTATCCATAGGGATCATCAGAGAATCAGTGCATACCCTACGGGTTAGATCCCGCCACTCGTCAACGGTCTCTGCAAAACAAAGAAGAAAGACGAATTAGAAACTAGGCAAGAGGCTAAAATATACAAGATACAAATATAAGGAGAGATAGCAGTTAAAACGAGTCCTAAATCAAACTAACACTTAAAAGGGAGAGAGGATGACTTACTCGGGTCACCGGGCCTCCAAGATGGGTCACTAGGGCCAGCGCCCGCTGCAGATGCCGCTGCCGACTGAGGGGCTGCTCCTGTAGTAGGGGCAACATGACGTCCCGCAACAGACTCGTCCTCTCCACCACGGCCCTGAGAGAGTGGCTCCTCTGAAACTAGAGTCTCTCTCTCTGCACTCTGCTCCTCCCTCTCTGCCTGCATAATATCCTGAGTGTCATGCCACTCAGGATCGCTGTCATCCGTCTGCTCCTCTGACCCTCCCTCTGTGGACTCCTCAGAATCGGAGTCAATATCTATAGGGTCATCGCTACTATGAGCAGGACCCGCAGTAATCCGAAGTAAAGGTGCCCGAGGCGCACCAGCTCTCCCTCTGGCCCGAACAATCCCCCTGGCTACAATAGGAATACCAGGAGTGACCACTGTCCAACCACGGCCTCTAGGCCCCCCTCTAGCCTCCCGGACTGATCTATAGACTGGTGCCACTGGAGGAAGCATGCCCACATATGGGAGGCCGAACTGCTGAGGAACCCTGCCGAAAGGATGTACCTCCACCCGTCCCACACGGTCAATAAGCTGCCCTGTGGTGGAGCAAGAGATCAATGTGAGAGCCTCCTCTCCCCAAATGCCGGCCATGAGCTGGTACGGTGTGGCCTCCATATCTGCTGTGGTGAGGGAAGCTACTGGCTGGTGAGGTGCTCTAAGCACCGACATGTCTGACCATCTGGCTGCCCTCACAGCCCCGGGATCTGCCACCTCCACGCCTCTGCCATAGGGAATGAAGCGCTCATACACCCAACTCATAACTAGAGTAGGGTGGCTCAAAGACTGTCCCTGTAAACGGACCACCCTGTATAAGTCGTGATAAGTGGTCCCCAAAATATCTGCGCCCCAGGCATATATCCGACCATGCCCCTCTATCTGTGCAATGATGGGGGCCCAGCAGTATAATAAGGTATCCCCTCCCTTGTCCCCGATCAGTCTCGAGGCAAGGATCCCCATGATAGCCTGTCGAAATACGGGGATGGGCAAAGAAGGAATGGATCTGACTCTCACTCCCTTCTTCGGCCCCGTGGAGATAGCTGCATCCCCCATGTAGCCTGCCCACTGTGCAATCTGTGCTCGGGACCCAGCTGTCTCCAGTGTGAGCCTCCTCCCGATGATCGGGACCCCCAGGATATGGTAAACATCCTCCAAAGTAATCGTCCACTCACCGCGGACCCCTGGCAGTCGGAAAGTGTTCCGATCTGCATCCCAATAAGAAAATAAGTCACAAAGGATGTGACTAGATGGTGTGACATGGGGCACGCGCGATATACGCAATATGCCGGCCCTCTGTAATGTATCCTCCTCATCCTGAGAAAGGGCATCCAACACCCCGGGCAACCAATCACACTCCCTCTCTCGACTCCATCTAATGTACTCCTCCCTCGCCTGCATACACCCAAAGACACACAAAACAGAGCAAGTTAGTATCTAATCAATGCCGAGGGAGTCATAAAAGCATATAGAAATGATAAAAATACAAGTGCAATCTCAAAAGCAAGTCTCCTTTTGCTTTCTGTGCAAAACCGCCGCCCTGAGCAGAGGAGGCGGTTTTGTAACCGCCGCCTTTAAGGGAGGCGGTCGTGTAACCGCCGCCCTGGTCAGGGCGGCGGTCATGTAACCGCCGCCCTGGCCAGGGCGGCGGTCGCGGTCCGAAAACCCGCGCGGGTTTTTAAACCTAAAAAGCCCAAAAAATGCAAAAATTGACCATTTTGGCTAAAAACAAAGCCTACCCAGTAGGCGCCCCCCCTAGGTGGACCTTTTGAACCTAGCATTTTCAAAAATACCCCCCCCCATTGCAAAGAATTTACCATTTCAAATTTGAAGGGGGAAAAATGCAAAATTAAAGAAAACCAACCTGTGATCTCGCGGGGTGGCGTTCCGCACGTGGGGGCATGATCGCTATCTCACTCCAGATGTTTTGACTCTATTCATGCAAGAAACCGTCACCGTGGGTCCCAGAGCTCAAAATCTATCAAATCGACTCGCGCAAATGAATAGGAAAATGGGCCCACTTTCATATATATATTGTTCTATTTCGTTTTAAAATGACTTTTTCGCAGGTTCGGAGCGTTGACGGAGGTAAGTTCCTATCCCCGCACAAATGGTACGTCCTCTTTCCCTGTTATTTTAGTGTTTGTTTTCCAAATTATTGTATCTATCTGCACTTGAGTTCTCTTTTCATTTTGCAGGTAGCGGAAATTTTGGATGGCATCATTTCGACACACGGACGTGTAAGGTATAACTTCTAACTCCCCATTTCGGGACGGCCATACTCGGACCCACCGTTTTACGCCTCTTCATGGCTAAAACGCTTCTCCGAGGGGGCAATATGTACGTACCCAAAATTGTAAGGTACTGTACTGCGGAACGGTGTAATAAATGCCCCAATGATGATACAGGTCTCCTCGCAAGGTGTTCGGGATCCGGAAAAGCCCTCGGAGTATGCGTTAACATCCCACATGCCCCGCTTAGCCCCCGCGCCCTTTGTTTTCCCCTTTTTTCCCTCTTTCCTTGGCCTCTTGACCTTCAGTGACGAAACCGCCGCCCTGCAGGGCGGCGGTCCTGTAACCGCCGCCCTGCTCAGAGCGGCGGTCCTGTGCACGTTTTCCAGAACGCTCTTTTGACGCGACTCGCGTGAAATATCACGTTTCACCAGCTTTTCTTTTCCGACTTGAGCATGCATTAATGTTTTTGGTCCCCTGGAACAGTGTTTTTCCTTTGTTTATTGTTTAGGAGTTCAATTTGGTTTTGGTTCTTGGATGCTTGAATTCCTATAAATGCATGGTTTGTGTACATGCAAATGGTCTGATTTTGGTGAAGATTTTGGTGAAGAATTTGGTCTGGAGTTTTTGGTCTGAAGCTTGGCTGGATTTGGAAGTTTGATCTTTGCTCTCATTCCCTCATTTTAGTGTTTTAGTTAGTTAGCTTGTTTAGAAGCCATAGCTTGAATTCACTTGCATCTTTTGTTAAATTGCTCAGCTGTTGGTAAGCCACAGACCCATCTTGTGCAGGCAGTGCTGTTGTTCCACCCAATCCGGTTAGAAGCTTGCCTCTGAATTCCTCTTTGCTGTAGATTTGTTTTACTGTGACTTAGAGTTCTTAGTTCAATTCATTATATACCTGGTTAGCTTTATTCAGCTGTTGGTAAGCCACATATCCAACTTGTGCAAGCAGTGTCTTTATTTTGGAACGGAATAGCTTAGGAAGCCATTAAAGTTGCAGGTTTTTCTCTTCGTATAGGATAGTCAAAGGTTCTGGTCGCTTCACGTTGCATGACTCGCAGTAAAATCCCGCTAGGAATCGCATAAGCCAAGCTCTGTACTCTTGCGCTATCCCTCTCCTACTCGCATTCTCGGTCTGCATTCTGAGCTGTCCTTGTCCCAAAATCTACTCCTATCGGTGCTAGCATTACATGCTTTTCTGGATCCAAGTGAACATGAAAGAACGAGAAGATCATACTGAGGGGACGAGATCACATACACCATCGGATTCGCCACTGTTCTGCGGAATCCAGGTTTTACATTTCAAAGTTCTAGTCAGATTCATATCAAATAGAGTAGTTAATCGCTTTATTTCATTTCATTCTATTCTCGACATTACCAAGGAAGCTGTGAGGATTGATAGTTTCTGAGAAACTATGATTCACTCCTCACTTCTGAGGTAGGATCGAGAATCTTGCCCGTAGATTAGACAAACTGTTTTATTTAGAATAATTCTATAAATCGCACAGGAAAATAACCACACTCGGTTATCTTGTCTATTTTAAATTATTGCTTAGCTATTATTTCTCGATATGCTTAAAATAGTTTGCTTTCCTTAAAATTGTTAGAATATTTCATAGAAAAATAAAAGTTATATGTAGTTAGATTTATTTCACTTAGTTAGAATTTGTTTCATCACAGTTAGATTGCATTTTGTTTCGTATGACAATCACGGGACCTCAAGAGCCCAGGGAATATATATTTGAGCCAATCGTGCCTCAACCAAACCTAGTCACAACAATAGTTGACATAGACCAAAATCTCAAGATACAAGTATTCCGAACAACCACAGATTTACAACTGATCAGTTCACAGTTAAGAGGATTAAACATAGAAGATGACCAAGCACATGCGTTTTGGTCAAGTCAGCCAAACTACAGATTACTCTAGAAAACATCCACATGACTGTAGAGGGGCTTGAAAAATAACAAACATTCTGGTGCGATCCTCTAGTTCCACAGCTAGACGCTGGAGACACCCTCGTAGATATAGATACCAGCTTAAGAATCCAGGTTGCAAGAACATCTGTAAGGTATTCTGAGAAGATTGCACAACTATTGGTTCTAAACGTAGAAGCTGAAAAGGCATACGATTACTAGATACTAGGGATTAGAACTTGATCTCGCGTATGACCATAATAGGACCGCAACAACCAAGAGTCTATGGTTGTGATCCACAGATCCCACAGCCCAACGAATCCACAAGTTAGTTAGATATAGACACTGGCCTACGCACACTAGTGTTTCAGTCCACCCCACTTCCACCTATCATCATCGAACAACTGTCCTTACTAGATATAGTGGCTAACGAAGCTAGGGAATTCTGGACTAGGCCAGAAAATCATCCATAGAATCGAATGTATTCATCATCCACTATATGACCTTATCAGGAGAAATAAACGAAACAATCCTGGGTCATTTCCCACGCATTCCACAACCCATAGATCGAATCATGCCAGAGCTCGATATTGATTGGAGCCTTCGAGCAGTCATCCTCGCTGATCGATCTATCACACCAGTCCAAGTTAGAAGGGCCTTCTTTGCCTTAGATTCACAAATTCCACTAATGCGTGTCGAAGACATTAGACTGCCTAACTAGTTTGTCTGCATATTCTACCCCCCACCGGCTGTCTCAGCACACCTCGAGAGGTCAGGTACGCGGAAGAGTTACTTGTAGATTCTCACGCTCGCCTGTCGCTTTTTCGTCGTACAGTTCCATTATTGAAAGCCAAAAGCCTTATTTACAGTATAAAAATTTGTTAAATATTTTGGTGAGGATTTTGATATCTCTAGATGCATTTATCCAGGATTTTCAATATAGAAGAAAATAGGAAACGTCAGGACTGATATTCATAAACTAAGGATAGATGAGAACTTATAGTTATACAGATTGCCAAATGATATCCTATTAATGCTATGATAAAATAGGAAGATTTAAACTATGCATATGAAACACAAGACATGCATGTATTAGACATAAAGTTTCAAATACACTCATCAACTAACAGACACACAATTCTTGCTTCAAATGCACATAGTCTTATATGATTTAGAAAAAGAACAGAAAGAGGAAAAGCATGAGAGAGAGAGATAAATTTCTTTTGTATTAAGTATTTCAAATTTTCCTTTACATCCAGATACCAAAAATCTCGATCCTTTACAATGAAAAGAAAAGTTATTTAAATAACCCCGAGAAACGGTTACAAAAAGCCTTTTCAGTTTCCTTTCTTTTAATCTCAAAAGCTAATATCTAATTAAATATTATAGCATCAACTTATCCCTTCCTTTCATTACACATGAATTAAAGGGATAAATCCACCTTAATTAGATATTTTTACAATAAGAAAGGAAAATATAAACTAGGAATTCGAAACACTAGTTGAAGCACTTGTAGTCCCCTTTGACCTTAGCACTTGATTCCTAAATCACTTCAATGTTGTAGTTATATCCATTCCTCGGGGAATTATTGTATTGACCGTGGCATGAGTCTAACTACCCAAACACTTCTCCATGTATTTCTCGAATTCTACATTTTCCAAGAACTCTTTGTTGGCATCTGTGATGGCAGCATGTAGTGTGCAAATCTCCTTCACCTTCTCCTTTGATACAGTGTCATGTTAGAACAAATCCTCCTTAACATATTTTTTGAATTGAGACTTGATCTCTTGAATAGTGAATTTTTCATTTGAATTCTTTTTGAATATTCGATAGTGAATATCCAGGAAGGCAGAAGTGACACAAGCTTTAAAAGCTTCTCCTTTTTGGAATACATTTTGGAGTTCTCCAATGGCTTCCTCAAGAACCTTTATTTTCCAATCAATGTTGAAGACCCACTGCTTGGACAAGTTCAATTTTGCATCATCAAAAACCTTTTTGGCCAAAAGGACCTATACATCAGTTTCACTCATTACCCAAAGATCTTGTATGCATTCAATCCATAATTTCAACTCTCTATCCAACCCACTAAGTGTTATAGAGAATTTCATTTGAATCTTAACCATTTTCTCATATGCCTTGAATGCCTCTTCAATAAAATTTAGTCTTGTGATTATTAAATCGTCAACCATTGCTTTCATTTCCTTACCATAAGTGGCATACTTATGTATGTCTTTGATTGCTTAGACTTCATCACTGGATAAGATAGCAGGAGGTGGGATGGAAGCTAGGGAAGTAGGATCAAGCACCTTATCCTCTACCAATAAATATTTGATGAAACTGGATAGAATTTGGTTCTTCTCCTCTAAATGCTCTTGTGTTTGCTTCCCTTTTTTAACTCTTTCAATCACCTTAGACACAATCTCCCTTAGATTATGCACTTCACTCTCTAGGGTTTATTCTCCAAGAGGAATTCTTATAAACTCTAGATCACCCAGTGATAAGTCCTTTTCATATTTATCAAATTTGGGTTTTGCAATTTCCATGAATTGTTGGCCTTGAGAATCTGAGATCAATCTTGAGGTGATTTTGGCCTTTTTAGCTGGAGGGAGAGGGGTAGTTGCTAGAATATTTTCTACTACATCAAACTTAGGAGCAGTTACAGTTGGAGTTGGTATATTCATAATCATCTTCCAATCCTTCAAGGACATCAAATATACCAAAAGCAATGATTCCCATTGTAGCCAATATGAGGATCTTACCTCCATGAACCTATTCATGTATATGGTTGTCCTTACCTTAACCCCCACTGAACCTAAAATTTACCTTTTCTACCCTTCCCTTGTCGAATGGGGCCAATAACGTCACATACCACTGGACCTCTTTGAAAATGATGAGGCCATTGCTGAATTCATGGGCATTCGAGATACAATTCCAATTGGAGACCATAAGAAGGGTTTCTACATTGACTTAGATACCTGTGCATATTTCGGAGAGGAATCTAAGCTTCGTGGTCAGAAAAACTTAAGAAAAAGAAAGCGCAAAATTTCCAACAAAAAAGCCTAGGAAAAATTAAAAGTCCAAGTCACACAGTGAAAACCTCTTTGAGGCGCTAGCTGACAAACAAGTAACAAAATCAATGGAATAGAAAAGTGACCAAGCCAAGGGTGAAAATCTCATAGAGATGCCCTTGAAAGAAAATCTCAACCTTCCTCCCGATCCTACGCATATGGAGAATTTGTCAAAAATTCTAGTAGAAGAAACTATCAATGTGAATATTGTAACAAAAGAAGACCCAAATATAGTCAAGTTGGGATCTTTGCTCTCAGCATGGGAGAAACAGAAATTTACCATGCTTCTACAAGAATTTTTAGATATATTCACATGGTCATATAAAGATATGTTGGGCCTGGATCTAACTTTGCTAGTACATAACCTAGTGGTGCATGTAGACGCCAAGCCCATCAAACAGAAACTCAAAACATATATCCACGGGTGGCTCTTCTAGTGAAAGAAGAGATATACATATTTATAGCAATAGGATTCATTATACCTATTGACTATTTAGAATGGATATCGAATATATTCCCCATATAAAAGAAATCCGTCGAGATCAGAATTTGTACATCTTTTAGAGACATCAATAAGGCGTGTCCAAAAGATGATTTCCCATTGCCCAATATTGACATGATTGTTGACTCAACTGCAGGACATGAAATTTTATCTCTTATGGATGGATTTTCAGCCTACAATAAGATCAAAATAGCATATGAGGATTAGCACAAGACAACCTTCACAACCCCTTGGGGGACTTTCTAGTATCATGTAATTCCTTTTGGAATAAAAAATGTAAGTGCAACCTATCAAAGGGAAATGAAAATGATCTTCCATGATATGATTCATGACATCATGGAGGACTATGTAGATGATATCTTAGGGAAATCCAAGATGATATCAAATCACCCTGAGATTTTGTGGCGTATTTTCAAATGTCTTTGGGAATACAAGGTCGGATTAAATCCAAAGAAGTGTGTATTTGGTATATTGTCAGGAAATTAATTGGCTTCATTATATCATGGAGAGGGATTAAGTTACACCCAACTAAAGTTACCGCCAATACTGAAATTCATCCTCCCAAGAATATCGAATAGTTGCGTAGCTTGTAAGGACAGATACAAACCATCTGATGTTTCATCTCGCAGCTGGCTGATAAATACCATTCATTCACCCATCTACTTAGGAAAGATGTTTCCTTTTTTTGGGGACCATAACAACAACAGGCCTTCACTTTGCTTAAATAATACTTATCCAATCCACTTGTCCTCATGCCTCTGATTCCAGATGAGCCACTTTTACTCTATATTTTTGCTACCCAATTTTCTATTGGTGCGTTGCTTGTACAATATGACCTAGGTCACAAAGAGAAATCTGTGTACTATCTCAGCCGTACCTTAATTTTTTTATGAGCTCAACTATCCTCAGATTGAAAAATATCGTCTAGTTGTAGTTTTTACCTTCCAATAACTTCGCCATTACCTATTGAATACTAACACTAAGCTTATATCCAAAGTTGACCCTCTCAAGTACCTGTTGTCAAAACCTGCCATTATAGGAAGAATGGATAATTGGATCATTATGCTGAGCAAATTTTACATTGAGTATGTACACCAAAATTCGATTAAAGGACAAGTGTTTGCCAATCAATTAGCAGAAGAACCATTACTAGGAACATGTCTTGTGAGTCTAGATTTTCTAGACGTATCATTGATGTATATTGAGGAATCTGTGATGTTGCTAGTGTGATTTGATGTATCTTTCACTTTCCATGGTTTGAGAGTAGGTGTAGTGCTAATTATTCCTTCAGGATACCCCATACCGCAAGCTTTCTATCTTGGTTTTCCTTGTACAAATAATATTGCATAATATGAGGTTCTCATTGCTAGGATGAAGCTAGCAATCAAATGGGATATCCACCATTTCAAGGTCATTGGTGACTCACAATTGATCATCAAACTATTCAACTAAGAATACAAGGTCAAGCATGAAAAACTCATCCCCTACAAGAAACTGGTGGAAACTTTGAAAGAATACTTTGTGCGTATTATATTCGAATAGATCCCAAGGGCACATAACCGATCCACATACAAAATGGAAACCATGGGTTTGATGCTATGAATTCCACTAGAGAGCAATGATATGCCATTCTTTATTGAGAATTTACACCAGCCAACGTATGACATGCCGGAATCCTGATTGGCCTGTGAAGTTGTTGGTCCCTATTCCCCATGGTATGCACACATCCATGCTTATCTTAAACACAATACCTTTCCTCCTACCATCTCCTTCTCTGAAAAACAAATCCTTATACTCCAGATAGCCCATTACACCCTCTTAGGAGACACTCTCTATTGGTGTGGTTATGATGGGAATATGGTGCTTTGTCTAGATGTAATGAGGTTAGTCCAAGTAATTAAGGAGGTACATGAAGGGGTGTGCGACACCCATACAAACAAAATGGTTTTAGAAACTAAATTGTTAAGGGTAGGATACTATTGGCCTGCCATGTAAAGAAATTGCTGCAACTATGTGAGGAAATGTGTGCTATATCAAAAATATGGAAATTTCATCCATGCACCGTCGCAGTCGTTGCAACCGATCACAACCCTATGGCCATCTTTGATAGGAAAACTCACCCCTACCTCATCTGATGGCCATACCCACATCATCACAACTACATAATATTTCACTAAGTGGGTGGAGGATATTCCTTTTACTTATGTTACAGGTGCTGAGATATCCAAGTTTATCATGAATCACCTTATTTTTCGGTATGGCATTCTTACATCCATAGTTACTGACAATGGAAAATCATTTAAGAAAAAGAAAGTGAAAGATATTTGTCATCAATTTCAAATAAAATTCAAGTGGTCTACACCATATTATCCTCAAGGTAATGGGAAAACTGAAGCCATTAACAAAACATTGGTTTGGATCATGGAAAAGATGGTGAGTAAGATATTTTGTAACTGAAATTTACAAATTTACTCATCCCTTTACACTTATAGGACCTCCATTCACACTCCTACAGGTGCGACACCTTATTCCCTATGTTTGGAATAGAATCTATCATCCCATTGGAAAAAGAGATTCCTTCCCTGAGAATATCTCTTAGGGATTATCTAGATAAAGATGAGAATTACAGAGTGGCTAGGCTGGCAGAATTAGAAATCGTAGATGAAAATCACATCTGTGCCCTTAACCATCTCAATGTGTATCAAAACATAGTCTCCCGAAACTATAACAAAAGGATCATACCTCATCAGCTTGAGGTCAGAGATCTGGTCATGAAAGAGAATCAGTTCCACACAAGGGTAGAAAGAGAGAATAAAGGAAAGTTTGAACCACACTGGTTAGGACCTTACGTCATTTTGGTAAAATATGGAATAGGAGCATACAAAATTTTTCATCCTAATGGAGATGAGCTCCATGATCCAATGAATTCCATGCACCTTAAATGGTTCTATGCTTAAACATGGCACAAAAATTAAAAAAACAAATAAAAATGTAAAAAAGGATCAAAATACAAAAAAGTCAATAAAGAGAAAGAGAAAAAGAGAAAATAGGTCATCCATATGTGAAAACCACACAATTGTGGCACTTTGGATAGGTCCCTTGGTGAAAACCGGCTTCTAGCGCGTTGGGAGGATTCTTTGTTCACAAGTATCTTACATCTATGGGGTAATTTTACTTAGCCTAGGGTTGGTTCCGCACTTGTATCCGTGATTCCCTATGAGCATATCCTATCAAACCTTGATATGGTTATTTATCCTCTTGTAATTCAGTGATGGGATTTCCCTTTGTATATTCCCCATCTAACGCTGGGTGAACTTTCCCAATTTCCCCTTCAAGTTTATAACACATGGTGCATGCCCTTGTATATTCCCCATCTAATGTTGGGGGAAGCCACATTTCTCGGTTTCCTACACATAGCTTCAGTAAACCTTCAAAAATCACAAAAACACTCAAATATGTTCAAAAATCACAAAAACACTCAAATATGCTCAAAATCCAAAAACAATAGAAAAATGTTTAAAACACAAAAACTATACAAAAATATTTAGCAAACTTCCCAAAAATAATGTAGAACACATTGATAAATAGTAAAACAAAAACATAGCTTTAGTTTACTTAATTTATCTTGTTTCTTACTTTATTTGCTAGTTTGTGTACATTATTTGCTTGTATAGTTGACGCTTGTTTGTACATTTGTATAGTTTGTTGCTTAGCCATACTTTGTTAAAATTTATCTTTTCATGTTTGTAAATAATTATACATAGTTGTGTTAATTCATGTTGTTTAGTAATGCATATTTGATAGGTTTTTTAACGTTTGCTTGTGTTTGTTTGTCACATGTACATAGTTTTGTTATCACATCATCATATCTCCATCAATATCATCACTTCTAACATCATCTATACATCATATATAAATAAACAACTAAGAATACATCATACATGTATGCTAAGCTAATCATCACATATCGTATCATCAAATAGGGGCAAGAGGGATAAAAAATATCAAAATCTATCCCCCCGTGCCAATATCATCATGTCATCCTGTCCACTAATCTAGAACATCACATGAACAATACAAGTGATATCATCAATGGATCTATCATATAAAAATCAAACACATGTGATACATCATCAGTTATCATCGTGATACATACAAAATGTGAAATCAAACCATATAGCATCACGATACAACCAACATCCATAATGAAACATCAAAATAAAATTCATCACCACATGAAAAATGTGCCACATCAAAAAATGTCCATATATACATTACAAAATTTCTATCTCAAGTAGGATATACATCATCGATACAAAATGGGTCGTCAAGGGCACAACTAATGAATCCTTCATCAGAGGCGTACATAAAAATGCTACATCATATACATCGATCAAAAATTTTAAAGCATTCATCAGAAGTGTACATCAAAATGGTACATTGTATACATCTATCAAAAATGATGAAGCCTTCATAAGAGGCATGTATATCAAAATACATGTACAATCAGTAAATACATGAGAGTCATGATTGACTCAAACCCTCAATTGAACTGCGTGGCCGGGGATATGGGGAAGGACCCATGACCTGTGCACCCCATTATTGTGTCAGCTTCTTAACTAATCTACCTGATGCTTGAGGCCACTCTGACGTCACTGATCCATTCAATTGTTAGCTATAGGTAGGTGCCCGCATACCCTTTGGAACAACCTCATAGTATAAAGAATGGTAGTAAGAGGGTCCACCCTCAGCTATCGGCAAATCTCTATGGGTGTGTAGTGTCTTTGTGGCTGCATTTGTGCATTAAAATGATGATACCTTTGAAGATAACCTCACCACATTGTCCTGACCCACTACTCACTCAGCTCGGAGCTAATCTCTCTCGATTGTCACCCACTACACCTGTGCCTAGGACTACTATAATGAGCTCATAACCTAGGCCATTTGTGAGGCCATCTATCGTATCTACCAAAAATGGGTAGCATCATCTCCTCCCTGGCCTACCTGGGCTCTAGCCTGGTCTCACTTTGCTATAAAATTCTATACATAGGCTAGGGCCTAGTCCCTCTCTGTCACTACCCGCAATTGAACTGTTGCTATAAGGAAGCTATCTATCCCCTATCATCTCCACCCTATATTCCTCTGGGAGGACTGTGAGGAGGGTTGTGTCTCTGACCCTATGCTCAAGGAAGCCTCTATGGTACTATGGGAACCTGTTCCTGTCCATGTAGTTTAGACCTAGGGCCCTATCCCTGTCCCTGCTCCTATAATCTCAGCCTTGGAACCTGTGCTAGACCATGCTAATCATCTGCACTGTTATGTCTCTATCCATCACATAGATCATCGGTCCCATCACCTCACCTGACATCACCTGCCCTACATCATTTCCCTTGTCAATGTTGTAAGGGTTCTCAAGTGGTAGCCTCACACCTATAGCCCATGCACCATCGGGTATGGTCGATCACCGAGGCAACACAATAGCGTACCATGCCAAATAATCTAGTGTGGTACTAGGATCCCTAACCTATCGAGAAATATCACAAACCTATGGTACTATCTATGCAAAATTAGACCTAGCTCAGGCCACCTAAATATGAGGCTCCATAATCTGTCTCTACGCATCATGACAAGCATACAACATATCTGGCTAAGGAACATCCTGAATGATAACCAACTATTGTTGGCATTTATCTACTATGTACATCTCTGTAATGTAACTGTGGATGCCTAGAAGAAAATTCTCTACCATACAAACACCGAGCTCTACCCCATCCTCAGGCCACTATATATGCCTATAGGGCCTCCAGATAACATCTCTCTACTAAAGCTCATCAAACTTGTGCTGATAATGATAGGTACTACCCAAGTTCCCTTGTACATTATCCCCCACAGGAACCCATCCCACGAGTTTCAGCTCCTCTAGAGCTTGTGTGTGTAATGTGCCAACAGGGTTCCTGATCACTATGTGGTCCCATGAATAAATTTGTAGTAAGGAAGTCGTCCTTACCATCTTCTGACAGTGGTACGTGATTAGATGTAGGTCCCAATATAGATGCACCAGTTTACACTAGCCCCAACAGTATCTCTTTCCATTGTATAATCCGTGGACTACTATAATCAAATCCATTTGAAATGAAGTCCCTATCTTATCAGTAAGTAAGAACCCACTTATAAGAGCCATCAAATATAGAGGTCCCCAGTGAATAGTAGGATTTGATAGGCACTAGTGTAAACACACTGTCATACCCTCATGGGGTATCTCATTGTGGCAGAATATATCACTGACAACCTCTGTGATCTGCCCAAAATCACTCGTGTACTCAATCAGGGATCCAGTAATGGGGACACGCAGTATCCGCCACACGTCCTCCAGTGTAATGGACATCTCTCCTATTGGGATTCAAAAAAATTGAATCATGTTATGCCACCGCTCTATCAATGATGTCAGTAGGCCATGATCCAAGGTGATCAATGGCATCCACGTGACGTGTCCTAAGCCAACCACCTCCAATAGCACCTTCATATCGCGACGATCTTGCTAAAAAAGGCTTACCTTCATCTCTGCAATACGACTATGTTACTCTCTCATCTGTAGTGCTAACAATCATCTCTGTAAAACCCAACATGTGCTAAACACTAACATTTCTTATATGTTCTTCTATTTTTTTCTATCCTAGGCTGATTTTCACTTTCTTCCGTGTCAATTTTTTGGCATTTTCCTACTACTTCCTGTTTGTTCTTTGTCTTTGGGAATTTCACCCCTTTTGGCACCTATGTGCTGATTTGGGCATGTGCACACCTATTTTTGTTCATGCACGTAGGGTATGTGTGTGTGCCCTCTTTGGCACCAACGTGGCCTTTTTAGTGTGCACGCATGAATGCATGCGCATAGGGCACTTGCACTAGGGTTTATTGCCTACATGTAGGCGCAGATGCTTTTGGCATGTTCATAAGTGCACATATGATTTTTTGGCATATGCACGTGTACACACACACTTTCATGGTACCTACGCATGTGCACACATGTTTGTGGGGTGTATGTGCCACCTTAATGATACCTACACCTCCATGCATGCGCGTATGCACCTTCTCCTAAGTCTAGGTATTAATTAAAGTGTTAAATAAGGCCTTAAATTCATGAAATGACAAGGGTGGATCAAGCTATTCACAAAGGGGCCATCGTTTGCATGCCGGGTGTACTCCTAAACTCATTCGGCACACCTATTGCAGGATCGTATTCTCACCATCATCCTCGTCACTATTAGGGGTCTCACAGTAACTTTCAGCAATAGTTGGTAACAAATGAATTTATCGTAATGATTTACCCCCCCTTGTGTGGGGTATATTAAACCATTCTCGCTGACTGTGATGCCTAGAGGACTATTTTAACCACCGCTTGCATTCTGGTTCTTCTACTCATCATAAATAATTATTTTTCTCAAATAATTATTTTATTTCATTTTTTTCCATACCAAGGAATTATTTGCCATCTGGTACTCAATTCTTCTCACTAGGACAATTTTATTGTTCCTAGGCAATATCACTTCTTCTATGCACTCTGTCAAATAATACTTTTTGTAAATAATTATTTTGTTAATTTTCCATTGTGTTGGGGCATTATTTACCACCCGTTTCTTCTCTCTTATTCTTGGGGAATTTATTTTACTCTTAGGAAACTCTGTATAATTCTTCTCCAGCCAAACTGTCAAAAATCTAAAAAATTAAACAATCCATCCAAAATCCAAAAAAAATCAAAATTCTCTCAAAAATCCTAAAAATTGTAAAATTTGTAAAAATAGATAAACGAGCTCGTAGTGGCCGAAACTCGTGTCTTGCGCATGGTATTCATTCCATATCTTGTTGGAATTTTCACGTGTTCATAGATCAAATGAATCATGGATCATCAAATTTCCAACCATTTCCAAAGCTAGCCTACTTGCTCATCAGTACTCTGGGGCACATCCAATTGCCTGATATTTTTTCGTTATGCACAACGTTTTATCATTGGACCTGACATCCTTCATCATTTTCCCTTGCATGTATCCTTGTTAGAGGCATCATTTTTCACCCTTGTCGTTAATCATGAACATTTGGGGATCTTTAGCTTGATAACAAAATATTTGTACAACCGTCTTGACCACTGTTAGTTTGAGTATGTGTGTTTGTACTTGTTTTCCTTATTAAATAAGCTTTTTTCCTTCTCGTATTGCATTAATTTTTGTATGTTGTATATAGTTGGTGTTTTCAAAAATGGATAATTGTTCATATTATGGATTTTCACATCATTCTACTTTTATCTTATGCTTATATTTTTAATAAGGACTGATGACGTAGATAATTGGCAATATGATGACACTAAGGTTGTTTCAATACACTGGATGAAAGCTTGCTCTTTTCTTTCCATCTGCATTCCTCTTCTCAATCATTATCCTATCAACAATATTCTTCGGATTCATATGGGGCATCCTGCCCCTACCCATTCTTCTATCCATTGCTCTCACCTTTTTTGATCGTCGTTCACCTTCTTTAATCACCCCATCGATACTCGAGGGGGCATCTCTCACTGCTACTATTTTTTCTTCTACCCCTTCAAAATTTTATTTGTCTACTATCTTTGAAGTGGCATCATTTACACCACCCCAAAGAGGGGAAAATGTAGACACCTGTAATTTATCTCGAGTAATTTAAATACTTAAATTGCGTTAATAATCCCCTTTCCTGCAAATTAATGACATATCGTCAATTTAGCACATTTTCTCTTCTATTGTTGTTAATTAACTACATGACGCTAGTTAATTAACCCTTTTATTCAACACATAAGCCAATTAGTGACCTTACATTAATTCATCATCCATTCTATCTAGACTAATTAATTATTATTAATTAATTAGCTTCCTCTTCCATTAAATCAATAAATCATCATTTATTTGATTAAATTCCTCCCATAGTATAAATCATGGTAATTATTCCTCTAAAAAGATTTTATAAGCTTTCACACCTATTAATTAATCACTTTGGTTAATTAATAGACCCCCTTAATTCCCATGGGTCATTAAAGGTCAAAGTAAACTCTCCTAAGGTTGACTCAACCCTCCCTAAACCTTCCTTATCTATAACTAACCCAACCTCTCTATTATCCCAAGTGTAAAGGGATGTAGACATTCTTTTATCCATTGGGCTATATAAAGAGCCATCCTCCTACCTTTCTTCTTACACCTAAATGAGCATAGAGCCTAAGTTATAGCCCATTTTCATCATCTAAGAGTATTATTCATTGGAAAGAACTATCTATATTCATTTCATGCATTCATCCATCCAAGTTTTGAAGTCATATGGAGATATGTCAAATGGTCTTGTAGCCATGGATGGATAAGACTCCATTCTTGAAAAGCTTGGGATTCAAAAATATAATCAAAAATTTGATTGCTAAGGATATAAATAGGATTTCATTTCATTTGATTAAGCATTAAATAAAGATAGAGATTAATGGATTAACATGTTAGTTTGATATATTATTCATGTTTCTAATGCAAGGATGTTGGTATATTAGTCTTGTTTAAGCTCTAAGCATGATGGTGCATAGGTTTTGATTTAGCTTTGTTTTAGGAATACTAGGTGTTAGTTATAATTCTTTTGGCATAGCTAAAAAATTCTTACACACAATAACGATCAAGGAAAAGAGAAAGTAGTCTATTATCTTAGTAGAACACATATTAATCATGAGGTAAAGTACTCACATGTTGAAAAGGCACATTTATCGATAGATTTCACATTTCACAAATTACGCCACTATTTTCTCAACCAAATAGCCAAACTTATTGTAAAAGTAGATCCCCTCAAATATTTCCTATCTAGACCCATTCTCACAGGAAGAATGTCAAGTTGGGTTATTCTACTTCATGAGTTTGATATCAATTTTGTTAGTCAAAAGGCCATCAAATGACAAGATATCACATATCAACTTGTTGTGACACCTCTACCTGGACTAGATTATATTTATTTCAAATTCCCGGATGAAGGCCTCTTGTTTGATACAACACCTTGGAATCTATTTTTTGATGGATCTTGTAATGTTCATGGATCAGGAGAAGACATCCTACTTATCACACCATATGAAAATGTTATTCATAAATCTTTCCATTTGGCCTTCCCTTGTACAAGCTCATTTCTTACATACTCATGGTAAAAACCCTTCGAGGTTAATTTCAGTTGATCACTTTTGATCAAGTCCCTATAATTAAAAACAAACCTGCATATGCTATGACATCTATCAGATCCCTTTTGGAAATAACAACCAATCAAACACAAGCAAATTTTCTTATAAAACACCTTCTGGATCCTGCTTACAAATTTCTTGGGACTACCATGATGTGTGAAATAGAATGTCCTAACAAACCTTGGTATCATGATATCTATACCTTCATTCGTGAAAAAACCTTCCCTTCAAACATGAACTCCCATCACAAATGCACATTAGCACAACGTTCCTATCATTACACTATCCTAGCCAACACTTTGTATAGATGTTGGCCCCCTAAAATATTGACTAATTAAAAAAAGGTGCATGGGTGCGCAAGGCCTAAGTTGAAGGGTGGGCACATAAAAAGAGGGCACACAAGGCAGGGTTCTAGGAACGCATGACCTGACTGTGCATGCGGAGTGGATAAGGTGTCAACTTGGCAACAGGATCACCTAAGAAGGAATATACCCTATGAGTGATGCTTCTAGAAGGCCATCATGGTAAAGAGTGAAGAGCTCAAGCCTGGAGGAGCATGCACAGATAGAGGACAACATTAAAAAACTTGGCACCATATCTAAGGCTGCAGAAGGATGAGTTGGCACTTCAGGATGCCTATAAATACAAACACCACAGAATGGGTGTTGATATAGTTGGTTAAGAATTTAGATTAAAAGAGAGTGGAGCTCTACAGAAATAGCTGCAAGGATTCTGTTGGGTTGGGTAGATAAACTATTGGATATGGATGTATCAAGCACTTGGGGTTATAAAATTTCTTTTAGAGAGCTAAAGGATATGGATCCAGTTATGATGTATGACTTCAGTCTACCATAATGTGGTGTTTTGTAGTGAGTCTAATGAATGTAATGAGGTTACCAAGTTATTTGAATATGATCCTTCTTGGTTCAGATTCATACATGATTCTTCATAGTTATTTTTCATGTATGTTTGTAAGATGAATATGAATCCATATGCATTTTCCTTTCTATTTTGATTCAGTTCTTTAATTTTGTTAAAGTATCTATGTATGTAATGACTGTAATGGTCTAGAGCTGTTATGAGCTCTATGATATTTGCATGTCTCATTCCCACTCACTTGTGTTAAAGTTTTGATCATAGATGATGTTTTCCCACTCAAATCACATAAATGAGATACTCGGTGCCTGTGCTTGCCTTGGGTGAGTGCCCAACACCCTCTGGGTGATAGGATAGCACGCATGGGATTGCTTTTCTCTTTGGTGGGTGTAAAAATGACTACATCTTGGTTCCATTTTAGGGACCTCTTTTTGAAGTTGTAGTGGGAAATGACATACATCATGCTATGTGTAATGAGTGATGACATAGTGTTTAACCTTAGAAAGTGTTGAGACATGGTTTAAAAGCACAGAGGATGAATTTTCTTATAGATTCAACACTAGACCTGAGTTTGATTCACGTAGATGGGTAGAAGAGAACCTCTACCATGATTTGTATGAAAAAAATTTATGTTGCTTCCCAATAGAGTTGTATGAATGGATCTCGGTATATGCATCTAGATCAAGCTGGTATTATAGATCACGTACGTGGACCTAAGAAGAGTACCAAAGGCTACAAGATGTAGATTTGACATGGACTCATGCTGTGGATCATTGGTGGAAAGGAGTATTAATTAAATACACTCTAGAGTATGCTATTTCTACATATTCTTGTTCAGAAGTTTCTAAGTTTGATTTTTTGCGGGAGCCCAAAGGATCATTTCTACATGTTATTCATCTGGAAATGAAGATCTTGAGTGTTACCTTGAGTTTAGAGGCATTTCCGATGGCTGGCTGAACCTTCCTGAGCACTGGGTGAGGAAGCTAGGGTGGAGGAATATGGTAGATATTGTGACTAATAAAGAAAGGGAGGAGAGGTGACTCAAGTATAGTGAAGCGCGTGAAAGGGAGATTGCTAGACAACATGAGGTTGCAAGTGTGATGGATATATGGAGGTAGATGTTACGGGAAGGATTTGAGGTTCACGTAGAGGACGTGGAACCTAAGAAGTCTGTGGTACCCCATCTTGGCAAGCACATAAGAGAGACCCCTTCAACTTCAGATGAGAGTTCGTCACACGGAGAGAGAAGATTCATTGGCACACATCTGAACCCACCTAGTGACCAAAACCTAGCGATTGCTTTTCCAGATCAAGGAAGAAGTATCGCTGACCCAGTTGGTATCAGTGGAAGTGACAGATCTGTGCTTAGGAGATATTATTTTTTATTTTCCACTTCTATGTCTACGCATACTACTCTAGTATTCGAAGGAATATTTGGACAAGGAGAAAATATACAAGGCTTGGGTAACACATCGAGGAGTGGCATGGGACACACATCTAGCAGTGGCACAATATTGCAAATGTTTGGCACATAATTTATTGGAATGTTGGGGACCCTAGGTGTGACCACTTCAGGCCCGTTACTAGCTACTGGTGGACCTGGAGGTGGAACTGGTGGATCTGGAGGCATAGGACCAGGTGGATTTAGTGGATCTGATGGAGGGGGAAACACCAGAGGAATTCAAGGAACTGGATCATGAGGAAATGGGCCCCAGCCACCTCCTCAAGTATTCTTTGAGATGTCTTTACATTTTCCAGATTATAGGGGTATTGAAGATGCTGCAGAGCATGTTCACAAGTGTGAGTTGCTATGGCGCACAAAGGGGATCACAACCCCGAAACGAAAGGCCAGTTAATTTGCAACGATGTTGCAAGGGCTTGCACATAGCTGGTATAGGAAGTATGACCCTCATCAAATGGTGGTAGATTACACTGCATTGAAAAATGCTTTCCTAACAAAATTTCACATCCCCTAGTTTGAACAGAAGAGCATCAGTGTCGTTAAGGAAATTCAACAGGGAATGGCGGAGAGTGTGCAGGAGTATGACACATGGTTTAAGACTCTCATGTCAAATTTTTCATATGACATTCACCCTTCACAGCACACTCAATGGTTTTTTGGAGGGTTAATAAGCCTATTTAGAAGAGCTTTATCTCGTAAGACTTTCACATACTTGCACGAGGTGTTGGAAGCTACTCTGCGTGCTAAAGCTGTTGGGAGCATTGACACTGGTAGCCCATTTTTGGAATCTCAAATAGCTGCTATAAATAAGCAGCTAGAAAATTTATCTGCGAACTCAGCTCATGAGACTCGCAGTGGAATGTGGTATATAGATTGTGAGGTAGAGGGGCATGCCAAGGATAGTTTCCCCCGGAAGACAGTACGCGTCGTAGCAGTAGACTGTGAGATTTGTCATGGGGACCATGATGTGAGTAGATGTCCCTTGTTACAACACACAATTTAGAAGAGTGTATCTTACTATTGTAATATTTATACCTCTACGACCCATGATACTAAGGATTGTAGGCTTATTGACCATATCCATGAGGCCATTAATCTTTCTGTGTGCCAAACTTGCCTTGCAAGTAGTTATAAGGGTGATGATCACCATTATGAGGAGCGCGTAAATGGAGGCATGTGTGGAAGGGTATTTCACAGAGGATTCTGTGGCCGTGGTAACCGTAGAGGAGGAAGAAGTGAGTTCCCACATGGAACCTATTTTAATCGTTGATCTACATACCACTACAAGCGTGAGTGCCCAAATTTGTTACAGTGCTCATGGTGCGGGAAGTAGCACAAGTATGAGGAGTGCCTTGAGTTGTTTGAGCATATGAATCAGCAACACTGAAAAGATAAGGGCACTGCAATGGTAAGCATTAAGAAGGCTTACACATAATGGATACCACGAGTGACCCGTGATGCAAGCTTGGAACATGTTATGGTAACAACAAGAGCAGAGGCTGTGCACGTGTTGGGTTTCATATTTTCACTTGGAATGAAACCACAGTCAAGGGAAAAGCAAGTCCCTCCTCTTTAATGGGAGATGTTCCCTTATTGAAAGCAGGGGACAAACCTATGTACAAATACATAATCTTTCATTCAATGGTGGTTTCCCGATATCTTGAAATGTGTTTTATGCTTGAAAAGTTATCAATACATGAGGATAGAAGAATTGAAGAGAGGAGGGAGGTAGAAGAAGAAAATACTTTCAGGGAAAAGAGATGGCAGAGAAAACCCTTATACATATTGAGTAAATGAGATATAGAGTAGAACCATTCATGTTTATGATGGGTTCAATCCACAGACCCAAAGTTCTTGAGATTGTATAAACTAGAACACAATGTTTCTAAGCATGCAAGGATTAAATGATTCATAGATCAAAGTAAGAAGGAAAGAGAAAGAAGAGGAAAAGGGGAAAAACTTTGTATTAATTTCTTCTAATTAGAAATTATAGTTCCAAAATATCAAAATTCCAACTCGTAAAATGGATTTGAAATCCCATGATATAGCTCACAAGAGACAGTTACAACTTCCTTGAGCAAGAAAGAAATAGTTACAACTTATTCCAATCATCCACACCCTTTTGAATTCTTGATTTGCAAAGAAATGTTAATGGTGGAAAAAATAAGGTTTTTAAATTTGCGACAATTTCACTATTTCACAAGTTAAAACATGGGCCATTCAATTTGCCTCTACAACTTTAAATTTGGGCACCCACGTGGAAGGAATTGATTAGAGTGGGCCTGTAGATGCCTTTTACATTTTTGCCTTTGAAGCTACATTAGGCTAACATGTGGAGAGCTTCATTGGTTCCTTTATACTTAGCAGATTCGGGCCAATTTCCTGCTTGACTTATGTTGACCCCTAGACATGTGGAGAGTTGGCGCTCATATGAATTTCTACTTTGGAAACACCTCCTGAAATTACGTCGAGCTAACGCGTGGTTGTTTCTACCAGTTTTGGACTTTTCAACGACCAACTTTATTTCTCCATTGACTTTAACCACGTGGTGAGATGGTGCTCATTTGGAGATTGACCCTTTGATTTCACTTCGAAATTACATCGTTACGGCACATGGAGACTTCCACCACCCCACCCATACTTAGTAAATTTTAACGAACAAATCCTTCTCTTTTTAGACCTGGGACATGTGGAGGACTGGCACAAATTTGAGAACTACCCCTAGCTTTGAATCTTGAAGCTGCACCGATGAGGCATGTGGCTTCGTCTACTGAACCTTCCATACTTAGCTGATTTGATCTTTTTTTGCCTTCATTTTGAACCTGGGACACGCGAAAAGCCTGTGCTTATTTAAGGATTGTCCCTTGGACCCTGCCCCTGGAGTTGCATCGTTTGGATGCATGAAGGCCTCCGCTATCACTTGAAACATGACCAAACTGCATCCAATCAGAGATGCCCATGTACTACCTGTGGATGTTGGGGAAAAATTTAATGAGGAAGATATGCCTGTCATTCCTGACTGTAGGAAGAAAATAAAAATAAAAAGAAGGGAATAAAATTCACCATTACGCCTGACTTTCAAATTGTTCTTCATGAATGGGGGAACTACAAATAATGCGAGGCTTGATGCAATCCAATACTCCAAGGTACAGACTCAAAATTTTCAAAACTTAACTGCAAAAGAATGGAGTTTTGGGGCCGACAATAGCTGGCTCTTTCTGGGGATGACTTTGCTTAAAACAAAGACACAAGGCAAGATCAAGAACTGCAGAAAACTCTAGGAAAGAGGACCAATGCCTTATCAATTAGGCAAAGGATTCAAGAGAAAAACCAATACAAGACAACACACACGAGACAGGTAAAGAAACAAAACAAACCAAAAGGGAAGACCCAAAACAAAACAAAACACACCACATAACAAAGAACAAGAAAGGGACACAAGCCAAAAACCAAAAACCAAACACAATGTACAAAAAGAATTCCTAGCCACCTAGGACTTGAACAAATTTGAGTACTACCCACTATAAGGAAGTGGGCAAGGAGATCCATCCATATAATCCAGATAAAAAGACTTCTCTCCAGCAAACTGTCTAATTCTAAAAGGACCAAGCCAAAGAGAATCAAACTAAACATGAATTCCTCATATCTCATGTCTTTTATCCCAAAGCATCACAATGGATCCCACTTGGAAAACTATGGGTTTGGATTTCTTGTCAAACAAAGCCTTCACTTTCAACTAATGAGCTGTTATCTTGTCAACCACTTGCAATCTTTCCTCATCAAGCTTCTGAAGGTACAAAATTCTCTTATCCAAAGAGCTGCTAAAACTTGAATCTTCAATGGTATTCATCAGATGCAAGGCTATCAATTCCACCATGACTAGCAGTCAAGATTCCACACCATACACCAATTGGAAATGAGACATTCCAATCACTCTCTTAAGTGTAATTCTATCAGCCCAAAGTGCATCATATAGCTTCTTATGCCAATTCATCTGAGAATCATTTATAAGCTTTCTAACTATGCTCACCAAGTTCTTGTTTGTTGATTCTACCTTTCCATTCCCTTGGGGGTAGTACTCTAAAGAATGAGCAAGTGAGATCCCATACCCCAAAATTCCGTCATCTCAACAGAATAAAAGTTGGAAGCATTGTTAGTCACAATTTTGTTTGGGGACCTCCCAAAACTAATCAATAGGTTCTCCTTAATGAAGTTGCAAACTACCTTGGAAGTAGTGCTCTTGACTACGATGACTTCCACCCACTTGGTGAAGTAATTTGTGGTAGTCAACACATGGGTATGTCCAACATTGGAAGGTGGGTTAAGAGTTCTAATGAAATCCAATCCCCACTGTTGAAAGGGCTCATCAATCACTATTGGCTTTAGTGGCAAATAAGACAACTTAGGTCTTCCAGCAAACATTTGGCATGCTTCACATTTACCAACCCATTTTGATGCATCTCTGAGCAGAGTGGGCTAATAATAACCAGTAAGAAGTATTTTATGAGTTGTTATAGTAGAGGTGAAATGACCTCCACAAGCCTGGTCATGAAAAGCAGAGAACAACTTCTATTATTGCTCCTTGTCTACACACTTCAAAAACCCTTCCATCTATGCCTCGTTTGAACAAAGCATTCTCCCATAGTACATATCGTGCAGACCTCAGTTTGATGGCTCTCTTCTCTTTGGCACTCAAGTGAGATGGACACTCTCCATAGGTCAGAAAGTGAGAAATTTCAGCATACCATACATCTAATGAGTTGAGGAACATAACAACAGGGACATCAACTCCATCTTTGGACAACTCCTTGGAAGCTCCTTCAGCAATGAGTTCACACAGGCCCTTACCCCAAACCAGCTTTGTTGGCGTGATATCAAGATCATACTCTTGCACCTTTTCTACCCAATTACCTCTCTTGGTTCCAAATTCTTGCTAAGTAAGAATGGATTTGATAGTTGTATCAGGGCACCAACACCACTGAAAATGAGAATTAAGGATGTAAAACCTAAACTACTTGACAACTTTAACAACTACAAAAGCATGTTTCTCCATCATTGTGTACTTCATCTCATGAGTTTTCAAGACATAACTCATGAATGCAATTGGGAGCTCATGATATTTAGTGTTCTTCTGGGCTAACACAACATCTAAGGTATTTTTAGTGGCATAACAATAGATAATGAAATCTTTGCAAAATTCAGGGCACGCCAAAATTGGAGTCTCTGAAATAGCCTGTTTAATGTTCTCAAGTGATTTCTTCCCTTTAGAGGACCAACCAAAAATTTTCTTCCCTTGCATCATGCAAGCAATGCTCATAGTAAGTTCTACAAAATCAGGGATGAATCTCCTTAGTAAATTGATCTTACAAAAGAAAGAATGGATACCTTTCTTACTTGATGGAAGAGGAATTGGCTGGATGGCCTGAACTCACTTTGGATCAATCTTGATCCCTTCCTTTGAAACAATGTGTCCCAACAAATTTCCTTTTGTGACACAAAAACATAGACTTCTTAGGGTTTAAATAAATTCCATGCTCTCTACACTTCTGTAATATTTTTTTAAGGTGTTGGAAGTGATCTATTCTTTCCTTAGAAAACACTGTCAAGTCATCCAAATACACAACAATGCATTTCCCTTTCAAAATGCCAAAATCCAATTCCATGGCCCTCTAGAAAGTAGCACCAGCATTAATGAGACCAAATGGTATCCTCTTGTATGCAAAGGTGCCTCAAGGAGTAGTAAAGGTAGTCTTATGTTGATCTGCAGTATTCACCTCTACTTGATTGTACCCCGATAATCCATCTAACATAGATAGCATCTCCAAGCTTGTGACAACTTGCAATACTTGGTCCATCATGGGGAAAGGGTAGTTTTCCTTTAAAGATCCCTGATTTAGATTTTTGAAGTCCACACATATATGAATTTCATCATTCTTCTTCCTGACATGCACTATATTAGCAATCCACGTTGAATTGTGGATGGGGAAGATGATCCTAGCCTTTAGAAGCTTTTGTATTTCTTGTAAAATTGTATCAGCTATCTTTGGATTATATTGCCTTTGTTTCTATTTAAAAGGTTTGATCCCATGCTTAACATGAATGAAATGTTGCATTTATTTAGGCTAAAAATCCTTAAGATCATCATAAGAGTAGGCCAGAACATCAACATACCTCTTCAACAGATTCACCACCTTTTATTTCTCTTCCTAAGTGCAACATTTTCCAATGTTGACCATTTTGGGATCATCAAGACTCCCAATATTCACTTTCTCAGTATCAGCAGATTGCTAGGCTCCTTGGGAAACTTTAGACTTCATATATCTATCATGTTTATCAAAAAGATCCTCCAAACTCACCAGCCCTTTACGAATTTTGTTACCTTTCAGTTTGATGCATCCATCTTGATCTATCTCTTCTTTGAAACCCTCTTCATTTGATGACACACACTCTCTAGGTAGATTGTCACTTCCTTCAAAGTAAAACTTATCAAATTTGTCTCTGAGCTCTAAGAAAGAAAGAAAATGTTGGTCATCATTAAAAACATGTCAATTATTTGCATTGTCAAGGACACTGGGTCTATGGATCAGCTCAATGGTGAATTTCTCCTGAGGGAAATCAGGGTGAGGAATCAACAAGGACCCAAAAATAGCTAGAGATTCATCCCTAGTGTTCCTTTCCCTTGGCACAACTTCAATGGAAAGAGCATAAAGGAATTCAATGGAATCCCAAACCATATTCCTATAGTGTTTCAACCTTCTGTTCTTTACCTGATAAAGGTCTCTAACTTTTTTTACAATTAGCTTGGCATCTCCATGAGCAAGAAGGTTCTTCACTCCCATTTCCTTATGTTCAACCCAAGAATAAGGGCCTCATAATCAGCAATATTGTTGGTATTTTCAAACTAAAATTTGAAGGAGAAAAGATGAACCTTACCGCTAGGAGAAATGAGCACTACACTAGCTCCAGAACCAGTTGAAGAACAACTTCCATCAAAATCCAAAGTCCACACACCATTAGGATCAAGCAACACTTCCTTTGGTAGACTTGTCTCCTCTTGTGACATGATCATGTAGTTCCCATGCCCAATGTCTTCATACAGTATTTGTGCTTTAGGATCATCTGTACTTTATACAATATACTTTGCTTGTTTCTCAGGTAGCAGCTTCTTCATCTTCCCATTGAAGAGGATCAAGGCATGTGACCAATCCATTTGGATCTCATCTCCAACATCTTTGCAAAAGTTCCTACTTAGTAACATGCCATAGGAAGGAGGGATATCAACAATCAAGATTGTAGCCAAGACCTTCTTCTCTGGTAAAGTAGCAAAAGCTACTTGTGCATCCTTGATTCTCCCAACCAAAGGCACTTCTCTACTTTCCATGGAATAAAAAGAGCCATAAGTGTGGGTTAGGGTTAGACCCAAAGAGTGAGCCACTTTTGTAGGCATTACATTATCAGATGCACTAGAATCAATGACACAATTGCTAAGCTTGTGGCTAGCTATGAGAAGAGTCACATAGAAGGGTTTGATCTTCTCATTAGGTGAAGTGACTGCAACCATAGAAGGGTTTGATCTTCTCATTAGATGGATGGGCTGAGGTTTTAGACTTAGAATTTACAAATTTAACCATTTTAGCAAAGGCTTTAGGATGGGTTTACTAGAAATCTGCCTCATAAATATTAATCTTGGTCTTTTTAAGATGGTCTATAATGTTAAAAGATCTAGATTTGGATGGGGAATCAACACTAGTAGTAGGAGGAGATTTTGATCTATCAGCTTTATCATTTGTTGGACAAGAATTCTTAGAAGCGGAAGTAGAGGAAGAAGGACTATCAGAACTTACCTTTTGGGTGGAAGTAGTAGGGATAGGAGCTCCTCTTCTTGCAATCACCAGGATGGTGATGGGGTACTCCTTGGATCTTTTTGGGAGTTACACCAATTTTTTATTTTTGTTGGTCTGCTCTCGAGTCCAACATATGACTCACTATTCATTTCAGCCACTACATCATCATAGTCATCTTCATCATCCACACCTTCAGTAGTGAGGAAATGAACTTGAGAACCACCAGGATCTTCCAGTTCTTCATCAACTTCCTCTTCTTGTTCATCATAGAGCCCATTTTCTTCCTCATCATTAGGCTCAAGAACCTCACAAGTACCATTGATAGTCACCTTGAGGGGTGGACCTTCAATGGCCAACCTGGTTTGAGAATAGGGCAAGCGGTTCCTAGGTTGAAATTTCTTCCTTGGAACATCTTGACATGGAGCATGCTAAGCCAATTGATTTTTTATGACAATGAGGTCATTAGCTAGCTTTGTACCAATGATCTACATTACCTCCAGGAGAAGGGGAAGAAGAAGATGTTTTGGATTTGAAAGACTCCCTTTTCAGCTTGCCAGACATGATCAAGTCATCTTCCACACTGACAGCCAATCCATGATCAGCATCCAAAGTTGCAAGATTTTCTCTCCTTAGGGCATAGCTTACTTCTGAAAATTGAGAATTCAAGAAGAAACACTTCTAAATCTGATCAACATGCCTAATATCTAGTGGAATCTTATTAACAAACTTGTTGAACTTGGCCACAAATTCTCTCATAGGCTCATGTGACTCCTTCTTGATTTGAGAAATCTGAGCTAGCAAAGCATGCACATCCTCAACAGGTGTGAAACACTTCTCAAATTCAGTCCTCATAGTAGTCAAATTGATGATGGTCCTAACAGGAAGATGGTAAAACCAATCTGCAGCATTGTCTTGCAAGGTTTCCACAAACAGCCTAACAGAGACATCCTCATGTTCAACTCTAAGGACCCCACATGCAACAATGAAGGCTGCAATGTGTTCATCAGGGTGTACTTTTACATCACCTCTAAATTTGTGAAAATTCTTCTTGTTACCCCTATGTAACTCATGCAATGGTTGAGGAAGAGCCAGAGGCCCAACTCTTTGTCCCCAAGGCTAAGGTGCTTCCATCCTTGGAAATATTTATTGAATTGGAACTAAGACACTAGCCAGAATTAGGGCACAAATATTAGGGCGAAGCTGTGCTTGAGGAATGCTACTACCAGAAGCTCTGTCTTCAACAGGAGTTGTGCTTGTGGAACAAGCTCTTCTATTTAGTCTTGTTGGAGGAAGTTGAAAACCTTGTTGATCCAAGAGTTAAAATTGGGGATCTTTAATTCCAAGATCCCTTCTACCATGAGTATATCTTAGAGTCACTAGATCAAGGAAATTATCAAATTAGTTGTTCTTTTAAGAAAGGAAATTTGTTAAACAAATTCCCTAGTAGAGTCGCCAAAAACTATTGGGTTTCAGATTTGCACTTGGAATGAAACCATAGTCAAGGGACAAGTAAGTCCCTCCTCTTTAATGGGAGAGGTTCCCTTATTGAAAGTAGGGGCAAAACCTATGTACAAATACACAATCTTTCATTCAATGGTGGTTTCCTGATATCTTGAAATTTGTTTTATGCCTGGAAAGTTATCAATACATGAGGATAGAAGACTTGAAGAGTGGAACTTTTAGGGAAAAGAGATGGCAGAGAAAACCCTTATACGTATTGAGAAAATGAGATATAGAGTAGAACCTTTCACATTTATGTTGGGCACAATCTGCAGACTGAACGTTCTTGAGATTGTATAAACTAGAACACAAATTTTCTAAGCATGTAAGGATTAAATGTGTTACATATCAGAGTAAGAAGGAAAGGGAAAGCAGAGGAAAAGGAGAAAACCTTTGTATTGAGTTCTTCCAATTAGAAATTATAGTTCCATAATATCAAAATTCCAACCCGTACAATGGATTTGAAAGCCCATGATATAGCTCGCAAGAGATGGTTACAAATTCCTTGAGCAAGTGAGAAACAGTTACAACTTCTTCCAATCATCCATTCCCTTTCAAATTCTTGTTTTTAAATATGTGACCATTTCATTATTTTTCCAGTTAAAAAATGGGCCATTCAATTTGCCTCTACAACTTTAAATTTGGGTCGCCCACGTGGAAGGAATTGATTGGAGCGGGCCTGCGGATGCCTTTGAAGCTACACCAAGCTAACACATGGAGAGCTCCACTAGTTCCTTTATACTTAGCTGATTTGGAAAAATTTCCTTCTTGACTTATGTTGACCCCTAGACACGTAGAAATCTGGTGCTCATTTGAATTTTTGCTTTGGAAACGCCTCCTAAAATTACGTCGAGCTGATGCATGGCTCCTTCCGCCGGTTTTGGACTTTTCAATGGCTAACTCTATCTCACCATTGAGTTTAACCATGTAGTGAGCTGGCACTCATTTGGAGATTGACCCTTTGATTTCACTTCGAAATTACGTCATTAAGGCACATGGAGACGTCCACCAACTCGCCCATACTTAGTCAATTTTAACGATCAACTCCTTCTCTTTTTGGACTTGGTACACATGGAAGATTGGCACAAGTTTGAGAACTACCCATGGCTTTGACTCTTGAAGTTGCGCCAATGAGGCACATGACACCATCCACTAAACCTTCCATACTTAGCCGATTTGAGCTTGTTTTACCTTCATTTTGAACCTGGGACACGCAGAAAGCCTGCACTTATTTGAGAACTATCCCTTGGACCCTACCCCTGGATTTGTGCTATTTGGACATGTGGAGACCTCTACTTTTGCTTGAAACATGACCAAACCACATCCAATCAGAGATGCCCATGTACTACTCATGGATGTTGGGGAAAATTTTAACGGGGAAGATATGCCTGTCATTCCGGACTGTGGGAAGAAAATAAAAATAAAAAGAAGGGAATAAACTTCACCATCACGTCCAACTTTCAAATTATTCTTCATGAATGGGAGAACTAAAAACAATGCCAGGCTCAATACGATCCAATACACTAAGGTACAAACTCAAAATTTTCAAAACTTGACTTTAAAGGAATGGAGGTTTGGGGCCGACAACAACACGCAAAGAAAATGCCAAGGCAAAGGAACCTCGTTTCAAGGGAAGAAGTGGTACATGGGAAGTACCTAGACCCTGCACATTGAAAGGAGGTATATAAAGAAACCATGGACATCATTTAGAGTTTACAAGGAGAAATCCAGTATCTAAATGAGTAGTCCAGGAGGGAGGAGAAAAGGGGGAAGGTTGAGGCACCAAAGGATGACCTGGATGAGGTCAAGGAAGTATGTAAAATGCTAAGGCAAGAGAATATTATTCCCCGTATATGAGCATGGTTAAGAGAGAAGGTACCACATGGTGGAGAAGAGTGTGAGAGGCAGGTCTTACATGCAAACCTTACCCCTCACAGCCTTGACTATGATAAGGAGATCACATTAGATACAATCGTGGATGGATGGATCCTTAGTAATGTCCTCATTGACACAAGCATAGAGGTCAATGTTTTCACCTTGGATCTATGGCATCAGATGGGAAGACCCGTATTACAACCATCTTCAAATGTGTTGTATATGGTGAACAAAATGAAGGCAATGCCCATCGATGTCTTAAAGGATGTAACCATGACCATTCATGGAGCTAAGTTTACTGGGGACTTCTAAGTCTTGGCACTCACTAAGGTAGATGATTTTGCAGCATTACTTGGGCACCCATGGTATTATAATAATAATGCGGATCTTTGGTTCAACAAGGAATACATAAGCTTTGAAGATGGGGAGGAACGGGTCATCATACCCCTGGCTGATGGGAAATCAACACCCTGTACTATAACCTTGGGAGAAGAGGTCTTGGATAGAATATATGTGCACTCAATTAGGGATCTAAAGATAATTCATCCCATAGAAGGAGTTATCCAGTTTGAGGATGCTCAGTTCCTAAGTGACACTAACAGTATAGTGTGTAATAATTGGGCACATGGAGCTTATGAGTTGATCGAATGACATTTGAGAGGATCAGTGACAAAGGTGACAAAGGTGACAAAGGTGACAAAGGCATGTACAGTTCAGTGCCTAGGGGGAAAGGAGCTACCTAAGTACTCAAGAGGAGCCTTCCCTGAGGTATTTTTACAAGAGATGGAATCTCAATGGAAGAAGGAGAATCAACAAAGAGGGATGTTAAGTTACGTCCAACTCAGAACTGTTACATGCATGTGGGAGACACATTGGGATGACCTCTTGGAATGGAATGAGGTGAGAATTTCCTTCTCTGTAAGTTGTTCTAGGAGTAACATGCCCAGGGATATAAAAGACTACCATGGTAAAGAGACCGGTTCCATCCATATCCAAACATGTGAGACAGCCTGGATGGGAAGCACAGAAGCATTGCCACCTTTATTATGGGTTCACAAGTTGTATTACACCCTACAAGGTCGTGCACGTGCATGGTAGATTCATTCTGAGACATGCCATGAAACAGGGAATTGGAAAAAGTTAGAGGCTGATCTCATTCAAGCATTCGAGTATCAGAGTAAAAAACCCTTGGTGGATAAGGCGTTGTAGGTTATCAAGCACCTTGCCATTGAGGATAGTGCCATGGAAGAGGATAGGCTACTAGACTTTCTAGGTGAACCTGGCCTAGAGGCGCGCTTTGAGGAAGAAGAAACATAAGAAATACAATTTGAGTACACATGTATGGAAAAAGAAAAAGGGAATATGATATATGTTATTGATGGGGAAGAAGAAGAAAACTTGGATGTTGACCATTCTATAGGGACGCGTGAGGTGTTAAACAGTGATGATGAACGGGTGTGCACCTATCATGAACCTTTAAGGACAAGGAAGGTTAACATTAGCTCAAAAGAAGAGCCTAAAGAGGCTATCATTGAAGACTATTGGTCGGATAAGGAAGTTACCAAGATCATTGATATGTTACGTGAGTTTGAGAATTTATTCCCGCACGGGTATCATGAACTCAAAGGAGTTCACTAGTCCTTGGAAGAAATGAGAATTAAGTTAAAGGAGGGTGCGCACCTGGTCTAGAAGAGACCATACCAAATGAATGCTAACCTGTGCAAGAAGGTCAAGGAAGAAATAGATAAAATGATAACATCAAGTATCATTGAAGTTGTTGAAGAGTCAGAGTGGATAAGTCCAATAGTAATTAGCATCAAGAAGGAAATAAGGATAAGGATCTATTTTGATTATAGGGAATTGAATGCAGTGTGTATCATTTATCCTTTCCCAACCTGATTTACTAAAGAAATCTTAGAGGGAGTGGAAGGACGCGAGGTCTATTCTTTCACAGATGGATTCTCAGGTTATCATAAGGTAAGGATCGCGAATGAGGACCAAAGGAAGATGAATTTGACCACTAAGTGGGGAAGTTTTTCCTATACATTCATGTCATTTGGGTTGAAGAATGCACCTGCTGTGTTCTCACATACTGTGGTTCAAGCTTTCTAGGACTTCATCCATAAATTCCTTCAAGTCTACATGGATGATTGGAAAATATATGGGTTAGTGAAGGACCATAATGACAACTTAAGGCTGACATTTAATAGGTGTCGGTAGTTAAGGATATCCCTCAACATTAAGAAATGTGTCTTTTCTACCCCATTTGGAACATTATTGGGGCACATCATATGTAAGGAGGGCTTAATAGTAGATCCCACAAAATCTGCATTAATTTTGGGATTGAGGGAGCCTGCTAGTCAAAGCGTAGTGCACATATTTCTTGGGCATATGAGGTACTACGGAAAGTTCATCAAGGGATATGCCAAGATCAGCGCCCCTTTAGAAGAGTTGTTTATACATAAAAGTGCATTTCATTGGGGAGAGGCGCAACAGAAGGCATTCAAAACTTTAAAGGATAGGCTTGTCACCACGCCCATCCTAGGTTTCCCTTCTTCGAATAAGCCTTTCAATGTTCATGTGGATGCCTCAGGAACCACCATTGGAGCATTAGTTGTACAGTTTGGTGAAGGGATTTTTTATCATCCTTTATGCTTTACAAGTAGGAAATTGACACCAACAGAGTAGAATTATACTACAACTAAGAGCGAGACATTATCAATGATCTACACACTTCACAAGTTTAGACAGTATTTGTTGGCAACCCATTTTATATTTTACACTGACCATATGGCATTGAAATACTTGGTGAACAAGCCCATTCTACAAGGGCACATATTTCGGTGGGTACTATTTTTCTAAGAATTTGAGTTCACAGTGGTTGTTAAACTAGGAAAAATTAATTCCAGACCTGATCATTTGTCTAGAATTGATTTAGGGGAGGACACGCAAAGCATTGAGGATACCATGCCAGATGCACAACTATTTAGGTTGTGGCACGTGCCGTCAGACTTAGAAGATATTCTAGTATTTCTCAAAATGGGTGTGGCGCCAGTCAGAATGAAGGCCTTAGAGAAGAAGAAGTTGGCCATACGCATGATGCCATACATGCTAATTAGTGGAGATCTGTACAAAATGGGTTGTGATAAGATTCTACACCGATGCGTGCTTGAACATGAGCACATTACAATTATGGAAGAGGTGCATGGTGGGATTTTAGGAGGACACTTTTTGGGAAATGTAACCACACAGAAGGTTCTACTCGCAGGGCTCTAGTGGGAGACCATTTATCAAGATTGCATTGAGTTTTGCAAGGCATGTGACCATTGTCAGTGCCTTGGCAAACCTGGAAAAAAGGATGAAATGCCCTTATGACCAATAACCAGCATGGAACCATTTGAGAAAGGGCTATCAACTTTTTCAGACCAATCTAGACAGTGGCACAAAGGACTAGTTCATGGTATATCCTCACTTGCACTGATTATTTGACAAGGTGGGCAGAGGCAGCGCCTACAAAGGATTATATAGTGGCTACAACTGCTAGATTTTTATGGGAAAACATAATCAACAGGTATGGATGCCCATTGAGTTTAACAAGTGATAGAGGTATGCACTTCCTTAATGAAATAGTCAGGATTCTCTTATCAAAATTCATGGTGGCCCATCACAAAACTACTTCCTATCACCCTCAAGCAAATGGAACTGCTGAGGCATTTAACAAAATACTTAGTCACACATTGACTAAGATATGTGATGTTGGTAGATAGGACTGGGATGACAAAGTATCATCCGTTCTTTGGGCATATCAGAAAACCTACAAGAGGTTGAATAAGGCCACACCATTTCAATTGGTGTTTGGCATGGAGGCTGTCCTACTAATTGATTTCATGTTACCCTCTCTGCATATAACGCGCGCAAGAGGGTTGGTTGATGAACAAGCGCTAGAAGAAAGAATTGACAAGTTAATGCGATTGGATGAAATATGATCACTCATCAGGTGGACCCTAAAAACTAAAAAAGAAAAATAAAAGGCATGGCATGATCATCACATTAAAAACAAAAAGTTTGAGGTTGGGAAGCTGGTGCTACTATATGATTCCAAGTTTCTGTGCCATCCTGGGAAGTTAAAATTCCATTGGATGGGTCCCTACATCATCTTGTACATCCTTGATTCAGACACGTGCCAGTTACAAGCGCTGGATGGGACAAGATTTCCTAGACACTTCAATGGGAGTAAGCTGAAGCCCTACTATAAATAAGTCTTCTTTGTGTTTGTAATAAGGTAGTATTTCCAGTTAGATTAGGTTTTCCTTTAATGCATTGTATTTTATTGTGTTTCCCTTTCTCAGTGTTATTTTTTTGTTGCACCTTGGGTGCCGGTAATCTCATTACTTTTTGAAGGTTGTAACTACGCAGAGGACCATGCATCAGTTTAGTGTGGGGTGGAGTAAGGTGAAAGAATTTGCAAAGTGTGAAGCGCCAGGAAGGATTGTGTTGGAAAGCTTGGTTGGATGGCCTTGAGAAAGGAAGACCATGGAAGGAAAGGTGAAAAAGGATGGTTGGTGTTAGGGTAAGGCTACATTGTGGATCCATGTACAATAGAGGAGGAAGCGCAAAATCAACATGAGGTAGGCAAGAGAAAAAAAAATCATGACGGAAGTACCTTCAGCGCAAGTTACGCACGCGCAAGAGTCTCCTTTCAAGTTGGATTGGTTGCACACCAGAAGGTTGGGGAATTATTCGCGTAGGATTGGGTGCATAAGTGAAAGTGCTAAAGTTGGATTTTGTTGAAAAATCTGCATTAAGTGTTGAAGTATGGTGGTAGGTAAGGTAGCATTTAATGTTAAAAAAGTGAGAAAAACTATAAATAGAAGGTTGGACACTTCATTATTTACATTACAAATATGAGAAGGAAGAGCTTTTATGAACTAGGGTTTCCAGAGTTGATCTGTGTGAAGAAAAAATTGAGAAATTTAACCATGAGTGACTAGTTTGGATCTGTACACTAGGAGGGAAATAGTTCACGGGCATAGAGAGAGTTGTGGAGAAGTGTCGTCTTGTGAAGGGGATATTCTAGCATGGGTTTGATAGCTAGGGTAGGGTTGAAAAGGATTTTTCTCACAATTTTGAGATCAAAGCTTGGAAAGGGTAGAGAAGCATAGCAAGAGAAGTTGAAGTGCAAAGATAACCTACATAATGGCGCCTAAGAAACCAGGTGTAACACCTAAGAAGGGCAAAGGCAAGAGCAAGTGAAAATAATAAGAAACCACCGCAAGTACAAATGAAGAATGGTATGTAAAAATGTAATACCCATATGGGGTTTTGCTGGGAAATGAGTGGGAGTCCCATTTAAGAAACATGACAGTAAGCGATTATAACCATCACACAAATGTGACTAAAAAAGAGATGGTGCCAGAGTTAGTGCGCCCAAAAAATAAGAGGACACCAGAAGGGTTACCCATTTATAGCGACAAAGTAAAAGTGAAGTTGGAGAAGGAAGGATTATTGCAAGTCTATGAGTTGCCCTACTTTGGGAAGCCTAAGCACCTCTATCGGTGACTGATGTTGCACATACACGAAGACCACTTTCACTTCATAGGGTGCAAGATACACATAACCCCTCAACTGATTTCAAAATCCACAGGTATCATATGTGAAGGAGAAAGTATAGAGGATGACCTATGCGACAAAGAATCCATCAAAGAAACCGTCACCACATATACATACAAGAAGGGGTCAAGGTACTTTGAGATTGCAGATATCCAAGATCTGGTTATGAGAATGGCCGCATGCCTGGTAATCAAACATAATGACCAAGAGAGGTGGACGCGAGTGAACAAATCATAGCTCAATGTTTGTAGAAGGATATCGGAGGGTGTCATCTACAAATTATCCACGTACATCATGGATGAGATCATCAGCAGCATGTAGGAGGGTGATAAGATACTTTTCGGCAATGTCCTTTTAATTATTGTATTTTTAGAGATCGAAGTGCCAGATGCGGCAGATAAATTCATGTGGGAATACCCAGAGGAAGACCCCTCGCCCATAAAGAGATTCAAAAAATATAATTGCGATAGCATGACGGTCGTTCATAAGGCATGTCTTGAGAAATGGTATATGCACTTGAGGAATGCATTCAGGGTAGAGTGGAGGATTCCAGAACAACTGCCAAAGCTTACAGAGGGAGAAGCTAAATTCATAGTATACCAACACTTCTACATCGCTAGATTTAGGTTGGTTGATGAAAACATGAGCCCACGGTGTAAAATTCCATTTTCTTTCACTGATCAGTACTTCCAGGTGGCGGTAAACAGATTCAAGGAATCCAAGAAACTGAAGTTTGACCTTAAAAGTATGGATCAAGACCACAAGGAGATGTGTAGGACATTGGTCTACCCCAACAAGCATGTGTACATGGAAAATAATGTATCGCATGAATTTAAAATGATGAAACCCTTGACTCTGCCTATTACAGGGAGGTCTACGGCACGTGTATACCTTTGCATAAGGCCCAAGTTTGAGAAGGGTGCTTATCTTGAGAATGAGATATCTATACTTGAGGACCTAACAGGTAGGAATAATACCACACCCAAAAAAAGGGAGACGAAAGAGATAAGGAAGAAGGCACCAAGTGTCCAATATACTCAAGTGGTGGGTGCCTTGGGAATAAGCACTTGAACAAGTACTTACACGCATAGGAAGAGGTCTCCAATCAAAGAGGAGGCACCAGAACAAGAAAATCTTATCGCAAAGGAGGAAGAAGAGAAAGTAGAGTCTCCTATACTGGAATCCACAGTTAGGAAGAAATAGAAGGTGATGGAGGAATCCGATTCATAGTAAATAGAGATCTTGGAGAAATACATGGGTGAGAGGGATGACGATGAATAATATGAACCTAAAGGGGACCAAGAATCACTTGTTTTCAGCATGCACGATTCAGAAGAAGAAGGCAAAGAGGAGAAGAATGACTATCACTTTGTGCAAAGAAAGGGCAGCCAGGAGGAGGAGGGTGCCCAGGACATGGGAAGAGGTGAAGATGTTAGCATGAAGGGTCAGAGGACCCAAAGCCTCACTAAGGATGAAGTAAACAAAGGAGGAAGAAAGAGAAGCAACGAAAATTATTGAATCCTTAGTAGAACAAGAATTGTTGAGCAACACTAAAATAGTGATGAATGAGGATAAGGAAGGAAGCATAGGAAAATACCATGGCAGCGCGGGAGGCCCCAATCTAACACTAATTGTTCCTAAGTGCACGCGCATGGAGATCCAAAGACCAAGAATGGACTACATTGATGATCCAAGCAATGTGTTGCACACACGCTTCCAAAGCATAGTCCTAATAGATCAACTCTTGGAAATGAAGTCATTTGATGAAGAAGGTACATACCCTCAGATAAGGAAAATGATTTCGTGGGAAATTGAGTCCCACATCGACAAGCTAGAGTTTGAGGTAAGCCAAGGAGCACTAATGAAGATGCCTGAGTCAAAAGGAGATAACCCCTTGGTTAACACTCAACAGCTTTCAGATGAACAAGTCTGTAATGCTTTAAATAAGGTCTCGGTTAAGCTGGAAGCCAGGTTATTGGGAAGGAATGACAGAGTAAAATTTCTAGAGGTAGAGGTAGAAAAGAGGTAGGAAGAGCTAGAAGAGAGCACCAAGAACTTGAAGCAGGAGGAACTAATTAGCGTGCAGCTAAAGCATGAACTCAGGGAAGAAAAGGAAAGGGTGCACGAGGTATATAAGAAGGTAGAATCCCTCACAGATGTCATTGTTTTGAAGCATCTAGACCTAATACCACCCACACAAAATTATGGATCTTCCCTTGAGTGCCTTGAAGACTTAACATGCATCCTCACCATGGAAAGGAAACCTCTAGCCTTAGAATCCATGGAAGAAGTAGCAGCGTGCCTAGAGAAGGAGGACAAATTAAAAGTTGTAGAAATCATTGTCGAGTGCAGGAAGGTACTTGTTGAAGTGAAAATTGCTACCCATACTGCTGAGGATGTGTATGACAGTTGCGCAGATAGAGATAAAGTGGCAAGTATTCTTGTCACCACTCACAAGGTAGATCTTAAGGAATTCCAAGAGAAGAACAAAGGAAACAAAGCAGAGTGGGAAAGGATCCTGGCCGAGGTCGAGAAAAATTCAAAAGATATTGAAACCTTACGAGGTTCAATTAAAAACTAAGTGAAGGAGTTGTACCCACAGATTACATGAAGGATGGATGCGCTTGAGGACGTGGGTAAGGAATATGAAATAATGGTTGAAACATTAAACACTCGAGGAAATGGACTTGGTTTTGAGGAGGTAAGTGCCCTAGTCAGTGACCTTTTCCAGAGAGTGTAAAATGAAGTCAATTCCTGGAACAAGTTGGAGGCTGACTTAGAAAGATATTTTCCCATCTTGTTGCAATAATAACAACACTTCCCCATTCTTTAATCTTTCCCTTATTCTTTTCCCAAGACAATAAGTCTAATGTGTTTCTTTCTTTGAAGAAGTGTTCCCGTAGGTGGAGAATAGGTAAAGTGTGGGGTGATGTTGGGCCCCTAAAATATTAACTAAGTACAAAAAGGCGCATGGGCGTGCAAGGCCTAAGTTGAAGGGTGGGTGTGCAAAAAGAAGGCATGCAAGGCAAGGTTCTAGGAGGGTTTTAGAAGGACTGTGTTATGCACTGAAAGAACAATGTCTCAATACTTAGCCATATTTGGCGTATTAGGCAGGAATTGATAAAAGCATGACCCGACTATGCATGCAGAGTGGATAAGGTGCCAGCCTGGCGACAGGCTGGCCTAGGAAGGAATATGCCCTACGAGTGAGGATTCTAGAAGGCCATCATGGAAAAGAGTAGAGAGCTCAGGCTTAAAGGAGCATGCACCCATAGAGGACCACATTCAAACACTTGGCATTGGATCTAAGGCCATAGAAGGATGAGTTAGCACTTCAGGGTGACTATAAATACAAGTGCCACAGAAGGAAAAGGTGTGTGTGGGTGTTGATAGAGTTAGTTAAGAATATAGATTAAAAGAGAGTGGAGCTCTGTAGAAATGGCTACAAGGATTCTATTGGGTTTGGTAGATAAACTATAGAAGATGGATGTTTCAAGGGCTTGGGGTTATAAAATTTCTTTTTGAGAGCTAAAGGATATGGATTCAGTTATGATGCATGACTTTAGTCTGCCATAATGTGGTGTTTTGTAGTGAGTCTAATGAATGTAATGAGGCTACCAAGTTATCTGAATATGATCCTTCTTGGTTCGGATTCATACATGATTCTTCATAGTTCTTTTTCATGTATGTTTGTAAGATGAATATGAATCCCTATGCATTTTCCTTTTTTTTATTCAATTCTTTAAGTCTGTTAAAGTATCTCTGTCTGTATTGACTGCAATGGTCTAGAGTTGTTCTGAGCTCTATGATGTCTTTATGTCTCATTCTCACTCACTTTCTTTAAAGTTTTGATCATAGATGATGTTTTCCCATTCAACTCACATAAAGGAGAGACTCGGCACCCGCGCGTTCCTCAGGTGATCGCCCAGCACCCACTGGGTGATAGGCCGACACACATGGGATTCCCTTTCTCTTTGGTGGGTATAAAAATGACTACAATAGACATGGTTATGATGGCACTTTACTTATATGTCTCAATCAAGAGGAGACATCTCGCACCTTAGATGAAGTACACTCTAGTATTTTTGGGGCCCACACAAATGGAATGGCATTAGCCAGGAAAATATTACGTGTTTCTTACTATTGGCCCACCATGGGAAAAAATGCATGCCATTTTGTTAAAGATGTCAAGCTTGTCAAAAAAATGGAAACCTCATCCATGTACCTTCCCAATATTTATAACCAATCACAACACCTTGGCGTTTTTCTCAATGGGAGCTTGATCTTATTAGGAAAATTAGACCTACATCATCCAATAGACATAAATTCATCATCATAACCACTGAATTGTTTCACTAAATGGGTAGACATTATGCCTCTCACTTACGTCACCGGCATTCAGATCTCCAAATTCATATTCAATAATATCATCTGTCACTTTGGTATCCCATCTTCCATTGTCACTGATAATGGAAAATCCTTTAAGAATAAAATTGTCAAATATCTTTATAAATGTTTCCACATATTTCTTAAGTGGTCCACTCCATATTACCCTCAAGGTAATGGTCAAGCCAAAACAACATATAAAACATTAAAGAGTATCATGGAAAATATATTCAATGCACATGGATGAAAATGACATATCCAAATCTACCCAGCTCTTTGGGCTTATCACACTCCTACACGAGCCACTCCATTATCTCTTGTTTATGGCTGTGAAGTTTTTCTACATGTCGAGATTGAGCTTTCATCCTTGAGAATATCCCTCCATGACTTAATCAATGAAGATAAATATAAACAATCACACCTTAATGAATTATATGTTCTTGATGAAAAATGGCTTAACGTTTTAAACCATATTCTAGTCTATCAAAACTATGGTTAGGACGTAGCTATAACAAAAATATAAAACCTAGAGAGTTTGAGATCGGTGATCTTGTTCTCAAATAAAATTAAAAAAATATAACTAAAGAAAGATAAATGCAAGGTAAATTTGAGCACAATTCGTTAGGGCCATATGTAATCAATGCTAACTTTGGTTATGGAGCATATAAGTTGGCCATCATAAATGGCCAAATACTTGACAAACCCATGAATTATGCCACCTAAAGAATTTATATTCCTAGAAACAACATCTATACATAGATATTGTCTACTCTAGGAGAGGTAGCTTGTACATTCCTTTCTTCTAGATCATCCACAAATAGTCTTAAATTTTTCACTCCATTGGTAGATACTCCTATAATAAAATTCACATCTTCTTAATCATCATCATGAGATGAATATTAATATTTCTCCTATTATGTCTTATGCATCTCATACATCGTTATGGTTTCTCCCATTTCATGGATATTTTTCACCTATGGTCATATCTATAAATCTTACTGATGGCAAATCCTCCCTTCAAAGCAATTCTCTCTTTAACAAGAAATCTCTAAACTTCTTTACCTGGCTCATTTGACCTGTTCATCTCAGTCTTTGGTGTTTAACCCTTGCGTCCTATTAGTCGTGTGGGGCTGAGATTGGGGGCACATGTTCCTTCCCAAAAAACACTAAAACAAGGAAAAATAAAAATTAATAAGTTTGTATACAACATGTGTGTACTACAAAACATTACACCTTTCATCCTTCACAATCTTTGGTATTGAGCCCTCACTTCTTACTAGTAGTGTGAGGTTGGGAATGGAGGAAGGTTCCCTTACTCGCCTATATTTTTTATTTGGTGTTTATCCCTTTCCTCTTACTGGTGACATGGGACAAAGCATAGGGGGTCGTTACAAAAAAAAAAGAGCCTTTACCATCAAAAGTGCTTGAGTTTATTAAATCCCAAAAAAGTAATTTAGATGCCCACATCAAGAGAGAACTATACCTTAACCTGATCTTTTTGATCAATAGGCCACTTAAAATTCTAAGTCTAGTAAAATACTTCCAAAGTTAAAATCATTTTAGAAATTTTCTATTAATCTTAAGGGGAATTGAGTCACAACTTCCCAAATGGACCATTATTAAAAAAATTTTCTCTACATTCATTTTATGTCTCATGTCCTTCTTGACTCTCGGTGTTGATCCCTCACATCGTACTAGTTGTGTGGAGTTAATGGTGGAGTTTGGACATCCACTCATTATCTCATCAATATAATATCTTGCCAATGGAAGGAAAAGTTTAATATTGTTTAAACATGAGTTCTCATAAGGAACAATGTACACACGAATGATATATCATTTTGTCTATCCTATCCTATCACCTCGTGTGTCTTCTATTGTCAATCATTTCCAACAGTCGAGATGTTTACCATCTATTGTATCATCCACCTTCACTTTATCCCCCTCTCTCTGTATGAATCTATAATCACTATCCAAAATAAGTCCCACACATAGATCCCTTATTAGATACCCCTAAAAATCCAAAAAACATCAAATATACCTAAACCTACCAATACAACATTACACATGACTCACATCCTGGTGTTAGCTACAATTATCCTACAAATCAACTAATCAAAACATTATCCTCCCTTGCATGTATCCTCGCTTGGGGAAATATTGGATCTCGTTTTATCCTTACTTAAGGGTAATGACCCAATCACTCTCAAATCATCTTACCCTTACTTAGGGCCACACCCAATCAATCAATCATTGTTGTGGAAAACATTAGGGACAGAGTCAAAAATTGTGTTACATTTTTACTATTGTTATTTAATTATTTATTGATTCCAAGTTTATTATTTTTCATCTTGGTTCATTTATAGCCATGTTGCATACATTTACTGTGTATATTGGGTTTATTTTTTTACTTTTATAGAGTAGTCTAATTTTCTTCTCTGTGTATATTACAAGGGATCTCCTAATTTTATATATCCTGGTATTCCCTATAATATGCTCCTTAATTGTGTATCATTCTACATGCTATGTGACTACATATCATACAGGGGCATCATACTTTTCTAATGGTTTTTTTCTATGCTCTACGGCATATTACAATACAATCATCATGATCTTTCATATCATGGTGCATTATGTTGTATGCTACATTAAAATTAAGATGCTTTCACAACGTGAGTATCTTTCTGTATGATTGACAACCTACCTTACACCATATAATTTCACCCTTTCTATGTAACTCCTCCAACTTTGGAATCTTACTTGACCACTATTGCAGCATGTGAATCCTACTTGAGGCTACTCCTCACAAAAGGCTCATTATCTTGCAACTTCTCATCCCCTACCATGGTCACACATGTATTTTTTTCCATTCGTCCTCCCTCTTCATATGAACATTCATGAGATCTTTACACACCTCCTACTTTTCACCATTCATGTTCCCTTCCCCCACAATGTGCTCCTTCATCTCTTCTCTTCTCTCCTATGTATCCCTTTTCACTCACTTATTTGTTTCTAACCCTTCAACTTGGGAATCTTATTTGACCATTCATAAAACGTGGGAATCTTATTTGAGTTAACCCCTCTTACCAAGTTTTTCCTTATATATAAACTCCTTCATCATCACATCTCTCATGACATGACCATCACCAACAAAAACATATTTTCATCTTGCCTCTTCAGCTTAGGAATATTACTTGATCACCTCCGCAGTATGGGAATCCTACTTGAGGATTCCCCTCATAGTCTATATTCTCTACTGCATATCTTCCTCCATCCACTCCTCCTCTACTCAATTGGTTCCTTCCTTCCTCATCATCACCTCTCTTCATCAATTGTTCCATTCTCACAAACATCACCTCTTCTTTTTCCCTTCTTCATCATCACCATCCCCAACTTCACAATCTTACTTAACCACTCCTGTAGCATGGAAATATTACTTAACAGTTCCCCTTATGATCAACTTATCATCCTACACATCCCTCATAAAACCACTTTTTCTCCATACCATTTTTCCCACCCGTTACATTGTCATCATCTCTATCAATCAACTCTTACCTCACCACGTAAAATCACATATTCTTTTCACATCCTTCATCATCCCCATATCTAGATTGGATAATATTACTTAATAATTCTCATGGCATGAAAATTCTTACTTAATGGTTACCCATTAATATTGATTATTTCATTATGTAATTCTCTGTCTACCCACCTTTCACCCCTTCCATTGATTGTTCTATCCCCCCGTGTCTCCCCTCCGATCCAACCTTTCCTCCACCAATTACTCTTCATCAACCTATCACATCACATACCATGACCACCATATTTAGTCTTTTGAATCCTACTTTATCACCCTCCTTTTTACTTCCGTCCTTTCCCCTATTTTTCCCAACTCTTACTTTCTTTTTCCAATCTCACTCTCTAACATTATTCTTATATCTTGTTTATTGATGTTCTTTCCATTTGTACTCCTCTACATTTTGCCTTCTTTTCATCTTCTCATAAATCATTAATCACTCCTTTAATCCTCAATATATTTATTCTCTCATTCTCCCATATTTACACCCCTAAGTTTTCACCCTCCTTTTGACTACTGTCCTTCCCCCTATTTTCCCCAAATCTTCCTTTATTTTTCCATTTCAAACTCTGGCATTCTTCTCATATCTTGTTTATTGATGCTCTTTCCATTTGTACTCCTCTACATTTTGCCTTCTTTTCATCTTCTCATGAATCATTAATCGCTCCTTTAATCCTCAATATAGTTATTCTCTCATTCTCCCATATTTACACCCCTAATTTTTTTTGGTCTCCCCATAATATTATTTTGTTATCATATTTTTTTTCCTCTTTCACTCTCTTTTTCCTTCTCCACCTTCATCCATTTTTTTTTGCTTTCCTATTCACCTCTCCACCCTTCATTCTTTATAGAAAATGTCTTTAATATCTTCATTCTCCATTATTTTTATTTTTCAACTCGATAACCTCTTCATCTTTATCATCGTCATTATCCACATCTTAAACTTCTCCACCATTTTTGCACTCCACGTTGTTCCTCCTTTCTTTCTTCTTTTTAACATTCCTGATGCTTCCCACACTCAATCTAAATATCATCACTCTTGACTACATTTCACTATTGAATCCCTTTCCCTACATCATTTCTCCTCCCTTCCTCTATTTTCTCCCATTTTTCTCATTGTCCTCCTCACCCACTCGCTTTACTTACTCTATCTACCTCTTTTCCTTACCACCACTATCAATAACAATTTCTACACCACCTCCCATTCAATTACATCTCTCCTCACGTTATCCTCCTTTGGTTTCTCTATCATATTTTTTCACTTCCATTCTTCATTTTCCTCATCCCATCCCTCTTCCTCTTGATAAGCTTCTCTATCCCTATTTCACTCCCCTCTCATCTTCTTCTATTTTATTATTTTTTTAATATTTGTAATGTTATCCACTCTACTTTACATCTCAACCCTCTCAACTCCTTTCATTGACCCCCTTTCTTCTCTCTTATTTTTTGGTCTCATTAGTTCACTCCTGTCATTTCATTCCTTTATCTACTCTTTCGTCTTTCATCAAATTCTTTCACCTATATCCATTTATACCCTACTCTTTTGTCTTTCCTAATTTACTTTCTTCCCCTATAATTCTTCTCTCTCCCTCTTCCTACCTTGTGCTTCCTACACCTCTTCAATTCCTTCTTTATCTCCCACGGTCCTCTTTCTCTACTATACTTCCTCTTCCTTTCCTATCTATTTTTATTTATCAGCACTCTCCTCCATTAATTCTCCAACTTCCTCAAGTCATCCCTCCCAACTATTGTGCTCCTCTTATCATCTCATTCTTCATAATACCTTTCTTGTCTATCCTCCTAATTTTTATCATCTCTCTTTATCTTTATCTATTATTCCTATTTTTACCTCATTATTCCTCCTTACTTCATCCTCGTTTCCTTGCCTCTTTATCTATCCTCCATAGTTTCTCTCATTTCATATTTTGCATGCATCTCCATGCGGTATGTTACATATTCCCATTCGCTACAGTTATTACCTATGTCCCATATTTTTTGTCTTTCTCACATTAATTTCTCCATCCTTCTCCCTTTCTCCCATCGTTCTCTTTCCCCACATATTTCCTCTATCTTGCTTGTTCATATTCTCTTCATTCTCATTTTTGTCCTTTTCCCCATCTCAAGATTCTTCACTTTTTGATGTCATTTCTTCAGTTCACTTTTTCTCATCGCTTACTATCTCCTTGCCATTCCTCCATCATTTATCTCCTTTCATGATTATTACATACATGTTTTTCTTAATCCTCATACACCACACATTTTTCACCTTTCCATTATCTTCCACATCGACTCATAACATACCTCTAAAATCAGTGGTTCCATTTTTCATATCTATTCACCACTTCTATTAACTCACATCTATTTTAATTCCTCCCATGTCCTTCACACCTAACATTTAAGGCTGATTGAATTATTTCCCCTTTTTTGCACCCATGTGTCCCATTCATCACCACCCAATTTTCATCCTCATCTATGAGGCATTAATATTTCACTTTCCCATCCTTGACACTCATTTCAGTACACCCCATCATTACCTACCTATTTTCCTCCTCAACTACCAGAATTCGTGTACGGAGATCCAAGAATGTATCATAATAACTTGCAATCCTAATTCTTCCATTATATAAGGGTATCGAGGAAATGAGTAAGAGACACACATGAACTCACATATAATGGATAAATTTAAAGGGTCTACAACGAGCACTATCATAGCATATATAGAGGGAAGAAATCCCTACACTAGTTCAACCTAGGATTTCCAAGGCCCGTACTCAAGATAGAGGAGATTATCCTACTAATATATTGGTAAATGAATTAGAGGATGTGTAGATCGATGATAGATAAGGTAAGCATGCATAATATAATTGAAATTTAAATAATGGAAAGCTAAAGAGCTGGTCAAATAAGATCACTATTTTGAATAACATCAATATACATGTAATAATAGGCTAACATAGAGAAATGGGGAAGGGAAATGAACTAATCTATGTAAAATGACAAAGAGAGATAGAGAACTTGCCCATAGGGTGGTCTTTGATGTATCTATCTCTCTAGAGAAGCAACACACCGAGAGAATCATTATAAGGTTGAGAGGGAGAACATTGTTCTTGTCCTAGACTTACTATAGATGACCCAATAGTGCAAGTAATCCAACCAAGAAGAGTGTCTAATATAATCCAAGATAAATGCAATATGAACCAAGAGCTGAGCGAGTAGATGTAAAGTTGGTGCAAAATAGAAAAGCATATGGTCATTCCTAAGATTTAGACTTCCTTCCTTTATAATATCAAGGAAAAAATACAAATGGGTTTGGGATGGATTTAAATTTGGTTTTGTCTTTTTGTATCTTTTCGCGAGACAAAATTGGAAAGTCACTGTCATGTTTTGGCCAGACGCCATCGGCCACTTTGCAATAGGAGGTTCGATGGCATCGAGATGGGGGGAAATGTAGTCAGGGGACAATGACATCTATCATAGGGCCAATGGTGCAAGAGAGGATTTTACATGGGCTAATAAATTTTTTTCAGAGGGCCGATGGCATACGAAAGTTGTAGGTGTAAGTTGTTTGTTTTGATTTTTTTTTATGGATTGAATTTAAAGGATTCTTATACTTTTTTTTTTTCATTTTGTGTGCAAGTAGAGCGTAGGTTCCACTTTTGGAGGAGTGTGGATGTATCAAGGCTCAGTTTTATGATTTTTGGACTGAATCATGTAGAGGTGACCCAGTTACAAGGTTGGGGTTTTGGGGGCATCATGCAGATGACCATGATACCATTAGCTTTGGATATGCTAGATATGTTCTTAGCCACATTGGATACGTGATCCAACACCTTTTGGTGGTGGATGAGATTAGAGACCATGGATATGGTGTTAACTTTGGAGGATGTACATGGGATTATGGAGTTACCTATTAGAGGAACCCATATGTAGTGTGATATTAGTTTAGATGTTGTAGAGTGGAGAGCCTTAATCATATGAGATATTGGGAGTGGGATATATGAAGAAACTATGATGTGTCTAACTCAACACAATACAGGAAGCAAGGATTCTAGATATTTAGAAAGTAGTGATAGGGATTGTTGGGGCACAAATAGTGTGCCAAAAATTAAATAGAGCCATCTCATTGTTCTTGATCGGAGTATGTAGATATGTTATAGATCATGGGGTTTTGTTCAAATAGGGCACCACCACATGGGTATAATTGGTGCGTAATTTGTACAAGGTAAGGTGTAAAGGTCATTAGGTCATGTAACCCATCATATTATTACCTAAATGGATATATGAGAGGTTCCAAATGTATATGATGACATGGAAAACACATGGAGTATCGACGGATTCCCTGAGAGTGTTTCAGAGGGCATAGGGGCCGATGGTGAGAGTACTTAGAACATTGCATCCACTAGCATGAGTGGGTATGGAAGATGTTACATGAAAACCCTACATAAGGAACGTGGCTCAGTGGCCCAGTTACCTAGGAAATATTACTTAGAGGCCATCATTGAGGTGATAGGGTATTATGTCTATCAGGTGGAGACCCACGCAGTGAGCAAGTTCTCATGGAACTTTAGGGGACCAACAGCATTAGTGATACCACCATTGCCACCCTACCAATGTCATCATGCCAGAGAGGATGTAGGATTAGAGGTGAGGGTACCATCATAACGACCCTGTGGGATATGAAAAATGGGTGCACATGGTCGGAGGAAGTGTTGGCGTGGTGGGGATGTTCAGGGCTACAACATATATAGCTATTAGTGGTTTAGATGAGGGATTTGATAAAGCAATCACTAATACAATGACACGAGTCATGGGTACAGTCGGAGCTAGTCCTAACACTAGAGGAGGAGTAGAAGGGAAACTAGCTCCACAGTTGAGGGAGCACAAGATGCAACATCTAGGAGGAGGTTACTTAATAGTGATCATGAACTAGATGGATATGAATATGAGGTAAAGTCCCAGACCGTAATGCACGTGGGACATAATATTGGTTCCTTAAGACAGGTGGACACAATACATAGGAGCAAAACCTCATTGTGATGAGGAGGAGGAGGAGGTATTAGGCTATCGCGGAGACAATGAGACCATTGTGGAGACTCTCGGTAAACAAGGTATGTGTATCACGATGTTAGATGATTTTTGAGAAATGGGTTTATGTCATATTAATATTGTGAGAAACATGTGACATTTTTGGTTTTTTAAAGCAAAAATTTGAGGAGTGACACTTTCTGATAGAAACTACCAACCATGAGCTCTTGGATCCAGTGTTGGATGTCCAAGACACTACAGTAATGGTGGATCCATCAGCACTATTGGTGGGAGATTCAATGAGCACATTCTGTTTATTGGGAGAGGCATCCCAAACACTATGATGACATGGGGATGCACAAGCCTTGGAATCTACTAGAAGTATAAATGTGAAAAATTAGAGTTTATTGGATGCACAGGTGGCACTAGTTTAGAAATAGAAATCCTACCTATTATATTCCCAGGTATAAGTGGAGAGGATTAATTCCTTAGAGACACAGTTGGCGAGCACGCATGGAGAGGCCTTCAGAGCCCAATCTAGGGCAGAGTCTTTGGCCCACCCAGCCAAAGCCACCATCACGGCCCCATTGTGCCAAAGCATCCAAAGACCCCCCATAAGGGGTGAGGGTACCTTAGTTACTTTGAAGATGATCCAAATTCATTTTTTATGATTTTGGTGATGTATAAAAAATGATTCGAAATATATATAGATGATTATTTGGGTGATATTTGGATGTTTGGTGTTTTTTGTATATATGTTGATCTACTTAACATTTTCCTTATTTCCACATACATGTATGTAATGATTCCCATGTTGTTTAGGAATAATGATAATGTGATTAGATAGGTAAATCTGATGGGAAGGGGATTGATAGGATATCCAAATCCACACGATGTGAAGAAGCCAAGAGGTAAACAAGACCAAGGCATCCAACTGTAGGATGTCAGGGCACCATCGGGTATATAAATCCAAGAAAGGACATAAGCCTAAATGAGGATGTAAAGAAAACAAAGGTAATCTAATAGGAAATACTAGGGTGAATCGGGGCCAAAGTAGGTGGAATCAAGACCGAGGAACTCTGATGGTAGAAGTAACCAAGACGTACATGGGGATAAATCCAAGTAGAGAAAATAATCCGAGAAAGGATGTAACAAGATATTTAGAGATAGTGTGTAAAACCAAAGGGGGACAAGATCCTAAGTGAAGGTGAGGGTTTAGGAAAAAGGAGGAAAAATAAGATGTAATGAAGGTATTATGGATTACTAGTCACAAGGCATAAAAGATCGCAATGTATTAGTGATGATATCGTCAACTTGATTCAAGATGTGAATTCTAGCATGAATCATAAGGTCCTCGATGACATGATGTGTAATAACTACTTTCCAATGAACTTCATACCATGTGGAAAACAAGATTTCATCTATCTGGTCCTCTAACCGAGTGAGAATGTCATGCCGAATGTCATTCATGGAGGGACGAGGATTAAGGTGAGGTGGTGGTTTTTAAGTAGATTTTGGTCTAGCTAGTTATTGGGAAGGTGGTTGATTCCGAGAGGAACCAACCCCATGCTTCCGATTATAGGAATAGGTTTTAGGAATGGGATTTTTGGTATGCAAATCCCAATAGTCAGCATTGGTGTGCATGTAATACCCATGATGATAGAAAAACAAGGGAGCTAAAGTAGAAGGTTTTGTATCCTTTTTGGTTTGGTTACATTTGACCTCAGCTTCGAGCTTCTTCATGTAGTGTTGATAGGATCTACAATCAAAAACATCATGCCTCAAAGCCTCATGCCATGTGTAATATGGCTCGGTCATAAATGACTGAGAATCTATAAGAGTAAGAGGTAGGGAGAGAAGTCTCACAGGCTATAGAGGGATAATGAGATTATCTGAGGAGGTCATGAAGACAAAGGGTGAATATGGTGCTAATGGATTAATATGTTACTCAGTCATCGAGGAACAATAGATAGGATCATCACCCAAGTGATCATCGGCTTCATAGTCAAAACTAGTGATTTGATCATTTATTTATGTAAGGGAAAGTGGGTCGGCTAGGTAAATGGTAGTATTTTGAGGTGTAGTTAGTGGAGAAATCTAAGGCTTAGGCACCAGTTGGGAAGAATTATCAAATACACTCGAGGATTCCTCTTGTATGAGGATGTTGTTCATGTCATGAGTGAATTTGGATTGAAGGTTTTCTTGATAACGTAAGACTTACCTATCAGGAATATGGGCATAGCTAACAAGGTAAGGGTTTTCTACAGCATAACCATTTCCATAATCTGATGTGGAGGAATCCATCACACAAGATTTGACTATGGTCTCAAGTTGGACCACATGCTCTAGTGGGCGCTACGGTGTACATGAGATGACTGCATGAACCAGAGGCTCCTTCTTGTGGGGTCGTAAGGAAGGAGGTTTCGGGGGTATCATAATCTCATGAAGATCATAATTATTAATTCTAAGTGTTACCTCATTGAGCTATCATCATATGATTTCAAGAGATTGGGGGGCATGCGCCTGACCAATTTGAGATGGGCGGAATTGCCACAAAGAGTATCTATAGGACAATTAAAACATTAATATTCTTGAAAGGGGATATGAGATAATTCAAGGAGTATTGGGAGCTTTTTTTTCCCCTTTTTTGTGAAGTGTATCATAGATCCAAGGAATAGTGTCCCCCCAAATCTTATAAACAACTCCTTGGTGAGTGAACTTCAGAAATAGATGCGTAGAAGAAGAAATGGCATGCATACAATGCGTCTATGGCCACCTTAGGTGAATATTATAAAATAGATGAAAATTAAATACCATGAATTTGACATGGGAATTCCTAGGGGGATGGTGGTGGGTATCCAAATACACTCCATAAGAGGCATATGTCGGAAATCATATCCTTGACAAGTGGTTGATGTAAATTTTAAGTTATCGATAGAATAATCAAGATCCTTAATTAAGTATAATGAGGCCACATGCATGTATTCTCCTTATTCAATGGGAACATGCTTGAACATAGTGTGATAAACCTAAACTAAAATAAAGAGAGGTAGATTTTCTGTGTAAATTAAAAGCTCATCCAAGATCATATCATATATAAGAAAATAAATGAAAGTGTGAGTGTCTGTAGTAAGATTGGTATGAATGGAAAGCTGCTCACATTATCGGTGGATGTTTTCTTATGAGCCATGTAATGTAGGGCTCTGCCCCAAAGAGGGATGAAATGGTATGTTCATATCAAACAATTTTATCATGAGACGCTCACAATGGTGAAGTGATGTACACATGAGTTTTAAAAAGGGGACTTAGCTAGGAATTTGGGTAAGTTCTTCAAATGGATCCCACTCATCATGACTGGACTATGTAGTAGGATGAGAGTTGTGGGACTCCTCAGAAATAGATACAGAAGGAGTGGGTGTGATTAAGGACACTTTTGAAATCATTTTTTTCTTATTTATTACATCATCTAACCTACAAGTTTGATTTTCATAGGGAACAATGATGTTTATGGCCAGATAAATATAACCAGACACCATTGTCCATGTAGAAGAATTTCCACTTGGGTTGTTTACGTTTTGAGGAGACAATATTTTTCCTTGAGAAGCTTGGTTTTGAGGTACATAGGGATATATAACCCTATGAGTCTGAGGTTGGATTATTATAAGATACTTTGGATCTACATAAGCTATGAGATGCTTTACATCATTATTTATAACCGTATTTTTAGGATGATAATCTATTTCGACTGCGTTATATGCAACATTTTCTTGCTTCTTATGTATTTTAGCAACTGTTATCCAAAATTTCCCTCTTTAGGTGATATTGATAACTTGCAGTCTTATGTTAGACTTGGAAAAGGTAAAAAACTGATGAAAATGGAGAAATTCAATGTTCTAAGGCTTCCCATCTCCTTTCAAAATCTCTTCATTTCCATACTTATCCAAAAAAACAAGATATTTGGGTCTTTTGAGTGTATTGCAGGTTTTTAAGCACAGTTCCCTGGGGTCTCAAGTTCTCTGCATGAGTCTTCCATCCTCAAGAAAAAATTGATTTTATATTGTGGGCTAGTTAGGTGTTTGAGGAATGAACAGAACAATTCCATATGATCAATGGTTCCCCACATAGGTATTTTGGCACAAATGAGCAAAGGAGATAATGTGTTGTGGGGATGGGGAAAAATGGGGATGTAGAGGAGCTGTAACGCAGATGAACTAAATGTGGGTGGAATAGTTCCATGGGATTAGTGGTTCTCCATGAAATTATTTAGGCTAATAAACAAAGGGAGGCAAAGAAAAAAGTGGTGGATACTGAGATGCAGGAGATAAGGGGTTTGTAGGCACCAAAGTCTTTAGTGGAATTGTTCCACCCAACATCCAATTCTATGCTCACAATAAAAACCCACGACCAAAGCAGATAAGGCGGGCCCCAAGAGAACTTAAGGTGTAGTTCCTTCACTCAGTTTTTTCATTATCTGACCCACTCACACCACAAGGCATAATATTTATTATTGTGAGGTGTAGAGTTGCACTGACAACCATGTGTTCCTCCTCGACCCTAGAAATCTGCATGGTCATAACCTTTTCTCCACAACTACAAATTTCACAAAATTAGACTTTTTGGAAAGATATCATCAACCTCTAAACCATGGAAACTAGAAATGTCAATTTAGGTGAGGGTAGATGGGTGAAAAAGAGGAAATACTCTCCATAATTAAAATGTGTAGTTCCAAGTAGCTTAAACACCGTATTATATGAGGTATGGTGCCCATTCCTTCTCCCACAAGTAAAGTATCATGGAGGAATGGTCTTGTAAGGGTGCCCATACCTGTTTTCAAATTTTTAATGCATTTTATTGGTGGTTGAAGGGAGAAATAAGAGTTTCCATCTATTTTCCCTCTTCTCTCTCTTTTACATTCTCTATATATTGTAAAAATCTCTCATTTGTGAGGGGGGTGTTCTAAAATGTAAAGGAACCATGTAAAAAAGTTTCCTGAGAAGTTGTGAGTTGTAAAGCTTCATTTAAGATTGGTAATGTGTTCTTGTGCCTTCTTCTTCACCTGTAATGGTATGTGCATACTTTGAAAGCAATAAAATCTTTGTTTTGTGGTGTTTTATGAACCCTAATTTGTGTTTTTTACATTTCGTTGCCTCTCCATTGTTGTTGTTGTATCTTGTGGATGCTTTTCTCCCTTGCAGGTTCATCTTGTTATGTTTCATGGAGAATAGATGGTAGGTGAAGTATTGGGTCTGTGTCACCTCTATTTGGCCTTTCCCTTCTTCATTTTACTTCTCCCTTTTCCCTCATTAGAGTGTCTTCACCCTTTTCTTGGTGTTATCACCTCCCCTTAGCTCAAGATTTCCATTTTTATACATTTCCCTCTTCCCTTGGTTCCTTGGATTGTTAGAATAGGGTTAGATAGCTGAATTTTCTTTCTTAGGAGTATTTTAGCATTAGGATTAGGTAGAGGAATGACCCTTCTCTAGATTTTTGTCTCAAGTAGCAAGTCCCAAAATTTGGAGACAATCCCATGTTACCCAAAAACACTAATTGTTCATATATGTATCCATGAAAAATAAGAGGGTGTTATTATTTGGTGATGATAGTTCAAGCATGCCCGGTGGTACCATCCTAAGGTTTTTTATTATTTCAGTGATATTTGGTGTGTATCTTGATGAATTTCAGCCTTTGGAGGCTCTATAGCAACACATCTAGGGACTTCAAGCTCCATATCTACTAGTTTCAGTAGTGTTAGTGCCTCAGTTTCATGAGAAGCATTCAGAAAAGGTCAAGAACAATAGAAGAAGGATCTTTTGATTACTTGTAGTTGTCACCAAGGAGAAGAAGAAGAAACATATTAGTTCAGAAATCACTATGACCACCAAATAGATTCCTCTCTACTCCTCCTCCTAGTAGACCTTTCTTACCATCATCTAGAGTTATAAAACCCATTCAAATCATATAACTTCAAAGAAATATTCCTTTTGCTAGTTTCAATGGTGGCATTCTATTGGCCCTCAATGCACAATATGATATACTAGTGTCTGCTCTTAAAAGTATTCCTTTCTTCACTAGTGAAAACGATACTACCCCAGCTGATCATATTCAAGATGTTGCAAATGTTTTCTTGGTTCACTTTATCACTAAGGATTATGTTATGATTAAACTATTGGCCTCATCATTTAAAGGAAAATATCTTAAATGGTACAGGATTTTGGGACCAGACACAATTCATAATTGGGATGAACTTGGCACAACCCTTTATAATCATTTCAAGGAAAATTCAAATCACATGTCTTTGGTAGAAAAGTTGACAACAACAAAGACAGCCCCTAACAAGCAGATGACTAATTTTAACATCAGATTTCAAAGTATTTGGGACAGAATTCCTCAAGTGGTAATACCTACAGCCCATTAGACATTTCTCTACCATATAAAGGCTTTGAATAGTGATATTTATGTCATGATTCATTCTATGGGGGTAGAACACTACTAGGTTCTTATGACATTGCTATTAGGGATGAGAATAGTATTATTTAGGCTGAGAAACTTGCTCCTATACCTTTGATGCCTATATTCCAAGTGATTAAGACACCTACTTCTCATCAAGATCTTGAATTAGCTCCCATTCCAACCCCTAGGAATCGAAGTTCTAGTCATGCATATACTTCCTCAAGTACCTCAACTGAGTTACAAGAGGTAATGAAACAATAACAAAATTTTGGGAATGATTTGGTATCCATAAAGAGGTAACAAGCCCAAAATTTCAAACCTTATCAGCCTCCATACCAACCTAGCAAGTCCCCTTATTAGCCAAACAATCCTTCCTTCCAATCTGACCCTCAAAATCATAATCAATTCCTCATTCTAGATCATTTCAACTGTATAACCCAAATGTGGCTAGTTTATCTCAAGCCTTGGTTCCTGTTCAAAATAACCTTGTGCAAGATTATGAGTGGTGTTTCCCTTATCATCTTCAACAAAACGAAATGTATCCCAATGGAATTTTGAACCAAGATTTTATGGTGCAAAGTGCATTTGTTTCTCAAGATACAGCAACAGATGAAAATCAATAGCAAACAGCCACTTAGGAGACACACCAAGTGATACTTCACTTGTGAATTAGCAAATGGAAGACTTTTGTGGGATAAATCAAACCTTCCCTCAAGGTGTAGTTATGAGTACTAGATCTAAGAATATATCTATGGAAGAGGGACAATAAAAAAATGTAGGACCTTCTCAACATTCTTTGACACTCCAAGGAGGTGGAAATTAAAATGTAACTCCAAATGTGTAAAATCAGCCTAAGGGTTTGTCCATATCAAATCAAGTGCAAGAAAATGTTGTTGAAAGTAAGGTACATATGAAAGATAATCCAACTCCTTTCAACATCCTTGAAAAAATAAAGAAAAATAATGTGAGCATATCTATGTGGGAATCATTAGCAATCCCAGGAGAAAGAGATCTCTTGCAAGCAATTATGGTTAATATCTCTATTCTGAGTGATCCACTCACGGAACAAGAAAAAGTTGTTCTCACCAATTCCATACAGTAGAAGGAAGATCATAAAATTAGAAATAGGAAACCTCCACCCTTCTATATATCTTGATCAATGGAAATAATTTGGTGCACGACTGTGTGATTGATTTAGGGGCAAGCAGTTTGGTCATGCCCAAGAAAATTATAGACCCATTAGGCCTCTAGTATGAATCTCTTTCTAAAGGAGTGGTACATTTTGATGGATCATCAGTAGGAACTATTGGAGTTTTCAAATATTTAAGCCACATATTGCATGCATGCCCCAAATTTCTATTCCCCGAGATATTTTCATAATTGACCTACTTCCACTCTTTGTTTTGTGTCTATCCAAATATTTCACTGCTAAAATTAGAGGATATCTATCAACTGATTAGTCTCATATGTTCTTCAGAACCAGGTGTGGAATAAGGCTACTATTAAGTATGAACAAATTGCTACATATTATATATATCCTTATGTTCCCAGCCCCATCAATGTCAATTGTACCATCTTTGATCAATAAGATCATCCAAGTAGTCAAGAGATAGATACTCATATTAAGGGCATTCGTGATTTACTACTTGATGAGTGGGCAAGTGGGTACTATAAGTTTGATCCATATCAGAAATTGGAGAAAACTTTCCTTGGTATCTATTGATTACATGACTAAAATCCACCCCTTCCGAGTTTTGTCAAACCAAATAGTGAAGGGGAAGATAACATTTGGAAAATGTTCTTTGACGGATCAAGAAGTGGAAAAGGAGTTGGAGGGGGTGTATTCTTTGTCTCCTATTGGAATTAAGTATTACTCCTCTTTCAAATTTCAATTTAATTTTTCCTACAACACAACAAAGTAGGAATCCCTCATCCATGGTCTTCAATGGGCAAGAAAGAAGAAAATTAAAAAATAAAAAACATTTGGGGATAGTGAGTTGATCATGAGCTAGATCAGGGGATCAAATGCAGCCAAGAATGGCTTGTGAAAGGCCTAAAAGCATAGAGTTTGGGATCTTTTGGAAGATTTTAAAGCTTTTGACATTCATGTTATTACAAGAAAACAAAATGAGGTTGCTGACAGATTGGATGTAATTGGGAATACGTGTAACCCAATATCAAGGTGATAGTGAGGCATGTTGTACCAGACAGTGAAACAAATTCGAAAGTGTTTAAAAATGATCAGTAGATTATCAATTTTATTCAAGAAGAGGTTGATTTCTCTTCAAGAAATCAAGACAAGTTGGAAAATAAATATGGAGACCAAGTTGTTCAACTTAGATAAAATAAGCTACCCAAGGGCCTAGTGACCTTAGAATTCATTTTCAACGCCAATGATTAGTTTAGAAAATAAAATGTAAACTTAACTGTCAATGGTGAAGACTCAAAACCCATCTCAGTTGGTAAAGGAAAATTTCTTTAAATTGGTAAGGTAAGCACTTCAGATGAGAAATATGCTTTAGTAGAACTTTTCCAAGAATTTGGTGATGTACTTGTGTGGAGCTATGAAGGCCTTAGATTTTTTTACCCTAGTTTAGATCAACACACCATTGAGTTGGATTTAATTGCCAAGCTTATAAGACAAAAAAAAAATACCTATAAATCCACATATCAAGACCATGATGAAGAAGTAATTAAATAAATTGATTAAGGAAAGCATCATCTTTCCCATCAAGCATTCATCTTGGGAAGCTAATTTAGTTTTTCACATGGAAACAGAATGGAGAAACCAGATTGTGTGTCGATTTCAGGGATTTAAACAAGGCTTATTTAAAGGATCATTTCCCATTGCCATCTATGGAACAAATATTACAAATGATAGTAGGTTCATAAAATTTTTTATCTCTTAGACAGATACTTAGGGTACAATCAGATCATGGTAAAGGAGGAAGATCAGTTCAAGACAACTTTTACCACAAAATGGGGAACCTATGCCTACATGAAAATGTCTTTTGGTGTATCCAATGAAAGAGAAACTTTCCAAATAGCCATGGAAATGGAATTCAAAGGGATAATCAATAGCATTATTCTTGTGTACCTAGATGATATCACAATGTTCTCCAAGAATGCAGGAAACCATCTTCTCTATCTCAGGTAGGTATTTGAGAGGTGTAGGAATTTTGGACTTTCTCTCAACCAGAAAAAATGCATCTTCCTAGCTCATGAAGGTAAGCTCCTAGGACATATTTTTTATAAATAAGGATTAACCATTGACCTATAAATATTTAATTCCATCCTTGCATTTACATTTCTAAGTCACGTAAAATCACTCCAAATTTTCTTGGGGAGAATCAACTTTATCAGGTGGTTTGTCCCAAATTTTGCCAACCTTTTCAAGCCATTAACATTGATGTTAAGGAATATTATGGGCTTTAAATGGACCACTAAAGGGAAAATAAGATTTGAAGCCATCAAGAAATCAATAGCACAGGCCCCAACTCTCATTAATCTTTATTTTACAAAATATTTCATATTGTATGCTTTTGGTGGCATAGATACAATATATATCATACTAGTGCAGTTGAATGAAGAAGGTTTGGAACAGCCTATTACATTTTTATCCAAATCTTAGAAGATTATGAGGTGAGGTACTCGTTTATCAAGAAACATGTATTGGCTATCATAAGAGGCTTGAAGAAGTTCAGACATTTGGTATCCAATAACAAGATTCATTTGCTAGTTTCACATACTACTGTAAAATAATTTCTTGTGAATAATGATCTGAATGATAAAAGAGTTGGTTTGATAACCAGCGTGATGGATTATTACATTGAAATCAAGGTGACTAAGCTATTCAAAGTAAAAGGGTTATGTGAGCAGGTGGTATTAGACTAGTACACTGATGAAGAATCCATCCTTGTGATTCAACAAGACCAAGAACATCCAGCTGATGTTTTGTCTATTTCTTGTTGGACCAAATATATAATCAACTTTCTCCAAATAAGAAAATGCCCCTGAGTTTTGAAAAAATCTAAAATAAGGTATTTCAGACTTTAGTCCATTCCCTTTATGCTTATTGATGGAATCCTATTTAGAAAGGATGTGCACGATGTTCTCTTGAGGTGTGTTAAGACATATCAAATAGAGAAAGTGTTACATGAGTTTCATGATGGAGAAGTAGGAGGAGACTTTTCTCTAAGGGTAATAACTCTCAGGATCATGAAAATTGGTTACTATTAGACTAACCTCTTCAATGATTGCTATTCATGGATTAAAAAATGCAAAAAATGTGCCTTCTATACAGGTAAAGAAAGATTAGCATCCCTTCCACTCCACCCCATCTCTATAGATGTACCATTCATACAATGGTGATTGGATTTCATTGGGATGATAAATCCACATTCAAGCATGGGTCACAAGTGGATCCTCATAGCGATAGACTTCTTCACCAATTTGATAGAGGAATTTGCACTAAAGGATGCAAATGAGACCAGCATCTTGGACTTCTATGAAAGCATTATGACCATGTTTGGTGTTCCTTCCAAAATCATTTTTGATAATGATTTATCTTTCCTTGGCACAAAGATCTCTAATTGGGATATCAAAAATGGTAAGTACTTGAGCACGTATTCAAATTATTACCCTCAAGGTAATTGGTAGGATGAGTCCACAAACCAGAATATTTTGAGTATCATAAAGAGGACTTTGGATGAGAATCAAAGGACTTGGTACACAAAGCTGAAATAAACCTTGTGGGTTGATAGAATCACTCCTAAAAGATCAATCAGTAGCTCTCCCTACAAACTGGTTTATGGTAAAGAAGCAAGGCTGCCAATATCCCTTGAATTACCTAAGTTGGAGCTCATCAAACAATTGGAGATGTCTTATTTTGATGACATAGAAGTCAAATATGCAGAACTTATGGAGCTTGAAGAGTTGAGAAATCAAGCTATACATTCAATGGAAAAGGATCAAGCTTAGATCAAGATGAGTTTTGAAAATAGGGAAAAATCTAGGATTTTCTAGAAAGGATATCTAGTCCTGAAAAGGGATGCAGACAGAGCTAAACCAGGAATTCAATCAAAGTTTCATGCAATATGGAGTGACCCATATATGTTTTCAGGTTGTAATTCAAACAATGCTTTTCAATTATCAAAATTTGGATGGTGAAGAGTTACAGATCCCGCTCAATGGGATCTTTCTCAAGTATTGTTATTATAGAAAAAATTATTCCTTGTATATAGTAGATTATTTTTCAATTCCTTTAAGTTCTTTTTCAGCACATTTTTTTGTTGGTAGTGTAGGTTCAATTTTCCTAAGTGCTTTGCAGAGTGTTTTGTTGCTTTGGATGGCATGGTTGTTACAGTGATTCATGGAGGAATTTGAAGAAGATATGTTTCAAGAGGTTGTAACAGGATTTAATATTAATTTTATAATGATAATAATCAGTTCAAGCATGACAAGTCAACTCCAATTCTAAGTAGTACTTCAGGCAAATTCAGGGGTGAGAGATTCAAATTTGAGATTAGTTTCAGATTATCATGTAGAATCCATGCCCAATGGATGTTTTTAGGCCACTAATCTCTTCATCTAACATGCAAATAGCCCCATTGAGTCCCCAAATTGTTATCCAAAATTCCCCTCCTAAGGTGATTTTGATAACTTACATTCTTATCTTGGACTTGGACAACATAAAAAACTAATGAAAATGGATAAATTCAATTTTATAAGGCTTCCTTCTCCATTACAAATCTCCTCATTTCCATACTTAGCCAAAAAACCAAGAAATTTGAGTCTTTTGCGAGTATTGCGGGTTTTTTTAACAGTGGAGGAATAGTTCCCTGGGGTCTCAAGTTCTCCACATGACTCGTTCGTCTGCGGGACAAAGTTGAAAGTGTATTATAGGTGAGTCTGGTGTTTAAGGGAATGAATGGAATAGTTCCATCGGATCAACATTTCCCCACATACGTATTTTGGGAAACAAATGAGTGAAGGATATAATGTGTTGTGGGATGCAGATAAATGGAGATGTGGAGGAACTGTAATATGGATGAACTAAATGTGGGTGGAACAGTTCCATGGGATCAGTGGTTCCCCACATAAGTATTTAGACTAACAAACGAAGAGAGGAAAAGAACGAAGTGGTGGAGACTAGGATGCAGGAGATAATGGGTTTTTGTGCACCAAAGTCTTATGTGGAATTGTTCCACAGCTCCACCCAACACCTTATTCTCCACCAACAATACTAACCCTTGGCCAAAGTGAATAAGGTGGCCCCTAGTAGAACTAGAAGGCACAATTCCTTCCTTCCCTCAGTTCACTGATTATCTGACTCACCCACACCATAAGGCATAAAATTGATTATTGTGTACTTTAGAGTCGCATTGAGAACCTCGTGTTCCTCCTTGACCTCAGAAATCCACATGGCCATAAGGATTTTTCCACAACTCCAAATTTCACAAAATTAGACTTTTTGGGAAGGTTCGTCATCCTCTACACCATGGAAATTAGAAATCTCAATTTAGGTGAGGGCAGATGGGTGAAAAAGAAGAAATACTCTCTAGCATTAAAATATGCAGTTCAAAGTAGCTCAACCACCATATTTATAAGGTACAATGCCTATTCCTTCTCCCACAAGAAAACTGTCATGGAGGAATGGTCTTGTAAGGGTGCCCATACCTATTTTCATATTTTGAATGCATGTTATTGGTGGTTGAAGGGATAAATTCAATTTTCCATCTCTTTTCCCTTTTCTCTCTCTTTTAATCTCTCTATATATTTTTAAAATATCTCATTTGTGAGGGGGTGTTCTAAAATGTAAAGGAACTCTGTCAAAATTATTCCTGAGAAACTGTGAGTTATAGACCTTCATTTGAGCTTGGTAATGTGTTTTTTCCTTCTTCTTCACATGTAATGGTCTGTGCATACTTTGAAAGAAATAAAATCTATGTTATGTGGTGTTTTCTCAACCCTAACTTTTGTTTCGTTGAATTTCCTTGCATCTCCATTCTTGTTGTTGTATGTTGCTCATGTTTTTCTCAATTCTAAGTTCATCATGTTATGTTTCATGAAGAATAGATGGTAGGTGAATTCTTGGGTCTGTGTCACCTTTATTTGGCCTCTCTCTTCTCCATTTTCCTTCTCTCTTTTCCCTCATTATATTTTCTTAACCCTCTTCTTGGTGATATCACCTCCCCTTAGCTTAGGATTTCCATTTTTATGCTTTTTTATATTCCCTTAGTCCCTTAGATTGGTAGAATAGGGTTAGATAGCTTCATTTCCTTTCTTAGGAGTAGTTTAGCATTAGGATTAGGTAGATCGAACAACATTCTCTGGAGGATTTTCTCAAGTAGCAATTCCCACAACGTGGAAACAATCTCATGTTACCCAAAAACATAGATTGCTCATCTATGTATTCATGGAAAATCAAAGGGAATTGTTTTTTTGTGATAACAGAAAAATTATGATTAGGCATGGGATTATAGAATATATGTAGCTTCTCATTAACTTGGTTGATAGCTTCATGATAATCCTTTTTTTATCTGCATCACAAGATTTTACCACCTCAGTTAAATGCTCTCATGTGATGGAATCATAATCAAATTGGGGACCTAGGAAGAAGATGATGGAATACATTCATAGTGAATGACAATTTTCATGGGAGTGACCCCAATTAGCATGCCACTGATAGAACTTACTCTCATCACGTCAATGAGGAATAGGTTGAAAAGGATCCAAGATCACAGTAAATGACTTAAGTAATTGACATTTCAACTCTTCCTTACTCAATGGTTGATGATAGTTAGGTTGAGTATTGTTTTTATTAAGTTGTTGATCAATGTTATAAACAATCATATTTGAAGAAGTGACAAAAGGAAGAGTATCAAAGACCCCATCATCTGTCACGTTCTTGTTCTTAGAACCTTAGAGGATTTAGACTTTTTTGTTAGTTTGTATCTTTTGAGGAACTTTCTCTAACTCCCTCATGAGATAATATTTCCTTTTAGCTTGTTCAAAGGCATATTCTAAGGAATTGGGAGAAAAGTACCTCACCTTGTACTGAAGGCAAGGTTCAAAAGCTCGTAAGAAAATTTGGAAGAGGTTATCATCAAGTATATTATGTTATGCTCGTATAGATAATATCTTCTGATGCTTGATGAAAGCTTACATTGATTCTCAATTTTTTGGCAATTGATGAAAGCATTGATATTTTTCTTAGGTAGATCATGATATTGAAATTTGTTCACCAGGGTTGTCACTAAGGACTATAGCTCAACTATAGAATTAGAAGGTAAAGTGTGATACTAATCCAAAGCATCTCCGGTGATATTTTTAGCTAGGATTTTTGTGGGAGCATATGAATTAGTTATGATTCATTCCTTATAAATATTATCAAAGGCCTTGATATGAAGGGTGGTATTAGTATACCCTTCGTAAGAGATAAAAGAAGAAATACCACTAATATCTATGCTAGAAATGTAAGGTGCTAGAATATCTTGTTGGACCGATAGTAATACCTTCTTTATGATAGGGGTTGGGTTATGGGTGCCCCATTAAGACAATTTGGAAAAGGAAGGGGTGTGGTTCCTCAAGATCTCGGTGTAGGGTGGTTTACTAATTAATCCATGTTGGCTTGATTTGAAGGAATTGAGCCATGGTAATAGATTATTGTTGGCGCATCCTATCAATAACTTGGAGAATGATATTAACAAGGTTATAATTATAGGTATTCTTAGATGAACCTAATTCAAGACCTTTCCCTTTTTTCTTCATTATTTTCAAGTTGTTCAGAGATGAATTCAAGAAGACGTTTGCAAAGCATTTCTTCTTATTCAATTTTTTTATTGGGGAAAATGAGAGAGAAACTTCATAATCTCAGGAGGATGATAAAAGGTAGAATCATTTTGGTTTTCTTCTTATTCATCCTTAAGTGGGCTGTTGCGGAGGGTAGAAGGTTTTTTTCAATGTGCTCCTACGACATAGCAGTCCATGCAAAAGGGAAACTCAAATTCAACATGATAGGTCTTATGAAGTTTTTCACTATAGAATCAAAAGACCCCATGCCCATATACTCCACGATGGAGTGGTTATCTAGTCACGAACATGTCCTGAGATGGAGGCTTAGAAAAAATCATCCACGCAAAAAATTTTACACAAGGGTCAATGGCGTTTCAGAACAGATTTGGGAAAATATAAGGGATTGGTCATGTAAGCAAGTTTGCACAAGGGTTAATGAGATTTGAAAATGAGTATATTGGAATAGACATGATCGTCCCTAGGCGATGGTGTATGTGTAGGAAGGTTTTAGAGGTTTTATGGATTTTTGGATGCTTGGATGAGATCAAGATTGAGTTTGGATGCTTTTAACAAGATTTGTTTGAACAGATGTGATGGGTGTCGTTATTCCCTTCATTTAATCAACTCTTTTTTGATGTCATATTCAAACCTGGGGTAGTGTTCAAAGCTATATGCAAAAAGAAATCTTAGTGATCTAGTAATTGACTGTAGGTATTTGTTATTTTATTTTCTGGGAGTTTTTGCAGTGTCTTTAGGATTCCATGACCAAAACCTTATTATCTCTATAATGTAAGAAACTTGCTGAAATAAACACTAATTGCTGGAAATAAATGCGCATATAGTAATAAATAGATCGCTGGAAATAAACACACAATGCATAAGTAAACACACTTTTCTTGGAAATAAACACATGGTTAAAAATGTTGTAAAAATCTTGCAAGGAAATGAAAATATATTCTATAACACCTATAGGGATAAGTATAAAATAGAGTGTAATTTAAAGAATCAAAGACATTTACAAAATTAACAGATCTACACTATTTGCTTTAAAAATATAAATACCAATAAAATGAGAATCCTAGTTCTTAGAGGAGTGGGCCATTGCTCCACCTTGAATCAGGATTCGACAAAGTGATATTCTCTCAAAACGAAGTGGCTATTTTATTGTTGAAATATTTTATCTTACAAAAACGTACTAAATCTTTATATATCTCTATCTGTATGTATATTCTATTCTTGTTAAATCCATCTACATGTCTTTATAGATATATTTCATTCGAAGATGTATTTACAGCCATAGTTGTTCTACCGATTCAGATGGAACCGAATTATGCCCAAAATAGATGTTGAATTTGGAACCTTGCTGGACATACAGCTGTCTGATAAGTTATCCCTAGATCTTCGAGTATGAAGAACCAGAAATCTTTTGATCTGATCCTAATTGAAAGGCTTCATTTATTTCTCTATCATTGGATGTCATCAAAATAATAGATTCCCATTAGTTCTGGAACTTTAGAGAAGTTCCATAACTAAAGGGGATTGTTCTTGATCTAACCGTGAAAGATCTGGAGCTAAATGTAGGAGTTCCAGAACTAAGTGTCGGGGTTCCAGAACTAAATCTGAAAGTTCTGGAACCAAGCGATAGAGCTCATAAACTATGTGATAGAGTTTTGGAACTAAGTTTGGACATTCTGGAACTAAGCCGCATTTAAGCCAAGGCTCCCAAAAACATGTTGATCACTTCATGTTCCATTCTCTGACTAGTTATGCCATGTTTTATTACAAAAACTGAATTTCCACACACTTTGTTAGGAATTATAGAGATTTTAAACTTTAGAACTAATATTCAATAAAATAAGGACAATTACATCCTAACTTACATTAGATCAAACAAAAGTCACAAAATGCAGTCAAACTTCATAAAAAAGAGAGTAAAATAAGATCATTAATTGTGCATTAATGAGACATATTTTGGCCTTATCAAGAAGGTCTGTAGGATTCACATTGGGATCACCATAAATGTATGAAGTTGATGTGAAGACTAATGTGATAGAAAAGGTAAATGTGATGATGACTCAATCAGAAGAATAAGTAGTAATTTGAAGTGTTGGATGCTTTTAACGAGATATTTCGATCAATAAGTCTGTAAGATTCACGTCTGGTTCACCAGAAATGTATAGCGGGCCAAGAATGTATCTCAATAACTGACACTCCTAAGTATTTTTTTCTACAATGGTATGAGGAAATAAGTAAGAGAAACACATCAAGCGACATATCATGGATAGATTTAAAGGGGATACAACAAGTGTTAAGGTTTCATATCTAAAGGGTAGTAATCCCTACAATAGGTCAACCTAGGTTTTCTAAGGCCCGCAGTCAAGATAGAGGAGAGTATAATACTAAGATATCGATAAATAGATGAGAGGATGTATAGATCAATGACAGATAGGGAAAACATGCACAACATAACTGAAATGTAAATAATGGAAAGCTAAAGAGCTGATCAAATAAGATTGCTATGCTAACTAACATCAATATACATGTAACACTAAGCTAACATAGAGCAATGGGGAAAGGAAATGAACTAATATATTTAAAATGACAAATCAAGTTAGATAAATTAAATGTAGGGTGTTCAATGATGCATCTATCTCTCCAAAGAAGTATTACACTCAGAGATAATCATTATTAGGTGTAGAAGGGAAACATTGTTCCTGTCCTAGACGCGTTATAGATGATGTTGGCATGTGTGTGCTTGTGTTTTCATTCATGTAATAGGTGAAAATACATTAATTAAAAAGGGTGGTGACAAGGATTACAAGAGGAATTTTGTAGAGATGATGGCATGAGCAGATAAGGAGTGACGTGAGTGCAAGAGTGAATAAGGTGAGGATTGCTTGCCAAAATAGGCCTATTTAGGAGGTCTAATCAAGAAAGGTGATGGATAATGGACGTTATATATGCATTGAGGTTTGAGAAGCATCGATAGTATGAGGATATTATTTTGACACATTCATTTAGGTCTCAAGATATGTATGTAGGGTTTGAGCATGGTTTGCAGGTGTTCGTCTAGACCTAGTCTAGGTGTTTGGTGACCTAATGAAGCATGAAGGTTAAGTGCAGAGGATATTGGGCCCATAAGGGCATGCATAGTTGTGAGATATGTTGTCACAAATTTTTTAGGTCCTTTTAGGAGCTTTGAAGAAAATGTATGGTGTTTTACTTCTTTGTATAGGTCTAAACTAAACCAAATTATAAGACCTAGGAATGCAAGTCATGGTGGTTTAAAATATGTAGAGCCAAGAATTATCAAATGAGAATTTGGGAAGTTGTGAGAGGTTTTCATGAATCTGTGGGAAAATTTTCAGGTATGTATGATGATAATTTTTCAAGATATGAAGTTTTTAGCTCTGCCAATCTCAAGAGAGTGCATTTTCTAGCTCAATATGAAATGTTTTGTCTTGGTTAGCACATACAAATTTTTCATGGGGACCTAATCCTTTCATCGATGTTGAGACATGGAGTTAAGAATATATAATAGTTGGAATGAAGTTAAATAAGGGTATGATCTTTATGAGCAACTGTTGAGAAGCCAAGGAGGTCACAAACCCTACATAAACCCTAGTAAACTAGAGATGGAAGAAATATTGATGGTGTGAGCTAAAAAATCATTAAATAATTAGATATGATGATTAGAGGATGGAAAGGACTCTTCCAAATTTCATATGGTGGTGGTTTGGTGTCTTGAATGTTGGTGGAGCCCACTTAGATTTGTTTGTTTCCAAAAAATAATTATTTTCTCTCAGGTTTTCATTTGGCCTATGATCTAAATTTGTGTTCTAATTATATGGGGATATATTTAATATGTTTGAAGTTATTTTAGATCTTTTTGAATCTATTTGAAGTTTTTCACAGGTTCAAATATGAAGATTGGTTTTTAGGTCTAGTAGGCAGTCTTTAGGATTCACAAAGGAAGAAGGTTCTTAGGCATGTTTAGCTTAAGTTAATGAGTCTAATGAATATGGATGTGTTTTAAAAATCCAATTTTACATGATTCATTATTTTTTTGAGGTTTACAATTTATATTTTTTGGCAAGATTGAGGTCACAAGTTGACCTACTTGATAGCGTTTCAAGACAATATGTGTTCTTTGATTAAATTGGTCTGAAAGACCAATATCTTGGTTTAGTTCATGATGCCTATCTAATGTAGATTGATGATGGGTAAATATTTATCATATTATAGGAATTTAGAGGTCTTGAAAGTTTCAGAAAGGGTGTGAGAAGGTCCTACTTCCAAGACTAGTTTCTAGGTAGTTCAAGTAGCTTTAAATAAAAAATTGTTTTGATAGCTCTATAGGCCGAGTCATAAATTATATCATGGTTAGATATGTTCCTAGTATCAATGTCTTTACAATGAGTGGTTTCATTCCATATTTGAGGTGATTGGTGAGTGTTAAGTCTTCGTCTATGAAGACTAGTCTACTAGAAATGCCTAGTTTGAGTAGGGAATAGTCCTACTTGGTGGTGACATGAAGAAAATGGATAGTGGATATGTTCCTATGCTGGTAGAGGAATTTGAGAGGATGTTCATGAATGTGTGGATCTTTTTGAATCATTATGGATTATTTTGTGCCCTTGGAGTCCATGGAGTGCTCGGTGGAGATGGATTTAGTCTTCTTGGTCCTATGCTGACCTATATCATATCATGTTATGTTTTTATATGATGTTTTATACTTATTTTATTGTTGGTATGACTTAATTTAAAGGTCATGAATGATATAGAGATAACTAGGATTTGATTCGTATATATAAGAGTGTTATGTTTGCTCATTGTGACTAGTTGTATGAGTGAGGAATGTGCGGGTAAGAGATATCTTAGAAGAGGTATGAGGGAATAAAAAAATATAAAATAATGTATGATATGTTGAGAAAGATATAATAGCAGAGTGGAAAGAAAAATAGACTTAATCATCCTATGAAGAAGCAAGATTGAGTGAAGTAGGAGATAGTGTGTTTGAAGAGAGTTTTGAAGTGTGTGAGCTGAAATTGTGATCACTATTTATCATGAAAGAAACAATACTTCATTGGTATTCATATTCAAGTGATTGATTTTGTGTTTTATCACCTTAAGGGGTTGTATCCTCCTTTCAAGGCTGGTGCCTTACTAAATAGGGGTGGATGGTCCTTGTGGGGTTGGTGCCTCACTAAACAAATATTGTGTGATGTCTCATATTCATGCAAGTCTTTTACATTGAGTAATATATTCAAAAAATTTAGTGGGTTTTATTCTCCTTTAAGGTTTCCCACTTTACATCTTGTGTTTTTGTGTACTCTCTTGGTTTATGCTCTTATGAGTGGTTGTTTCAAGTTGTTAAACTCACATTAATGCATGGTTTAATGGTTTATGGTTTATGCAATTTAAATAAAATTGGTTTAAAGTTTGGAAGGAATGATTCATACCCCCTCTTAGTCTATTTTGCTTCTAAAAATTGGTATGAGAGACAGGTCATTTTGAAGAATTTTAATCACTTGAAGGAGATCCTTTTAAGTACAAAAACAGAAAGTCAACAAAGTGGCACTTCTACACGAATATCTCCCTTGTTTGATGGATCAAACTATGATTTTGGGAGCATTAGGATGAGGAATCACATCATGTCCTTAAGTTATGACATTTGGAAATATGTGTTAGATGGGTATATAGTTCCTCAAGATCCTCCTACTAGTACTGTAGACAAGAAGGAAAATAATGAAAACTCCAACAAAATGAATGCAAACATGTGTGGACTAGAAGAATCATAAATTTTTAATTTCATGCATTATACATAAGTTAAATCCAAGTGGGAGAAACTTCATGTCATCTATAAAGGAGATTCATGTTGGATATCACAAGCATTATGAGGGGGGTGCATCAATGCTGATCAATTTTACTGTCTTTTTAAAATTTCTCGACAAGTATTAGAATTCAAAACATGAACAAGTTAAGGACAAGCAAGAAGAAAAATATTCAAGACACCAAAATTATAGTGGTAAACCCTTAAAGGGAGAAAACTCACTTGAAATCAAGGTATTTTATTAATAACGCCCATTCTTAGCATACAATAATTTCTAATTTGGTTGAGAACCCACTCAGCCTGGGAATAACCTACTTCACATTCCTTTTAGCACCCACTAGAAGGTTTCTAAAAACCCACTAGGCTATTTTAGCAAGCTGCAACTTGCAAGGAGCATCTACTCCTTTCACCCAAGCATCCACTTAGGAAAATACAATAAAAATTTCACAGTTTTATCATATAATTACTTGCTACTTTATCAATAGATCATAAGCACTTTTCTAGAACATTTCATTCGTGTGTTTATGCTACACCTTATTTTTTAATTTTGGCTTCTATTTCGTAGTCAATTTGATCATTCAACTACTCTTTTTTCTATCAAATTTCATGATTCTATTAGTGTCATTGTTTTCCTTTTATATCTCTGCGTTTCTAATCACTTTCAATTTGGTAGAGCTGTGTTTCTTGTTGCTATCTCACTGACATGTTTCATTTACACTAAGATGACCTATTTCATATCAACTCCAAGACTATCTCATATACTCAGTTTGCTCATTGTCATGTTCACCAACTGTTTCACATTACTTTCCACCTTTTAATTCATTCGATTATGACTTTTATTATCTTGATATAGTTATTCTCTAACACATACTCATATCAACACCCTTTTCAGAGCTTTAACTTTTGATCTATAATCATTATAATTGTTCTATGCATACAAGAAGTTTAAAAAACAAGCCTTCCTTAACATTCTCTTCTATTGGTATTTCTAAAATTTCTACAAACAAAGGCAGATCATTAGTCTTTTTATTAACTGTTCTAAAAGTATTAACTTTCTCTATCAAATCTTTGTCAAGTTTTCAAGTGGCTCTTCAAATACTAAGAATTTGAAACTCTTCAACTTTGTCACCAACACTCACTCTACAAAACTGTCATATCATCTTCTTGTTTTTTATCTTTCATTATATTCTTTTGTTTTGAATCTTTAACTTCGACCACACAAGTGATACAAAATAAGTTATAGCCTATTCAACTTAGCCAAGTGTTGGGCTTTTGTTTTGACACCTCTACTTATTCCAATCCTTGGTTCACGTAAAAACAAATTGAAATTTTTCATAATGGCTTTGAAACCTCTAACATTTGAGAGCATTTTTCTAAACTCTACAAAATGTTCTTCGTAACTGACAAAACATGTCAGACTGCTAATTCAGTGAATATAGAATTTTGACCACAATATTTAACTTCACTCTAGGCTTCATAGACTCTATAAATTTTCTTTGAAATACTACCTAACCCTTAACAACTTTTCATCTTCTCCTTTACTCACCAAAATTTTATTTTCACCTTATCTGATTACTAAGACATGCATTAGGAGCAGGATATCTATTTTTCCAGTTTTGGAGCTTTTCAACATATAGCAGGTATGATCTTCATGTGTAGGAGTTATACAAGAGTTTTCAGCAGTATAAGGATTTTTAATGATCTTCACAAAAAGAAAAGGAAATGAGAATTTAATATCATCACCTTCAAGTTCACAGACATTCATATGCAATTCACCGTGATCTTATCAATTTGTAGGAAGAAAAATTTTAACAAGTTTCACATTTTGAGAGGGTTAATAAATGATTTCTTCATCAGCTTCATCAATTTAAGGTTCAAGACAGAGACAATATTCTCCGTAAAGCATAAATTAGGCCAAGTACTCTATGTTTTATCATTACCTTATTAAATCATTGCAAAACTTGGATGATTCCACACCATTCACATTGTGTCATGACTATTGAGAATTACCTCAAGAAGGGAAGAGCCAATATACAACTCCTCAACTCTATAATTTGCTTACATAGTCCAGCATGTACATCCTTAATGGCCTGTACTCGAATTGGGGTTTTAAATTTCAAAACCCTAACCATTGATACAGTGCTTGTAGAGACCTAATCTTATCTCTTAAACACACTAAACTATTTGATTTCTTAAAATATTGCAACTGTCATAAATTTATAACATTTACTTGTATGGTACATCAATCATATTTTGAGAACATAGAGATAATTATTGATGATTGTGACAAATCACCATGTACAGTCCTCCATAAACTCAATATGAAAGACAGAGTCCTAGATACCTAGAATATAGTTTGAGAAGACCATTACTTTGAAAATTTTAATATATTAGTTGTGATCTTAAATTCAATGTGAAGGGGCTATGAGGAGTGAGCACTTAAAGACTTAGCTTGCATTGAGTTATGAACCACTTAGTTCAGTCCTGGACAAAGGGCTTCTTGTAAATACTTCTTCATGGGCACCCTAATGAAGCACACTTAAAACAAACCCAAAACACATCCCAAGATCATGTAAAATTCCAATAAGAATATTTTCATTTCAAATGCACATAAATAATCTTCAAACACCTTGTAAGTCACCAAATAGGATTGCTTTTATACACAATTTGTAAGAACAAGGTACATTATGTATTGTACCTTCACATTAAATGACCCATTTAAAAAATTACATGAGGAGGTTATTATACTATCATGAAATGATCTACTAACTTTCATAAATCAATTTAAGTCAAAACAAGTCATTTTTTGCTTACTGCTTCAATAAGGAAGCTTGAGGGGAGAGAAAACATGCTAGTAAAACGTTCATAACTTTCTTGTTTCTGAGCCAATTTACCTCAAAATTTTGAAAATGTTTAGTCTAAAATTTCTCTTTGAAAATTCCTTCTATTATTTATTCAGATAAGGCTCAAAAAAAATTGGTTGCTAAGAAGCTAGATTGTTTATTTTGCATTCCCTACGAGAACAATTTTAGAAAAACTTGCATAACTTAAAATCCCCATTTCAAAATTTTATGAAATTTGGCATGAAGCACTACAAGAAAACCTTTACAAATTTCATGTGTTGGTTAGCCATAGGTTTTCCTATGAATCTCTAACCAATCTCATTTACCTTAGCAAACACAATCAGTTCTCAAAGTCAACTTTAGCTAGCTTTTGAATTTTGTCTCTAGGAGCCAACCTGGGCCTTGTTTTTGCTCACACATGCTATAGAAACTTATTCTTATCCCATGATCACATGACCTTTCTATGACATGTACCAACTTATCACACCTCATCAGGACTCACAAAACAAGCCTACAACACACTGAAATAACATGAAACCATCTTGAAAGCATAATACACCACTAATAAGGCACTTCAGCTTCACCACTCACTACTTTTTTTCCATCAACACCACTTGATATCAATGTAAATTCCACTAAAAATTATTGGGTTCCAACAATTCCAACATATGAATATCAAAACTCCAAACTTTCATACAGAATTTTGAAGGGCTAAAGATGAGAGAAGAAGAATCTATTGTTGTATATCTACTAAGAGTTGATAAAATTATTGACACCATGAAATGGTTAGGTGAAGAAGTGAAATAAGAAGTAGTTGTATAAAAGGTGTTGAGATCCCTCACTCCTAAGTTGGACCCTAAATTTTCTGCTATTGAGGAAGCTAAGGATTTGAATTTCATGTTGATGGATGGGCTACATGGCATCTTTGTTGCATATGAGATGAGGATCATGGATTCAAAACATATCAAGAAGGATATTACTTTAAAAGAAAAAATAAGTCAAAGGATAAGAAGACCAAACATGATGATGTTGCTCCTGAGTTTAATGATGGTGAACTAATTGCCATGTTTTCTAGAAGACTGAAACCTGGCTCAGGTAAGTTTCCATTTTAAATTTTGTAACTATGGAGAAGTTGGTCATTTTTCTATTAATATCCCTTATAAGATCAAATATGAAGATCATGAAGATCATGAAAATAATACCCATAGTTTTTACAAGGGCAAAAAGAATTTCAAGAGGTTTGAAAACAAGAAGAATTCCAAGAAGAGTTTCTATTTAAAGAAAAAAATTTGTTCTTCAGAGGTAAGTAGCTATAATGATGTTTTTTATTCTGACTCTGAATCTAAAGATGGCAATATGAGATATATGAGTGAAGAATCCATATTGTTTGGAGACTTCATGTACTATGAAGAAGAATAAGAAGGAGATGAAATATATATTGAGCTAATGTGTGTTCAAACAGAGCTAAATCATGATGAGAATAATTTCAAGAGGCTGAAAGCACAAGTTAAAGAGTATGTATGGAAGATCCATGACCTTGAGGAGAAACATTTGTATGAGATAGGTAAGCTTGATGAAATAGTCAAAATGTTAGAAATGCATATAATTTCAATGAATTTAAGCATGTAATCTAAAGAATAAGAATGTAATAATCTTGAAGAATAAATTATCCTTCTAAGGGGAGAGATATCTAACGTAATTATTTGAAAAAAATCCCAAGGATCTTGTTAATCTCTTGGATATCCAAAGGTTTATAGGAGATAGGAAAGGGTTAGGATTCAAATAAGATCTCAAAGGCAAAAAACTAATGCAATATGACATTGTTTCAAGAAAGGAGATTGAAGGAAAAAACACCAAAGAGGAGAAGAAAGAGAGAAAATTCAAAGACAATGTGAAGACAAAGTCTGTGAGATATCGTAATGCCTCAAAGTATGATAAATATTTTAATGTCTATTGTTATAATTGTAATGTTTTTAGGCATAGAGAAAAATAATGTAGGAGGTTTTTCAAATATTATAGCCCATGGATGGATACTAGATATGATCATACAAATAACATCATTTGCTACAATTTTGTGAGAGAGTTCATACTGTCATGTACTACTTATATGAACCATATAGTAATATTGGAGAAATGAAGGTCCCAACGGTAAGAATGAAGTTGTGTGGTTTAATTACAATAATGTTGGACATGTTGCTAGATATTGGTATGATCTTTCAAGGTAATCCAAGAGGTTTCAGACTCCTAGAGTATAGGAAAGGAGGAAAGGAAGGATGTAGGAGTCAATAGTGAACAATATTATTCCACCAAAAGTATTTGTGGAAGAAAAATATGAAGGTTCTCATATTTTTTATTAGAAGAAAGATGGGAAAGGTGATTCTCGGGTGTCTAAGAGGGCATGTGATGTCTTCAACTTATTTTTCTAGACTACTTATGTAATAGGATGTCTCTAATGAGCTTATTAGAGGAATTTATCATTCATATGAAGCATGATGTTAAGGGGGAGCATGAATGGTTTGAAGTATAATACTGTAGGGGTTATTTCATGGTGTCAAGGTAAGTTCATTGTGTTTTTGAAGGTCTTCAATATTTTTTAGAGATTATTTAGGCATTGTCATGTTGTAAGGTTGTTGGATCCATTAAGGAGAAATTAATGGCATATGATGACTTGATCAGACCATCAAAGGTAGGGAGTAATGGTGCATTCTAGGAATATGTGTGATTTTAATGGGTCTACATGTTGTGTCATTAGTCCATGATTCATGTTTGAGATATCTCAAGTGTTTTCATGTGTCGAAGAGGTAGTATGAAGAAGGTTAAGTACTATAAAATGCCAAGAGGTGATTTTTTCAATTGATGTGCATTTTTGCAAGTGTGTGTGTATGAATTCTTGGGTCTGTAGTTGTTTCTTAAACAAAAATATCAAGTAAAAAGGAGGTTTGCAAGGCTGCTCAGGTTTGAAATGAAGATATGAATCATGTTTAAGGTCTATAAAGGTTGTGCAAGTGCATCATGAACTAAATAATGTCTTTGAGCTTTTCTTTAAGAAGGTATTTATATAGTAAGAAGAAGAATGTACTTATTTTACTTGAGTATGAAGTTTTCAAGATGTTAGATATGTTTCATGAGTTGAGGGGGAGCTTGAGTGTTTATCATTCTTGAGTTATGAAGCTGTAAGTGTTACATGACATGCATTGTTGAACAAATGCATCATAATAGGGTATAATATGTTGTTGTATATTGTAATGGTGAGCTACATGTGTATGAAGACCTCATGAGCCATGAAAAGCCGACAATTCTCTTGAAAGGAGTTGTTTAAGGTATCAAGAAATATAGTTTGGCAAGTTGTTGGATTAATTCCAGGAATACTCAAAGGGGGAGAAATTCATGAGCTCAATCAGTTGTGAAGACATGAAAAGAAAAATGAAAACACTTTAGAGTTTCTTCAAACCTGTGGTGTTGAATTTGAACCATCTTTATCGATTTTAGTCAAAAAAGGAAAAGTTTGGCATTTTTGGATTGAAAGGGTGTTTCAGGGATCTTGGTCCTACAAGTTGTTTCTAGCGTGTTATGCAAGATCCAAAATAGTTTGTGGATGTTTCCTGCTACGTTAAGACTAAGTATGAATATAGCATGATATATTTACGTAGAATCAATTTTTTTGGCATGTGTGAGTGTTATGATATGCTTCTGCCTAGGGGGGTCTATAGTACTATCAAGACATAATGAAGCCAAAATAGAGTCAAGAAGAAGAATGAAATTTCTGTTAACTTGTTTGATGTTTTGGTTAATGTTTCCAAAAACGAGGTGATCCTAATATGTAGATGAAATATGAAAACTATGTTCTTTAGGTATGTACTGTAGTATTGTTTTTACCCAAAACAGCTTGAGGCGTGTTGGTACATCACTTAGCCAGAACTGAGCACTCACTCGAAGCATGCAGGGTGCCAAGTCCCTCTTTTATGACATATTTTTCAAGAAGTTAGCATGATCATACAAATATCCCAGATCCATAACAGATAACCAAATATATTACATAACAAAAACTAGATCTAGATCTCAACTATTTGCAAGAATATCTAAACAAGAACCATAATCATATTTACAGTATAAGATCCATGCTCAGATAAGTCAACACCCAATATCCAACCACAAAGGTCCATTATATTAATTGTTGTAAAACACAGAAGCTTTATACATACTTAACAATGTCACCATCAGTCATGTGGGCATGTAAACCAACAACATAACTCTACAAAATGTGGATCCCTAAACCGTGCAAATCAATACATATATATAGGGGTGGGGACTTTCCCTTCACCACCTATGTATCCTTAAAATAAGCTACATGCTAAGAATATCCATGTTCCATTACAAGATAATTACTAAAGCATGCAAGCTTAATATTAATAGATTATCTAATAATAACTACAGTTCTAATCCTATTAATAGCCCAAAATTGTGCATGGTTCTTGATTCCCCACTTGTCTGAAATAGCCTTTGCATGTTCTTCAAGTCTTCATACTAAAGGTGCTATGTACTCCATGTCTATATTTAGCCTTACACTGAAAATGGTTAATTCTTGAATCCTCACTTTTCATGTGCATGCCATGTTCCACTATTCTTCCACATGCACCTACACATCATGTTCCTGTGCGCCCAATCCTTATGTGCCTTCAGTACTTAGGATATATTTTATCAACCTAATATTACCCCACACTTGCTTCATTTCCACCCCTGGAAATGGGTAATCATAACTTATCTCTCCATGAACAAAGAATAAGAAATTAAATAATAACAATACAAAAGAATAAAAGTATACTTAGGTGCTCTATAAGTTTGTAAAGAGAATTAATTATGGATATTCTACTTTGACCTCTACTTATAACTCATTCCAATCACTCAGTGCTTTATTAGTTTTGTCTGGGATATCGGAAAGCACCCCATCCATCTCATCTAAGGTCATGTTTTCACCTTCATTCTGCAACACTCTAAGGACATTTGTTATGTTAGAGACCATCCCTTCAATTTTCAATCTCCTTTATTCTCTCCTTGTGAGGAATCTTGGATGTTGCAAGCACATTGTGTTTTTCTTCTACTAATGTGAGCCTCTCCTCATGCCCAAGTGCTTCATTCTTTGTTGCCTTAAGGACCTCATCCCCCTTTTCCATAGTTCTTGTCTTTATTATTACATCAGCCATTACACACATATTTAAGGCCAAATCCTCCTTTTTCAGTTCATCCTTCAAGGTCTGTAGTTTGGATTCATAACTGGTGATTTTCCACATAATAGTTTCCTTGGCCTTCTCTTCTTGTGCTGCAACATACTTCAATGTTGGCATACGCATTGAAGCTTCTTCCATCATCATCTAAAAAAGGGTGCACAAATAATGCATCATTGATGGGAAATTTTCTGGAACTCTATCTTCCAAGTGTGGCCTTACCTTCAAAATTTTATCTCCAATTTTCTCCTCCATACTCACCAAAGCATCTACCTTCACCTCATATTTTTCCTTCTCTTCTGTCAAAAATTTTATCTCGGTATATTTTTCCTTATAATCATCCAACAGTGCCCAAATATTTATCTCTTTATCAATTTTATAGTGCACAACCTCTGCAGATACCTTTATCAAGGTATCACTCACCTGTTCATCTAACATTACAGGGGGGTTGACAGTCACATGGTGTGAATGTGGCACCTTTTTCATTCTCCTTAATACACATGATTCTTCACACACATCAAATTCAGGATCATCCATGTGAGTCGGTATTACCCATGATAATTATTTTTATGTGTGAGTGGTCACCATTTATGAGTCCATCAACTCCCAACCATACAAGTCCTTAAGTTCCAAAGTGCTTTAAAACATCATGCATATAATCCTGGTTGGGCCATTCACATACCCAATTTTTGGTGTCTCATAGGTTTCTCACTACTTTCCCTTTCCCAAGTGTTTACCTTTAGGGATGTGTAAGCCTGAATCCATCACTGGTCCTTCACTTGTCTGTGTAGTGTGAGGCGTGCATGATGGCTTACCCTTATCTATATCTACCTTTATATCCACGGCACAACTATCTATCTCCCTCTCCTTTAAATCCATGGCATCAATTTTTAATTATTCTTCTTAAGGCTCTTTTGCATCCTCAGTGTGCACTGGAGTTTTTGGCACTTTTTCCTCTGATTTCTCTCCATCATCATCCTCCTTAGTTGGGATGTACCTGTGCCTTTTCCTTACTAGTTATTTCTTCACAGGAGAAGTCCTAGGTGACCTCCTTAATGGTTGTGAAGGTCTTACACCCTGAGTTCTAGCTCTTCTTAGCACCCTTTTGTACTAGGGGTCTATGGCGCCCTCTCTGATCTCAACTACACTTGTCTCCATTTCCACTTCTTCACCTTCTTTCTACAATAGATGGGTTACCTCACGCTCTCTTTTCTCCCCTTTAATGGGTTACCTCCTTTTATGATCCAAGTCACCACTATCCTCTTTCTCTTGTTCCTCCTCTTCTTCTTCTTCAACGGGAAAAGTGTCTTCTTCATCTTACAGTGTGACCACTGTATGTTTCCCCTTGGGTGATCCAGGGAGCTTGAACTCATTTTCACCATACTTCCCATTTTATAGCTTAGGCCTTAGATAAATGTAAACAAGAGTTGCCCCAAACTTCCCAATTTCCAAGCTCATAGCTTTAATGTTAATATCATCTGAAATCAGTTTCTCAATGTATGCATACTTACTTGGGTAGATGTAGGTTTTCCTAAGTGTGTGGTAGTCACAATCTACCTTATCTGCATTGAACAGAAGCCTTAACATGTTAGAGAACCTATGTACAGATGCCTGAAAGTAGTGTGTGGTGAAGGCATAGGGGAGATTGCACTAAGGGCTCCACTTCCCATCCTTCATGCCAAAATGTGTTATACAAAAGTGTTGGTATACTACAAATTGTACTTGTTTTCCCAATACCAAAGGAAGATCCTTCAATATTCTCCATTCCTCCTCAAATGTAGTGTGTAGGAATTCATACCATAATTTTTCTCTCTACTTAAAGGGTCCACTCATGGATCCATCACATGTATACTTAACAAATCTCTTTGCAAGATATTTCTTCTCCTTAACGTATTGCCATATTTTATCCTTTGGTCCATCGGGCACTCCAATTTTTATAAATATAAGAGATAGAAGGATCATGTTGAAACTTATTTTCTCACCTTGGTGTGCCTCTTCAAAAATGGTTTCAAAAATAAAGTTCGCTAGATTGTAGACCACCCCTTATGTCATCTTCTTTAATATGTGCAACCATTCCTTGTTCACCTATGATCAGCGCTCTTGATTATTTAACTTAGATAGGAGGTGTGTTTCTACGTAAATAACTAGATACTTCTGTAAATTGGGTATATCCATCATGCGCCCTCATATCTAAGTGATTTTTTTGTTTCTTCTATTACCGCCTTGTTAGTGAGGTCATTGTTAAGTTCTATCCCCAAACTCCTTAAACATGTCATTCTCCCAATTAGGGTCACGATAAACTGCATTCGATGCCCAACAAAGTAGAAAACATCCTCATGGACTCTGCTCATCAACCATTGGTATAGATTTTTTTGGTTTTCCAAAATAAGGGAGTTCATACAACTGTAAAACTCCCACATTTTTTAACAATTTTTCTCCTGTATCATCATATACCGCCATATCATTTTCTATTCTCAATTTTGTCTTTACTGCCATTAATTTTTCCAATTCATCTTTGTTGTCCTTGGTTATATGGTTATAATCACTTACTTTGTAGTGATGAACATGTTATTCCCAGTCGGGACCCATAAAAACCCCTTCTAGATATTACATCTCTAAAAAAAGGCTTTTTTGGGTGTCTTCTACTTTGACCTTGACTTCCTTCTGCTTCCTTCCCCTTTTGGTCTCTCCAAGTACTTGCTTAGGTGCCATATAAACAATAAAGGTGTGTTCTTGGGGTTAATTCAAGCTTTGCAACTCAAACATTTGTGCCCTATCTTGAATCCACATTCCCTAGCTCAAACTCGAACCCTAACAGCCAATTTCTCCTCCCCGTACGCCTTTGCTTTGCTCAAACACTTTTCTCAAATGGAGCGCCAAATAAACCTATGCATAAATTTGATAAATCCATCTGGGTCATCTTGGTATCACCACTCTTTGCATGTCACAACTCGCTCTTTAACTCGCTCTTCAACTCACTCGAATTCTCTCAATCGCAAAGGTTAAAATTATTTCACAACATCACCTTATACAACTTTTGAAAAAAAATCCACATTTATTTCTCTCCACCTACCACCGTACTCATCATTAAATTGGCATCTCTTTTCTTTTTCTGTGTTGATTTTTCCACACCATAATCATAACCTTCTGGTGTGCCTAGTACTCATTAGCCACAGACCTCCTTTCGCGCGCCTTCATGTGCCTAAGTACATATCCACTACACCTTTCACTAAGTAGTTCCCCATTTTGCAGCCTACCTCACATTATATTGTGTGTGCATTCATTTATATGTGGTATTCATTCATGACCAATCTTTTTGTATCCACACCTTTACTTCAAGCACCTGCACAATATCTCTTTATGCATACCCATGTTTAGAGAACATTCAAACTTGGCCCATTTATCTTGTATACACTCCACCCCACACTAAAATTATGTGTGGTCCTCTGCGCATGAATGTAATAGATAGTAATCAACTTTTGGCACACAAGCGTGCTTATTACACAAAAAACTGAACTAAATTAACAAAGCATAACAACGATGAAAGGAAATACATTAAATAAATCTAATCTAATGGCAATAATTCCTTATTACAAACACCAAGAAGACTCATTTATAGTAGGGATTCATCATACTCCTGTTGAAATAACCAGGAAAATGTGTCCCATATAGCCCCTGTAACTGGAAAGTGCATGAATGAACTATGTAAGTCACAACATACGGTCCCAACCAATGCACTTTAATCTTTCCAGTGTAGTGCAAGAACTTGGAGTCATAAAGAAGAACCATCTATCCAACCTCAAGCTTCTTATCCTTAATATGTCTATCATGTTATGCCATTTTCCTGGCCTTTTCTATTTTGTGACTCCAATGTGCTATGGCATGCCTTTCATCCAACTGCATCATTTTATCAATGTGCTCTTCTAGTTCTTTCTCATCAGCTAATACTCTTACATGCACAATACACAAAGAGGATAACATGAACTCCACTAGAAAAACAACCTCTGTGCCAAAAACCATCTGAAATGGTATGGCTATGTTCAATATTTTATAAGTTATCATGTATGCCCAAAGTACAGTAGATACTTTATCATCCCAAACATTCATTCCAACATCACAAATCTTAGTCAATGTATGGTTCAGTATCTTTTTGAAAGCCTCAATAGTTCCATTTTCCTGAGGGTGATGGGTGTTATTTTATGGTGTGACACCATAAATTTTTCAATAGTATCCTGATGTTATCATTAAAAGAATGAGTGCCCCTATCACTTGTCAAACTCAATGGGCATCCATACCTACTAATAATGTTTTCCCATAGAAACCTTACTGTTGTAATTTTTGTGCAATCCTTTGCAGGTGTTGCTTCGACCCACCTTGTAAGATAATTTGTAAAAGTTATAATATAGCATGAGCTAGTCCTATGCAGGGGGGAGAAAGAGGGCCGAAAAATTCAATTTCCCACTTTTCAAAAGGTTTTACACTCGCAACAGGCCTTAAAGTCTAAAGTCATTTCATCTCTATGCCCAGGATTTCCAAGGTGTTGACAAAGATCACAGACCTTACAATATTCTTTATAATCCTTATACCGTGTTTCCCACCAAAAACTAGCAGTAAAAATCTTATGGGAGAGGTTCCCTTATTTGGGTTTTAAAATGGTACTTTGATAAAAACCACAGTCAAGGGATAGCAAGTCCCTCCCCTTTATGGGAGAGGTTCCCTTATTGAAAGCAAGTAGCAAAGCTTATATACAAATGTATAACTTTCATCTTAAGGCTAGACTTCTAACATCTTGAAATACTTTTTTACCAAAATATCTTATCAATACAAATGAATGGAAGACACTAAAGAAAGGAAAGAGCAGAATATAATAGTACTTTCAAAAAATATAGATAGTAGAGTATAACCTTATATGTATTGAGAAAAGGTGATACAGAACAAAATCATTCATATTCACAGCATAAGATATCCTTCCATAGACACAAAGTTCTAGAAATCATATCAATAAGAACAAAAAGTTTCTTATTAAAGAAGATAAATTATCCACAGATTTTAGGTAAACAAGAAGAGACAATAGATGAGATAGAGAGAAAGGGTAAATTCTTCTGTATTGATTGCTTTTGATTCTATTTACACTTTAAAAGTATCAGAGTCCAACATTTGCAATGATCCAAGCTCTTACATTTATAGATGAAGCAAATAGAGGAGGAGAAGAGAAGGAAGAAAATCTGATTTGGAAGCTCAACCACTAACCATTAATGCCCTTGCAAATCCGCCTTCAATCTGTCAAATCTAGTTCTACATGTCTTTGGTGTGTTGAATAAGGAAGGATGAAAGATCAGATCAAATCTGATCTTTTAAAGCAGTTCAATCACATATTAATGGCACAAAAGATGTTTTCTAGATTTTCACCCAAATCAAGATATCCAGTCAGTTCTCCATGTCTGTTTGGCATGTTTGGAAGGAAGGATGGAAAATCATATCAGATCTGGGTAGTTGAAGTAATCGGATCCCTTATTAATGTCTTGAAAGTTGTTTCCCATATTTTTACCCATAAACTCCTACTAAAAAACAATATTTTATGCTTTCATGGCATGGAGGAGACCAAGACCTTTCCAACAGTATAAAATTTGTCAAATTTTGAGCACTAGAGCAAAAGTTATACTCATTTGAATATTTGAATCGAATCTGTACAAAAATGGCAAAAATGCAATTTTCGTAAAAGGGATTTGCGGGCTTGAAAGTGAAATTGTGCCTTTAGCACAAAATATGCAAAGTGTGAAAGTTCCTTGCAACCCCACAATCCTGCAACTTCACATTTGATATAGGTCTGACATGTGGCTTTACTTGAGTGGTAACGGAGTTGCGGCTCACTTTATAATTTTACTTCTTTTGGAAACAAGGCTCAAATTCTCAAAGTTCTTTGCCAACCCGCATCCCCGTTTTGACTTTTCATGTGGGCTCAACATTTGAATTTTTTCCCATGGCATGAGTGGGGCCGCGGTTCATTTTGTCACTTTACAGCTTTTATGGAAACAAGGCTCAAAATCTCAAAGTTCTCCGCCAACCCGCCTTCCCGCTTTGAATTTTGACGCGGGCTTAACATTTGAATTTTTCCCTTGGCATGAGCAGGGACGCGGTTAACTTTATCACTTTACACCTTTTATGGAAACAAGGCTCAAAATCTCAAAGTTCTCCACTAACCCACCTTCCTACTTTGACTTTTAACACGGGCTTAACATTTACTTTTTCCCTTTGTTTGGCGAAGGCTTTATGTCTAACCTAGGACACGTGGAGAGCTGGCACACATTTAGGACCTACTTTTGGATTCACCTCTTGAAAAAGCATTGAAGAGACACGTGGCTCCTTCCATAGATTTTCTTTGTTTCTTTTTATTTTGGCTAAGTCCCTTTTGTTTGGCAAGGCCATATGTTTGACCCTAGACATGTGGAGGCTTCCATGCACATTTGGGACCTACCTTCAGATTTTTCCTTTGAAGTTATGCCGAGCTAACATGTGGAGGCTTCCGTTAACCCTTCTATACTTATCTGATTCAACAGCTGACTGTCTCCTTTTCAGACTTGGGACACGTGGAAATCTAGCACTTGTTTGGGGTTTGTCCTTTGGGTCTCATTTCTGGAGTCACACTGATGAGACATGTTGCACTGTCTGCCAACCATTAGGATCCTTCTTTGAACTTGGCCTTTGGAGGTGTGCCATTGGGACACATGGAGGCTTTCATCAGCTCTTCATACTTAGCGGATTTAATGGCCAGCTTTGTCTTTTCAGACTCTGACCACGTGGAGGGCTTGCGCATGTTTAGGGTCTCTGCTTTTGTTCACCATACCAAAAGTGTGCCATTGAGACATGCAGCACTTTCCATGGTCCTTCTATACCTAGCCGGTTCGATCATGTTACCCATTTGACTTTTGACATGGCCTTACATTTGAATTTTTCCCTTTTGGAAACAAAGATAAGTTTCCAAAGTGCCCCAACGATCCACCTTCCCACCTTAGCTCGATTTGACCAATCAAGATCCTCCAGGGCCATGGAGCCAATTTGAAACTTCTTCAAAAATAACAACAACAAAAAATGATAGGTTTGCCAAATAAACCCACCACACCGCATCCAATCAAAGATGTCCACGTACTCGTGGATGCTGTGGCCAAAAATTAACAAGGAAGATATGCCCGTCATTCATGACTGTAGAAAAAATACAAAGGAGGGGAAGCTCCACCATTTACGCCCGAATACCAAACTACTCCTTGTGGAAAGAAGAACTGTAAACAATACCATGCTTGATGTGATCCATGGCCATAGAAAAAGGATTTGACAATTTCATTCAAATGGAGGAAACAATTTTGAAGCATCCAGATGAGAACCATGTGGACTGCAAGACTCTAAATTAATAGGGTGAGATTACAAATGAGCACCCACTTCTTCAAAGCACAAATTTTTCTATATGTCCAAACTTCTCACTCTTCTCAAACATCCCTCAAAGGCACCAACTCAAAAATTTTGAAACTTGACTTTAAAAAAGAGGGGAATTTTGAGGGTGATAACAACTTACTCTTTCTGGGGATGACTTAGCTGGGACAGAGGAACAAGGCAAGATCAAGAACTATAGAAAAACTCTGGGAAAGTAGACCAGTACCTTATCCATTGGGCAAATAGAGTCAAAGACGAATTAATATAGAAGACAACACACATGGAAGGGAAACAAACCAAAAAGTAAAAACAAACAAAACACCTCACACAATATATACAAAAGGACTGCCTAATCACCTAGGACTTGAACGACTTCAAATATTGCCCACTATAAAGAAGTGGGAGAGAGGATCCATCCATATAATCCAAGTAGAAAGAATTTTCTCCAACAAAGTGTCTGATTTTGAAAGTACCAAGCCAAAGAGAATCAAACTTACCATGGCTTCCTTGAGGTTCATGCCTTTTTTCCCATAGTAGAACAATGTCTCCCACTTGAAAATCTCTAGGTCTAGCTTTCTTGTCAAACAAAGCTTTCCCCTGTTGATGAGCCGAGATCCTATAAAAAACCTGCATCATGTCTTCATCCATCTTCTGAAGATACATGATCCTCTTGTCTAAGGAACTAATGAAACTTGAATCCTCAATAGCCTTCATTAAGTGCAAGGCTGGTAATTCCACTGTTACTGGTAGCTAAGCTTCAGCACCATACACCACCTAAAATGGAGACATCCTAATTTCTCTTTTGGGTGTAAATCTATCTACACAAAGAGCATCATAGAGCTTCTTGTGCCAATTCCTTTGAGAGTCATTGAAAAGCTTCTGAACGATGGTTACCAGATTCTTATTTGTTGATTCTACTTGTCCATTCCCTTAAGGATAATAATTTTAAGAATGAGCAAGGGAAATTCCATATCCATAGCAGAAATCCATCATCTCAGAAGAAGAAAAATTGGAAGCATTATCAGTCACAATCTTGTTTGGTACCCCAAACCTTATCAAGATATCCTCCTTGATGAAATTACACACCACCTCAGAACTAGTGCTTTGACTGGAATAGCCTCTACCCACTTTGTGAAGTAATCTATAGTAGTTAGCACGTGAGTATGTCCAGCACTGGAAAGTGGGTTAAGAGTCCCAATGAAATCCAATCCCCACTGTTGAAAAGACTCGTCAATCACTACTATTTTGAGTGGTAAAGCATCTAACTTAGGTCTCCCAACAAAAGTTTGACAGGCTTCACACTTACGTACCCATTTTGACGCATCTCTAAAAAATGGAGGCCAATAGTACCCTACACGAAGGATCTTATGGGCAGTGACAACAGAAGAGAAATGCCCTCCACAAGCCTAATCATGAAAATCTAAAAACAACTTCTTCTGTTGCTCTTTATCCACACATTTAAGGAATATTCTATCTATGTCTCACTTGAACAAAACATTTTCCCATAATACATATTGTGCAGGCCTTATCTTAATAGCTCTCTTTTCCTTGGCACTCAAATGGGATGGACATTCTCCATAAGTAAGAAAAATTGCAATATCAGCATACCACTCATCTATTGAACTAAGGAAGAGAACAACAGGAACATCAACTGCTTTTGTGGACAATTCATCATCAACCCCTTCAGCAATAAGCTGGCACAAGCCTTTACCCCAAACTAGCTTAGTTGGCTTGATATCAAGGTCATATTCTTGGACCTTTTCTACCCAATTGTAACGCCTTGAATTTTTGTAAGCTAGCATAGTAATCACTTTTCATGATGTTGTAACTGCAGAAATGAAGATAAATATGTTAAGACACATCTTTTGATCTTAAAGGAATGTGTTGCTAATCTGGACCCTTGTTTGTTGTAATTTGTTTACTTGGGACAGAAGTTATTATTGCTTGTGTGATTGCTAATGAGACAACAGACTTGTCGTATGCTTGATGAACTCTTTTCGCTGATTGACAGCACACCTTGAATCAATTTCATTGATCCAAGGTATGTTGTGGCCTTCTTGTGATCGCTTTGTCGATTTACTTAAACCAGAATGAAGTCTGAAACCAGACTGAAGGTTGATATAAATGTTGTAGCACTTGATTTTAGGGATGAATATCTGGTACGTAGATGCCAATGAAAAAGGTTTGATTCTCGAACCACACACCTTTGTAACGCCAGACATCGTAAGACGATAAGGGCCCGGATGCGAGGAGCACAGGTATGTGGAACATAGGACGAAACGTCCTGCATTGTGTTGAATACGACTGTTAGGCGGAAAGACTTGATGGGAAACTATTAATTAAAAACTATGGGATTAAACACTAACCTACTACTAAGTTTAATCCTATACCCTAACTACTACCCTATATGGATTTTAGATTTTATAAGGATGAAAATAGATGTAAATTTTGTTAACCTATGAACTAGGCGAATAACCTAGATATGGAATACTAAAAAAAAAATCCTAAACTATTCCTAACTTAAGGAAGGGGACGTATGGACCCATGTGGAATGGAAATGGATAAGAAGGGAAGGTTGGAAATTTAATGGGACAGTAAATGAAGTCCTTACATGTGCAGCGCCAAGTTTGGCGGGAACAAGGAAAAGTTGGAGGCGTCCAACTAGCTATGAAGCTAAAATGGGAATTACATGCAAAATTTGAAATTGGAAACTCACCAACCTGAGTCGGCGGTGGCGTGAGGAATGAGGAAAGGTAATGCATTCAATGCATTCAATTACCTTGGTCTTAGCGACCAGCTCACCTTGGAAAGTGGATTGGGAAAGAATTGTTTGTTGTTGTGTGCATCGGGTTTTTAGTTGCTCTGCATTTTGTTCTTCCATGGTTCTGTCGAACCTGCTGTTATTTTTGGTTATTGATTCTATCTTTGGAGAAGCCAAGGGCTATTTTTGAGCCTGTGGAAGTTAGTGGACTATTTGGAAAGCCTGGCTGAGGACGTCGTGGAGAGAAATAGCTCCAGTGGACGCGGTATTCTTTGAACCACAAAAAAATACAGGCATGTTAAGCCCTTCTCCTTAAACCGCTTGCTTTTGCTTAATCGACTCATTAAAACAACCCTGCTCTTATGAGGGGCGATTTAATCAAATGATGTTGTTGTTTTGAATGGAATGAGCTCTGGACTGAGTCATTTTTCCTTGCTGAGTATGACTTGGATAATTTCTTTTGTGAATTAGGTGAATGAAATAAGTCTGCTCTTGATGAATGAGTTGTTTGGCAATGTCGGTTAATTGATCTCTACTCAATAGGAGTTGAATTTGTGCAAAATAATACATTAATTGTGTGTGTATTAATCTGAGTTTTGTGCAATCTTGTATAAATGTAAGGGTATGTGATTCTGTATGTTTGGTTTGAACTGGCATAACAAAAGGAACACGGCCTTGGGTATTCTTGCGATTAAGTGGAATAAAAGGGATTGTGCTTGCTGTATGAGATTGTTTTTGACTGTATCTTGCTTGCGCATCTATTACCCTATACGGGTTTGCATTGATAAATGTATTGCTATGCGAATATTGTATTTCTGAGTTCAGTGTGTGGAAACGTTTGGAAAAAGAAAACGGATTTGTGGTGATGTTGATAAACTATTATGTGAGTTATAATTCCTAGATGTTTTTCATTGCATGGAATACGGGTTCCTTGGGACAGTAAGGTTATAGTAGCATCTTACTTTGCTGTTCTAATTAGATATGGTATTCTGCCTGCTGGTTCTTGGTATTCATATGGGACTGTTTGGAAGGAAGTTCCAATCTGATGAGGAACAGAAAAATCAGTCTATATAATAGACTGAGTAGAGCATACAAATTTTACTGTGTCTTGCTGAACTCAAGGATATATATATATATATACACACATATACATATACATATATATGTATATATATAATTTTATGGATTGTGAACCTTTCATCGTTTTCATTAGAGCAGAATATGAATGGATTTATTACTTTGCTGTTGGAAAGTGAATTCTCTCATTGTTATGATGAAAGTGTGACTTCTTGTTGTTGTTGTACACTCTTACATGTTATATAGACGTAAATGTCTGTAGAGTGAATTATTTTGAGGGGAAAGGATTGTGTTTAGAAGTTCCTTCGGTATCGATGCCTACGGATCAGTTGCAATGAACTCTGGTCAACTTTTGTTGGAAAGGTAATAGTAGTTTTTGAATACTGAATTATACTATTCAGAATGAATTATACTGTTGGAATATGTCTGTTCTAAATGATGGATATTTGGTTAGACAGTGAGAAGAGGTAATATGATCCTTCCCCCTTTTATTCGATTATTGATTCGTTTATTTCTCTTTGGACTGTTATCATTGATTGATATCACGTTTGGATTAAAATTTCCAGTACAGTTATGATGCAAGGAAAGAGAGTGTGGATGGATAATTTGAATTAATGTTCGTTTCTTCTCTCATACAGTTGAAAATCTATAATTATTATGGAATGAATTTTGTACTGCTTTGGTTTAAGCATCTGCATTTAATTGATACTTACTTTTCTCTTCAGCGTTTGATTGTTTGAAATCTGATGAGTTGTATGAAAGTAACGGAAAAGTAGTTCAGTTAAATTTTTAGTTAAACTCTATCTTTTGAAATTGCAACTATTGTAAGGAATGGAATTTTTACAGCATTTATATTGGAACAACAGTATGCATAATTGTGTTTTTAGTTCTTACAGATGTTAATTTTGGAACTATTTGAAGGAAATTACTTCTTGTAGTAATTATTGGGAAAAAAGGGCAGTAATCCTTTTCTTTTCTGATTGGGAGGGTAATTAGATGATTGAGTTGTTATGTTGTTCATCCTTATCGGTACTTAATTCTTGAACGATGTTCATTTTAATGTTTCATAAAAGCAAGGTTCTTTTATTGAGACAGTTAATTAAAAGCACCTCATTTTAATGACAAGTGCTTAATATGCTCAGTTCAATGAACTGACCCGTGCAAGTAATTTTTGTAGATGGAACTTGAGTATAAACGAGGACATGGTTATTTTTTATACTTCATTTGATTAACTGAGGATGGATTGTATTTGATAGCTATTATTCCTCTACGAGGAAACGAGAGAGGAAGAAATTACATTCTTCTATCTTTATTAGTTGTAATGTTGTTTGATATAAATAAGGCCCAGTTGTTTTGGGCTGGTAAATGTATAGATTGTAAAACTTATGGATGAATACAAGGAAAAGTGTGATATTTTAATGGCTGTATCAATTGATATTGTTGAATAAGATTGAGAATATAATATTATTCCTTGATTGGAAATGTTCAAATGATAGTGGATAGATTTAAAAGGAATAAACATCTATTCTTTACCTGAATACAACTTTTACGTTGGAATGTTCAATTAGTTCATACTTGGGTTAAGATGAATTTTGAATTGACATTAAAATAGATTAGATGAGTATGAACTCTTAATTGGAAGGTATTCAGGATTAGCTCATAAGCTAAGGAATATCAAATAACATAGGAGTAACTGACCTTGTATTCAAACTCCGTTAATATCCTCGAATGTTCAAATTCAAAAAATATAGATATGAGAAAAACATATCTATTGTTAACAGACCTTAACTAAAGAAGGGTTATGGAGAATAAATAAATAAATTCATTTAGAATTGTACCTCGTTTAAATGATGTCTAATAAGATGGAATTCTAAATTTGTTTATAGTTGTGGGTAAAACTTGGTTAAGTTTAATAGGTTAAACTTATTGCGTTATCCATAATGGACTGATTAGTCCGAAGAGTAAAGAAAGTAACCAAGAAGGGAATATGCAACCCTTTGGTAAGAAGAAGGGGGATGTATATTAAGCTAGAAGACAAATTAAGTCTCTCTCTTAGCTACATACAACTGTAATGAGAACGAGATTTAAGGATCAGCAGGGCTGCTGAAAGTAGATCTTAAATATTAAGATTATAATCAAAACATGTGCGAACGGGATGTGTACTTCTCGATGAGAGGATTCCATAGGACCTTGGCACACGCCAGCTACAATATGGTTTCTTCATGAAGGCAAGGCCTTTATGATGAAACAATGTTGTGGCTAACATGTTACAACGCCCTCTCGAATCAAATCATCAAGTTTACATAAGCTGGATACTAAGTTCTTTGATGGGAATAGGAATGTGATCATGTATACGGAGTGACTCTGGAGGACTAAAGGTAACTAGACACACGGAGTCGTCTAGGGATGACACCGTATGTCTGCGTACCTTTAGTTACCATGAGTAACTTCCTATACTCGTTCATATTGCTAGTTGGGGTTAGAGCTTGACCTTAAACGGGAGGAATGACAGAGACCAGGAAAGACCATTCTAGATAACAGACGAAGTGAGGTGAAGGACGTATTCCAATGATGTGTATCACATCTAGGAATATGATCATGCAAAGCATGTGAAAATCTTTGGCCAAAGTATCGCAAGTGTTGGTTACGTTTTCCTAATCACCTAGTTTAAGATGCAGGATGTCAGATGAATATCAGTAACAGATATTCAGATAGGCTTCTTAAATGGATCACTTCGATAACCGGAAACGGTAAAATAATCTGGTATATTTATTATACATTGCATGGATTAACAAGAAGGATCGGTAAGTCACTGAGTCATGAAATGAGAGATCGTTGAAACTCCGAGCCATAAAATGGGAGATCGGTAGTTCTTCAAGTCATTTACAGCAGCATATGGTGTCTGTTATATGATTGAATGACACTGAATGTGTGTTCCATATTGCAAATATGTGAACAGATAACATTGGTTTTAAAAAGAAATTGTGTGATCCAACTTGCATTAATTAGACAGAGAACAATTACTAAAACTTGAGCGTGTGTTTGAATTATATAATTCAATACAGAGAACATTGCAAAAAAAAAAAATTCCCTTGTTCTAGTATTTTAAAATGGGGATGTTACACCAATTGCCTCTCTTAGTTCTAAACTCTTGTTGTGCAAGAATAGACTTGATGGTTGTATCAGGTACAAGCACAATAAAGTGAGAATTAAGAATATAAAAACAAAACTGCTTGACAGCTTTGACCACTGCAAAAGCATGTTTCTCCATCATAGTATATTTTAATTCATGAGATTTCAGAACATATCTCATGAAGGCAATTTCAATTTCATGATTCTCATAATTTTCTTGAGTTAGCATAGTAGCCAAGGTATTCTTGTAGCATAGCAATGGATAATAAAATCCTTGCTGAAATTAGGACATGCTAAGATGGGAGTTTTAGCATTGGATTTCTTGATATCTTCAAATGCTTCCTTGCCTTTAGAAGACAACCCAAAGGTTTTCTTTGCTTTCATCATTTGAGCAATGCTCATAGTCAGTTCTGCAAAATCTAGAATGAATCTCCTCAGGAAATTTATCTTGCCAAAGAAAGAGTGAATAACCTGTTTGTTTGTGGGAAGAGGAATCTGCGAGATTGCTTGAACTCTGTCTAGATCTATCTTGATACCTTCTTTGGAAACAATATGTGCCAACAACTATTCTTCAATAACATAAAAGAAAAACTTCTTAGGATTGAGATAAACTCCTTGTTCTCTACATTTTTAAAGAACTATTTCTAGATGCTGAAGATGATTTGCCCTTGTTTTGGAAAAAATAGTCAAATCATCAAGGTACACAACAATACACTTTCCCTTTAGGCTGCCAAAAGCTAAATCCATTTCCCTCTAAAAAGTGGCACCAGTATTGATAAGACCAAAAGGCATTCTCTTGTAGGAAAAGGTGCCCCAAGGGGTAGTTCTTGGGACCCCAAAATGTTGGCTAAGTACAAAAAGGTACGCAAGGAGAAGGTGTGTAGGATAGGGTTTAAGGAAGGGTTTAAGAAAACCCGTGGCACACACGCAGATAGAGCTAAGGTTTCAGGACTTAGCCATATTGGGAATTTTGGGTAGGACATGAGAAAAGCATGACCTGACAGCAAATGAGGAGTGGATAAGGTGCCAGCCTAGCAACGTGGTGCCCACGAAAGGAATATGCTTAGCAATGGAGGATTTCAGAAGACCATCATTACAAGGAGTGGAGAGATTGGATCTAAAGGATCATGCTTCTATGGAGGACCACTTGGACACTTGGCGACAGATCTATAACCACTGAAAGCAAGTTGGTGGTTGAAGAAACCTATATATACAAGTGCCCGCATAGTAGAAAGAGATACCAAAGGAGAATATAGAGAGTAGAGCTCTTCAGAAATACTACGAGAACTATGTGGGATTGTGCAGAGGATATATAAGGGAGTAATGTATTAAGGGGCTGGGTTATAAATTTTTCTTTGTATGGATGAAGGACATGATCCCTGCTGTGATGTATGACTTCAATCTGATCAAGTTGTGGTAGTCTAATGGATCCATTGAATGTATTGAGGTTACAAACATGAATGAGTATGAATGTAATTGATTTAGTTCATATCTATATCTTTTCATTTCTGTTCATGGATGTTATGGAATAGATGTAAATCCTTATGTATTTTCCTTTCTGTTATAGTTCTATATGTTATCTATAAGAACCCGCTATTTGGAATGAATACATTTGTCTAGAAGCCATTATGAGCCCTATGATGATTGTATGTCTCATTTCCACCTTTATTCATTAAGTTCCTGACATAGATGATGTTTTCCCACTTAACTCACATAAAAGAGAGACTCGGTGCCCATGCATGCCTCGGGTGAGCACCCAGCGCCCACTGGGTGATAGGTTGGCGCACATGGGATTCCCTTGTTCTTTTGTTGGGTGTAAAAATGACTACAATAGTAAAAGTAGTCTTGAGTTGATCTTGGGTACTGACTTCCACTTGATTGTATCTAGAGAATCCATCTAGCATAGACAACATCTCATATCTTGAGACAACTTGCAAAACTTGATCCATCATGGGGAGTGGACAGTTGTCTTTTAGAGAGGCCTGATTCAAACTCCTGAAATCCACACAGATGCGAATCTCACCATTCTTTTTCCTTACAGGCACAATGTTGGCAATCCAAGTTGAATGATGTATAGGGAAAATAATCTTGGCTTTTAATAACTTCTGGATCTCTTGAAAAATAGTATCAACAACCTTAGAATTATACTGCCTTTTCTTCTTCTAGAAAGGTTTGATCCCAGGTCTCAGAGGGATATAGTGTTACATCTCCTTTAGTTGAAAATCCTTAAGATCTTAATATGAATAGGCAAGAACATCTGCATACTTTTTTAATAGGATTACTTCTTTCTTTTTCTCTTTGCGAGTGCAACATTTTCCAATATTCACCACCCTGGGTACATCATTGCTTCCAATATTGACCTTCTCATACTCAGTAGATTATCAAGTCCCTTGAGAAGCTTCAAATTTGATGAACCTATCATGCTTGTCAAACAGATTTTCTAGGATCACCAGTCCTTTGGGTATCTTGTTACCTTTCAACTTAATACAGCCATCCTGATCCATTTCTTCCTTGATATCTTTCTCGTTAGAGGGCACATATTCTCTAGGAACAGTTTCACTTCCTTCAAAATATAACTGATTGAATTTATATTTAAGCTCCAAGAAAGAGAGAAAGTGTTGATCATAATTGAAAACCTGTCATTTGCTTGCATTATCCGGAACACTAGGCCTATGAATCATTTCAATGGTAAATTTCTCTTGAGAGAAATCTGGATGAGTAATCAACAAAGATCCTGAAACAGCTAGAGAATCAGCTCTAGTATTCTTTTCTCTTAGCACAACTTCAATTGAGAAAGCATCAATGAATTTAATGGAATCCCAAAAAAAATTCTATAATGTTTCAATATCCTATTCTTGACTTGGTAAAGACCCCTTACTTGTTTCACAATCAACTTTGCATCACCATGAGCACAAAGATCCTTTACTCCTATTTCCTTTGCCATGATCAACCCAAGGATGAGAGCCTCACACTGAGATGTATTATTTGTATTTTCAAAATGAATCTTGAAAGAAAATGGATGAATCTTCCCTTCTGAAGAGATTAACACACACCAGCTCCAGAACCAGCTAAAGAGCAACTTCCATCAAATTCCAAAGTCTAAATTCCATTGGGATCATGAATCACTCCCTTAGGAATACTTTCCTCATCCTCTGACATGATCATATAGTTTTCATGCCCTAGATCTTCATAGAGTATTTTTGCTTTTGGATCATCAGTCTTTTGCACAATATACTCATTTTGCTTTTCTAGTAACAAATTTCTTATTTTTTCCTTGACCGGGATCAAAGCATGTGACCAGTCCATTTGAATTTCACCTCCTACCTTTTTATAGAAATTCCTACTCAGCAATATACCATATGAGGGAGGAATATTAGCTACCAAAATAGTGGCTAAGACCCTTTTCTCTAGAAAAGCAACAAAGGCTACTTGTGCATCTTTAATCCTTCTAACCAAAGGCACTTCTCTACTCTCCATGGAATAGCAAGAACCAAAGTCACGTGTTAGATTCAGGCCCAAATCATGAGCTTCTTTTGCAGGAATTACATTGTCTGATGCTCCTGATTCTATAACACAATTACTAAGTTTATGGCCAGCTATAAGGAGAGTCACATAGAATGGTTCAATTTTCTCATCAGGGGAAGTAACTGTAGCCACAAGGCTTGGTTGAGGAGAGGAGGAGGGAGTGAGAAAAATACCTTTAAAAGTATTGGATGAGGCTTTGGATTTGGAATTGACAAAGTTTACCATTTTAGCAAAGGCTTTTGGATGGGTTTGGTAAAACTCTACCTCTAAAATTTGGATTTTGGTCTTTCAGAGGTGATCAATGATATCAAAAGACCCAGAGGTGGATGGGGCATCACTACTAGGAATAGGAGAAACTTTTGATTTATCAACTTTAGGAATTGAAGGACAAGAAGTTTTGGAAACAAAGGTAGAAGGAAGAGGATTAACATTACTCACCTTTTGCGTGGAGGCAGTGGGAATAGGAGCTCCTCCTCTTGCAACCACTGGAATAGTTATAGGAAACACCTTGGATTTCTCAACAGGATGCACCACTTTTTCTCTTCTGTTTGTTTTCTCCTAAGTCATAACAACATATGACTCACTATTCATCTCTGCCACTCTTTCATCATATTCATCTTCATCATTGATACCTTCAGTGGTAAGGAAATGAACTTGAGATCCACCAAGCTCTTCCAGTTCTTCATCAACCTCTTTTTCTGGGTGTTCAAATTCTTCATTAAATTCCTCCTCATCAGGTTCTTGAACTTCACAAGTTGCATTGATTGGAACCTTGATATGTGGGCCTTCAATAGCCAATTTATTTTGAGAAGGAGGTAATCAGTTCCTAGGCTGGAAATTCCTTCTTGGAATATCTTGATAAGGAGTATGTTGAGACAATTACTTTTTGATGGCAATGAGATCATTTTCCAACTTCTACAATAACTGATTTGAATTGGCTCTAGGAGAGGAAGAGGAGGATGCTTTAGACTTGGAAGGTTCTCTTTTCAATTTACCAGACATTATTAAATCGTCCTCAACCTCAATATCCAAATGTTGATCAGCATCCAGCGTTGCAAGGTTAGCTCTCCTTAGTACATAGCTTACTTCAGGTAATTGAGCATTGAGGAAGAAGCATTTTTGGATTTGATCTATAGGATGAGTGTTCTGTGGAATTTTATGAATAAGATTGTTGAATTTGGCCACAAATTATCTCATGGGCTCATGTGGTTCCTTCTTGAATTGAGAAATTTGATCCAAGAGAGCATGCACATCTTCAGTAGGTTTGAAACTTTGCTCAAACTAAGTTTTCAATGTGGTTTAATTAATAATTGACCTGGTAGTAAGATGATAGAACCAATCAGCAGCATTATCCTGCAATGTTTCTACAAAGAGCCTGACATAAATGTCTCCATGCTCAATCCCAAGAATCCCACATGCAATGCTAAAGGCTGCAATGTGTTCATCTAGGTGTAACTTCCCATCACCTTAGAATTTAGGAAAACCTTTCCTACTATTCATGGGTAACTCATGCAATGGTTGAGGAAGAGCAAGAGGCCCAATCCGTTGTCCCCAAGGTAGAGGGGTCGCCATCTATGGGAATATTGTCTGAAGGGGAACTAAAACACCAATAAGTATCAAAGCAAGAAGATTAGGGCTAAGTTGTTCTGGAGGAATGATATTCTTGTATTTTTTTTTCTTTAACAAGAGGTGTGCTTGTAAAATGAGTTCCTTTGTTCCTTCTTGCTGGAAGAAGAGAGAAATTTTGTTGCTCCAGAAGTTGAAAATGAGAATCTTCAACCCCGAAAGCTTTCTTCCCACTTGTATATCGTAGAGTCACCAGATTGAAAATGATCTTGAAGTTTTCCTTTTAAAAGGGATATGTTTGAAACAAAATCCCTAGCGGAGTTACCAAAAACTGTTGGGTTTTAAAATGGTATGTTGATAAAACCACTATCAAAGGACAACAAGTTCCTCCTCTTTATGGGAGAGGTTCCCTTATTGAAAGCAAGCAACAAATATTATATACAAATGTTCAACTTTCATCGTAAGGCTGGAATTCTGACATCTTGAAATGTTTTTTTACCAAAATAGCTTATCAATACAAACAAATGGAAGAAACTAAAGAAAGGAAAGAGCATAATATAACAGTACTTTCAGGAAATATAAATAGCAGAGTATGACCTTATACGTACTGAGCAAAGGTGATATAGAACATAATCATTCACATCCACAGCATAAGATATCATTCCATAGACACAAAGTTCTAGAAATCATATCAATAAGAACAAAAGGTTTCTTATTAAAGAAGATAAATGATCCACATATTTAAGGTAAGCAAGAAGAGACAATATATGAGATAGAGAGGGTAAATTCTTCTGTATTGATTACTTTCGATTCTATTTACACTTCAAAATTATCAGAGTCCAACATTTGCAATGAGCCAACCTCTTATATTTATAGATGAAGCAAATAGAGGAGGAGAAGAGAAGGAAGAAAATATAATTTGGAAGCTCAACCACCAACTATCAATGCCCCTGCAAATCCACCTTTAATCTGTCAAATTTGGTTCTGCATGTCTTTGGTGTGCGGAAGAAGGAAGGATGAAAGATCAGATCAAATCTGATCTGTTGAAGCAATCTAATCACATATTAATGGCACAAAATATGTTTTCCATATTATCACCCAAATCAAGATATGCAGTCAGTTCTCCATGTCTATTTGGCATGTTGGAGAATAAAGGATGGAAAATCAAATCAGATATGGGTAGTTGAAGCAATCAGATCATGTATTAATGGCTTAAAAGATGTTTCCTAGATTTTTACCCATCAACTCTTCCTGAAAACAATATTTTATGCTTTCATGGAATATAGGAGATGAAGACCTTTCCAACAGTATAAAATTTGTCGAATTTCGAGCACTTGAGTGAAATTTATGCTCATTTGAATATTTGAATCAAATACGTACAAAAAAGTTGAAAATAATATTTTTGTAAAATGGATCCGCATGCCCGAAAGTGAAATTGTGCCTTTAGCGCAAAAGATGCAAAGTGTGAAAGTTCCCCACAGCCCCACAAGCCTACAACTTCACATTTGATATAGGTCTGACACGTGGCTTTACCTGAGTGGTAACAGAGTTGTGGCTCACTTTATAATTTTACTTCTTTTGGAAATAAGGCTCAAAATCTCAAAGTTCTCCGCTAACACGCATCCCTATTTTGACTTTCCATGCGGGCTCAACATTTGAATTTTTTCCCATGGCGTGAGTGGGGCCACGGTTCATTTTTTCACTTTATGGCTTTTATGGAAACAAGGCTCAAAATCTTAAAGTTCTCCACTGACCCGCCTTCCCGCTTTGACTTTCGACGTGGGCTTAACATTTGACATTTTCCCTTGGCGTGAGTGGGGCTGCTGTTCACTTTATCACTTTACGCCTTTTATGGAAACAAGGCTCAAAATCTCAAAGTTCTCTACCGACCCGCCTTCCCGCTTTGACTTTTCACACAGGCTTAACATTTGACTTTTTCCCTTTATTTGACGAAGGCTTTATGTATGACCCGGGACACGTGGATACTTGGCACACATTTGTGACCTACTTTTGGATTCACCTATTGAAAGAGCGCCGAAGAGACACGTGGATATTTCTATAGCTTTTCTTTGTTTCTTTTTGTTTTGACTAAGTCCCTTTTGTTTGGTGAGGCCATATGTCTGACCTTGGAAACGTGGAGGCTTCCACACACATTTGGGACCTGCCTCTAGATTTTGCCTTTGAAGTTGTGCCGAGCTGACACATGGAGGCTTCCATGAACCCTTCTATACTTATCTGATTCAACGGCTGACTCTGTCTCCTTTTCAAACCTAGGACACATGGAAAGCTAACACTCATTTGGGGTTTGTCCCTTGGGTCTCACTTCTGGAGTTGCACCGATGAGACACGTGGCACCATCTACCAACTATTAGGATCCTGCTTTGAACTTGGCCTTTGGAGGTGTGCCGTTGGGACGTGTGGAGGCTTTTGTCGTCTCTTCATACTTAGCTGATTCAATGGCTAGTTTTCTCTTTTTGGACTATGACCACGTGGAGGGTCTACGCAGGTTTGGGGTCTCCTCTTTTGTGTGCCATACCAAAATAGTGTCATTGAGACACATAGAACCTTTCGTGATCCTTCTATACTTAGCTGATTCGGGCATGCTACCCATTTGACTTTTCACGTAGGCTTAACATTTGACTTTTTACCTTTTGGAAATAAAGATAAATTTCCAAAGTTCCCTGACGATCCACCTTCCCGCCTTAGCTCGATTCAACCAATCAGGATCCTCTAGGGCCACGGAGTTAATTTGACATTTTTGTAAAAATAACAACAAAAATGATAGTTCACCAAATAAACCCGCCACGCTGCATCCAATCAAATATGTCCATGTACTCGTGGATGTTGGGGCCAAAAATTGACAGGGAAGATACACGCGTCATTCACGACTGTAGAAAAAATACAGAGGAGGGGAAGCTCCACCTTTTACGCCCGAAAACCAAACTACTCCTCGTGGAAAGAAGAATTGTAAACAATACCATGCTCGATGTGATCCACGGCCATAGAAAAAGGATTTCACAATTTCATTTGAATGGAGGAAATAATTTTCAAGCATCTAGATGAGAACCATGTGGACTGTAAGATTCTAAATTAACAGGGTGAGATTGCAAATGAGCACCCACTTCTTCAAAGTATGAATTTTTCTATCTCTCCAAACTTCTCAATCTCCTCAAACATCCCTCAAAGGCACCAACTCAAAAAAATTTAAACTTGACTTTAAAAAGAGGGGAATTTTGAGGGTGACAACAGCATGTGATAGCATCTCCTATATAATGTCCACCTGTAATAATGCCATGAACTTCCTCCATAATGGCTTCACACTCATGCTCAAGTACACACTGGCGTAAAACTCCATCCCAGCCTAGTTTATATAAATATCCATTGATCAACATGTAAGGCATGATGCGTATGGAAAGTTTTTTCTTCTCCAAACTCTTCATCCCTTTAGGCGCCACACCAGTACGCAAAAAGACAGTAATATCATCCAAGACAGAGTGTGCATGGTTCAATCTGAATAGTTGTGCATATGAAATTTTTTCCTCAATGCTATGCGCGTCCTCACCTAAGTTAATTCTTGATAAATGATATGTTCTAGAATTTCTCTTGCCCGACTTAACCACCACTATAAAATCAAATGCCTGAAACAACAGAATCCAACAGCATATGCACCCCTACAAAACGAGCTTGTTTACTAAATACTTAAGTTCCATGTGATCTGTATAGAATATAAATGGTTTTTCCAACAACTATTATTGAAACTTATGCAACACGTAAACTATAGACAAGGCTTTGCACTCTATAGTTGTATAATTTTGTTCATCTGGTGTTAACTTCCTACTTACAAAATAAATAGGATGATCAAAAATACCTTCACCAGGCTGGGCTAATACCATGCCAATGACCATGCCAAAGGAATCCACATGAAGATGAAAATGTTTGTTCCATGAAGGAAATCATAGAATAGGATTTGTAGTAATCATTTCCTTCAATGTCTCAAACGTGCGTTGTTGCACCTCACCCTAATGGAGCTTACCTTTACTCTTCAATAATTCTTCTAAGGGTGTGGTAATTCTAGCATGAAATTTGATAAAATTCCTATGGTACCCTATGTACCCAAAGAATCCATGAACCTCACTCTAGTTAGTAAGTTCCTCTAAGCCTAAAATAACAGCAACCTTAGTAGGATCTACCAACAAGCCTTCTTTATATATAATGTGTCCCAACAAAGTCCCAAAGGGTGTAGCAAAAACACACTTCTTAACATTTAAGGAGATTCTCAACTTCTAACACCTCTCAAACATAAGCATTAAATTGTCACAATTATCTTTCACCAACCCATACATTGTCAAATCATCCAAGTAAACCTACAAAAAATTATGAATAAAGTCGTAGAATTCTAGAACAACAATGCACAAAAAGACTGTAGGTGCATTCTTCAATCCAAAAGGCATAATTATGTTGTGCAGAACTTCCCCATTCTGTGGTGAAAGTTGTCCTCTCTTGATCCTTTTTATCAATCTACACCTGATGATATCCATAAAATCCATCAGTGAAGGAGTAGATCTTGCACGCTGCAACATCTTCCAATGTTTCTTCAGTAAAAGGTATGGGAAAGGGATCTATCACACATACGGCATTCAACTCCCTATAATCCACACAAATTCTTATCCTTTCATCTTTCTTTATACTTATCACCATAGAGCTAACCCACTCTGACTCCTCAATGGGCTCAATGATTCTAGAATTCAGCATCTTATCAATTTCTTCCTTTACTTTGACAAGTAGATTAGGATTCATCCTATAATGCCTCTTCCTAACCGAGTGCGCACTTTCATTTAGCTTGATCTTCATCTCACCCAACAAGTGATGTACCCCTTTTAACTCATGATATGATCTAGGAAATAAGTCATGGAAGTCACGCAGTAACTCAATTATTTTAGCAACCTCAGAGTTAGACTAATAATCACCAATGATGGCCTCCTTAGTTTCACCATTTCTCCCAGTGGTTACCTTATTTATTTTCATGGGCTCATGATACATGCGCGCCTTCTCATATGTACTTTCTAAGACTTGACGTGTACCCTCAGTATGTTCAACATCCAGATTCTCCACTTCTTCATCATCAATTATGTAGACCATCTTACCTTTTTATTTTTCTAAGCAAGCACCACGCCCAAGCTCTTTTGCATTTGTCTCTTCTTCTTCAAAGTGCGCCTCTGAATCTAAATCACTTAGTAACTCTTGAATAGGTTCCTCGGCCTTTGTATTATATCCCAACATCAAGCGCTTCATAACTTGTAACACCTTATTCACTGGAGGTTTAGTGGAAAAATAGTCAAAAGGTTTGAATCATACCTACAGTCAAGTCTTTCCAATTTCATGTTTCTTTGTTTAACTCTGCGTGAACATACCATACATGCGTGCAGCCTCCCAAGGTGTAGTAAAACTTGTGCACCAACAACGAAGTTGGTAAGGCATCTTTCCCCTCTGTTTAGAGTCTCTCACACTACTGAACATGGTGTTGAGCATCCTTCCCATTAAATTCACATGTCTTAGTATGCACATTTCTTTGAACAAAACTATTAGAGAAGGTGATTCTCACTTCTCACCACTCTAAAAGACCATCTCTGTGTACCATCCACCAGTGTGATGTTGTCCCACACAAGGTATATATGATCTGCAAACTCTTCAACTTTGGAATTATCCACAGAATCACAATTAATCGTTTTTGTTCTACTTTCTATTAGAAAATAACAGAGATAACTAGTGAATGAATTATACTTGTGCTTAGAATCAACAATTTGCAGAATGGGAAAGAATATAAACTCATACACTAACAATTTTATCCTGGAAAACCTCCGGAGGAGGAAAAACCATTCAGGAAGGGAAATTTCTCTTTCTTTCCACTTTAATTGGATAATTCAATAATAAGTACAAAAATTACAATAAGTATGAAAGAGAAGTAGATAATATCTCACACTTCCTCCCAGCTACTTGTTTTCTCTTACTCAATTACTCCTTGCTTCTAAAAATCACAATTCCAACACTAAGAGTTTCTTACTCACTTGCTTCATGCTTTGATTCCTTTTTTCTCTTCCATAACATGCATTTATAGCCTTTCTCATGTTCTCCAGTACACTGGAGAATGGGAAAGGTCATGCAGAAGAAGAGACATGGACATCCTTTGGAATTCTAGAACTATTTGCATCATATTTTATTTTCTATCCACAAGAGCCAAGACCACTGCCCAATGCAAACCGGCAGTCCTAGGACTGCCACCCTGGTGGTGTGGTGGTTCTATAACTGCCACATTGCATAGGGCGGTGGTCTTGTTACTAAACAGACAGAACCTCCGTGTATCATTTTTTTTCTTCTTCGTGTTGGCTGATTTGATAAAGTAGAATCATTTTGGATCCCTATGGATCACACATCCCTTGCTTAGGAGGATTTTGGTCCCACAAAAGCTTAGTGGGGGAGTAGATGAGGAAATAATTCCCTCACTTTCTCCTTCGGGTACCACCGGGCCTACCTTGGTGTCTTTACTTTTAGTCCAATCTACCAAGACTCATGCAGACCTCTCCTAGTCTCTCTGACCTTCTACTACAATACTACATCCTCCTCCAATTCACCTTGTGATTCCAAGACGCAATCCTCAATGGAAGGTAGCAACTATATTTCTTCATCTTCATCTATCATGGTTGGCTCATATCGGTGTAAGTTCTCACAGTTTACTACAGAGTACATCCTCATGAATGATGAAAAATCAAGTCAAAAGGCATTTTCTCCAACTTGCTCCAATATGGTGAAGGGTCCATATTGTAGTGGCTTGAGCTTCCGTGCTTGACCTTGTAGTCTCTCCTTGCTCAAGTAAATTCAAAATCTATCTCCAACATGAAGCTTATATTCCCTTCTATGATGATTGTGCCTAGTTTTGTACTTGGCTTGAGATTTCTCTAGCTGTTCCTTGACTTTGAGATGGATTTTCTGGATCCTCCCAATGAATTTTTTTGCTCCAGCCACCTTTGTGTCTTATGTATCCTTCTCATCCTGTTGTCCAACTACTATGTCCAGCGCATTTGTAGGTAGATATCCCAAGAATGCTTCAAACAGTGACTTCATAGTGGATGTGTGTACTACCTGGTTATAGGAATGTTGAATGTAGGCTAAGGACTCATCCCAAGTCCTTAGCTATTTGTTGTTATACCCTTTGATCAACTGTACCAAAGTCCTATTTACCACCTCTGTTTGTCCATCTGTTTATGGATGGAAAGTTGTGCTCCTATATAACCTAGTATCCATCTTGTCCCACAAAGTTGTCCAAAACTTCCCCAAGAACATGGAATCCCTGTTAGAAACAATAGACTTTGGCAAACCAAAATGCACCCATACATTAGCAAATAAAATATTTGCCATCTCATGTGCTTTTACTATCTTTTTACATGCCATAAGAATACACATTTTACTAAATCTATCAACAACAACATAGAGATAGTCATGGCCATGTTTAGACATAGGTAATCCTCCTACAAAATCCATAGAAATGTCCTCCCACGAACGAGTAAGTACTAGAAAAGGCATATAAAAACCTTCCTTCCTAGTCTTAGGCTTGCTAGTATAACAAATTTTACATCCCCGTATAAATTTTGATACTTCTTTGTGCATATTGGGTCAATACACGTACCTTTGCAAGTGGGCTGGGGTCTTACCAGCACCGAAATGTCCCACTAATTTTGATGTATGTGCTTCCCTCATCAATAGAATTCTCTCTTCTTGTGGAACGCAAAGCTTCCCCCATCGGTAGAGTAGCCCCTCTTTGAGATAACAATCTTCAATCCCTGTCCTTTCAGCCCCTTGGGACTGCAACTATTGAAATGTTACCCCAAAGTATTTTTCCTAGGCATATGCCTCTCCGTAAGCTTCCTTTGTGAAGGGCTCAATCTGAGAGATAGTGGCCAAATAGGAAAACTTCTCCTGTGTGGGTGGCCTAGAAAACACGTCTGCCACCAAGTTTATACTACCCTTCTTGTATTTAATCACTAGATGGAATTGCTGAAGGAACCCCATCCATTTGTAGTGCCTTGCCTGCTATAATTTAGACTGTGCTTGCAAATACTGGAGAGTTTTATGGTCAGTGTGCACAATAGTTTCTTTACCGAACAAATAATGCTTCTATTTTTTAATTTCCTGAACTAGTGCATACATTTCCTTATCATATACTGAGTATCCTTTAACTGCTAAAGTGAAAGTTTCAGAATGATAACATATGGGTTTACCTCCTTGAAGCAACACTGCGCCCATGGCGTAATAACTAGCAGCTATCTCTACTTCAAAAGGTTGTTGCAAATTAGGAAGACAAAGTATTCGAGCATGACTAATCTTGTATTTCAATAACTCAAAGGATTTTTCTTGTTCCTTACCCTAGTCAAAAATCTTACTCTTTGTGGCCACTATGTGTAGAGGTGATGCGATCATGGAGAAGCCCGGAATGAACTTCCATATTGACTGTACTGCTCCCACAAAAATCCTTGTTTTTGTGGCTCCTTTTGGTGTTGGTCAATTAGTGATGGCTTCCACCTTCTTTAGATCCACTCGTAGCTCTCCTCCTCCAACCACGTGCCCAAGATAAACAAGTGACTGTTTGGAAAATTCACATTTCTTCATATTACAAAGTAGTTGTTTCTCCCTAAGAACTTGCAAGACTTGCTGCAAATGAGTTAGATGTTCTTCCCATGTGGTACTAAAAATCAAGATATCATCTAGATATACAATGACACATGAATCTATGAAATCCCACAATACATCATTCATCAATCTCATAAATGTAGCGGGTGCATTGCATAACCCAAAAGGAAGTAATAACCATTCATACAAACCCTATTTTGTCTTGAAGGCATTCTTCCATATATCCTCCTCCTTCAAACTAACTTGGTGATAACCTGACTTGAGATCTAACTTCATGAAAAATTTGGCATGTTGAAGCTAGTCCAAGAGATCATCTATTCGGGGAAGTGGATATATGTTCTTTATGGTGATCTCTTTCAAAGCACGGTAGTCAATGCACATTCTACAAGAACCATCCTTCTTTAGCACCATCATAATAGGTGAACCACATGGTGAGGTGCTTGGACATATCACCCCTTGGTCTAGTAGTTCCTGGAGTTGTTTCTTTACTTCAGTAATCTTGATCAAGGATTTCCTATACAATCTGATGTTTGATAGAGGGGATTCTGGCAATAGCTAAATCTCATGCGCTACTTCCCATTTTGGTGGTAACCCGCTAGGATCCTAAAATACTTCTTGAAAAGATTGAATAATACTATCCAAATCATGCTTTCCCTGGTTAGAAATCTCTGCAACTTCTACCCCATCTTGTTTATCCTTTAATAAAAGTAAACAAAATTGATTATGATTTTCTTGAATAAGTCATTTTTCTTGGTTAGCACTTACCATAGTAACATGTGTCTTACGTTGGTGTGCCCAGATGTTGTAGCTGATCCCATCCTTGACCCATCTATATTGGTTTTCCCTCCTCATAAATATAGCATCCCTAACATACAATTAAGGACTCCCAAATAAGACATCAAAATCATCAAGTGGAATAACGTCAGCTTCAAAAACATCAATATATTGGGAATTTATCCCAAACTTGACCTTACATCTTCTTGTTACCTGAATTTCAACACCCTTCTTCACCCAACCCAAAAGATAAGGGTGTGGATGTTTAAAAGTCTCAAGACTAAGCTTCTTTACTAATACTTCAAAAATAAAGTTAGACTGAGAACCAGTATCAACCAAAGCATTTACCTTAGTTCTCTTGATCTAGATTTTGATCTAGAATAGTCTACTCATCTCCTCTTCCTGGTTGCCCATATTGGTGGTTGTTCATCCAAACCTCTCGTCTACATTAGAGTCATCTTCAATTTCCACCTCCCCTTCTATTTTCATAGGTGTCATGGACTTCTTTGAGTCCTTGGTTCAGTTCTTCGGATGTAACTCCGGATGCAACTTCCAACATGTAGCGTCAGTATGGACATTGATATCACAGTTCTTGCAAAAATTCTTGGGATCTTTACAAGTATTCAAAGTAGTGGCAACTTGTTCACCTTTCCCTTTCCACTTACCCTTGTTACATGTTTGCCTAAACTCTTTCTTCTGCTGATTTGTTGACTGCTTTACCCTTGGCTATGCTTCTCCTTGCTTCTTTTCATCATCTATGTAGTACACATGTATGCATGCTTCGTTTATATCTTTGGGCTTTGTGGAGATGACTTTTCTTCGAAGGTGAGTGTGAAGTCCTCCCAAGTACTTTGTCAGAATATCCTCATCCTCCAAGTCCATGTTAAGTAACATGGCTTGCCTCCGAAACTCCATAGTATAGTCCTGCACACTTTGACCACTACCTTGTCTAAAATATTACCATTTAATCATTTGGTCAGTCTTATGGACAATAGGATAGAATTTAGCTCTAAGTAATTCTTTAAATTCTTGCCAAGATTTCACAATAGGATGCTTCTTCTTTTCACAAGTGGCTATATGGGTTTCCCACTAAAATAGAGCATGTCCCTCCATCTTTAGATGTGCAAATTTGATCCTCTATGCCTCAGTGACATTATGGATGCTAAAGTAGACTTCTAACTATTTTAACCATTTATCAATCAACTCTACATCTACTTGTCCTTTAAAGATTTTAATCTCAACTTTTGTTTCTACTTTAAAAGGAGTATAGTCGGATTTTACCTTTTTCTCTTGTGTTAGAAGTATCTTCTTCATTCTCTTCCCCATAACTTTCCTCATGGTGGCTCCTTCCTATGCCAAACTTTTCAGCTAATCCCCAAACCACTAAGTCCATGGAGTCTGTTTTGACAGAAGTTGTCTTCTGTAAATCAGCAAGCTCTTCTTGCCTTCTAAACATCCTATCCATCATGGTCTCCAACATCTCGATTCTACAGACCAGGTTCTCTTCCTCCATTTGTCCCTGAATTCTCTGTTTCCACTTCTTTGTAGAAATTTCTAGATCGCAAGGTAAATCCTCTTTGCCTTTAGATCTCGTCACTGTCACACAAATCCAAGAACGAATACTATAGTCTTGGATAATTGTTAGCTCTGATACCAAAATGATCTGTAAACTCTTTGACATTGAAATTATCCACAAAATCACAATTAATCATTGTTTTTCTACTTTCTATTAGAAAATAACAGAGATAACTAGTGAATGAATTATACTTGTGCTTAGAATCAACAATTTACAGAAAGGGAAAGAATATAGACTCATACACCAACAATTTTATCCTAGAAAACCTCTAGAGGAGGAAAAATTGATCGGGAAGGGCAATTGCTCTTTCTTCCCACTTTTATTGGCCAATTCAATAATAAGTACAGAAATTACAATAAGTATGAAAGAGAAGTAGATAATATCTCACACTTCCTCCCAGTTACTTGCTTGCTCTGACTCAATTACTCCTTGCTTCTACAAATCACAATTCCAACACTAAGAGATTCTTACTCACTTGCTTCATGCTTTGATGCCTTTGTTCTCTTCCATAACATGCATTTATAGCCTTTCTCATGTTCTCCCATGCACTAGAGAATGGGAAAGGTCATGCAGAAGAAGATACATGGACATCCTTTGGAGTTCTGGGACTATTTGCATCATATTTTTTTTTCTATCCACAAGAGCCAGGACCACCGCCCAATGCAGACCGGCAGTCCCAGGACCGCCACCCTAGTGGGGCAGTAGTTCTGTAACCACCACCCTACATAGGGCGGTGGTCCTGTTACTAAATAGACAGAACCTCTGTGTATCATTTTTTTCTTCTTCATGTTGGCTGATTTGATAAAATAGACTCATTTTGGATCCCTATGAATCAATATACCAGCATATTCCTTCTTTCCACTTGATCTATCTACTAGGATTCTATAGCATGCAAAAATACTTCAGGATTTCCTTCACCAGTGTACCTTGGTACTTGTTTACTTCCCAAATTTATAACACAGCGTGGTTGACTTATGCACGTAACTACACTTTTCATCTCAAGGCCAACCATTTCATAAGTCCCATGTGCCCAGTTATCACAAGCAACGTTGGTCATATCACTCATAGAATGTGCATCATCCCATTGAATAACTCGTTCCCATGATGGCTCAAGTACCTCAGGATCTCTAATGGTGCGCACATAAATTCTATTTATATCCTCTTCACTCAAAGGTTCTACAAATGGTGTAGCTTTTTCATCTATTAAAGGAATGATGACACACTCTTCCTTATTCTTTAAATTGATGTATCCTTTATTAAAGCACGGATCAACATTATTTTCATAACACTAAGGGCATCCAAGAAATGCTAAAAAAAATTGCTTCTGCAAGCACCAAGACTTCAAAGTCTCCAGTAAACTTGGCCCCTTGTATAGTAATAGTAGTATCCCTTAAAACTACAATGGGCGTGGCTTTAGTCTTGTTTTCCATAAACAACACATTTGAAGATAGTTGTAATGGTTGCCTCCCCATCTAATTCCATGCATCTAAGTACATTCACCTTTGCACCTGTATCAATCAAAATTTTACTCAAAATCCATCCGTCAACAACTGCATTCAGATTGATCTCTTTGTCATAATCCAGACTGTAAGGAGGAAGGTTAGCATGTAAAATTTTCTCTTGCGCTTAACTCCAGCACGCAACATCTTCCCTCTTATCCATTCCCCCAATATAGGAATGATGTTTTTGTGTCACAGCATCTTACAAACCTCCTTCAAATCATCAAGATATTTATGAGGAAGTTCAGCTATGTTTTCCTACTCCAGCTTTCGTGACTGCTCCTTCAAGAATTATATCTCACCCTACAATTTTCTAATAATATACATGATTTCTTAATAAACTTCCTTCTGATGAGTAGGGTCTTGGTATTTTTCATCCAATATTTCCTCCTTTGTAATAATAGGCTTCTACTTTGTAACTTCCCTTTCATGTTCAGCCTCATCACGCGTAGTGACTAACATAGGTGCCAACTCAGGATCAAGTGCTAAATTCATCATCCATTGATCTTCCACATCGCGTTGTACTCTACCTATTCCTGTGCCCTTGTCCTACTTGTGCTTCTTGCTCAAATGTTTATACAAGTTTGGGCACTCTTCATAATTGTGGTTCTTTCTATAAAAAGAACAAATAATATTATGAGGGCATCTAGACCTATAATGATTAGGGGATCCGCATGTATAGCATGTTCCTCGTGGAAATTCACTTCTTCCACTACCATTACCTCGACCTCTAAATCCTCGACAGTAACCATGACCTTTACCTCAACCTTCATCAAAGCACCCTCTGTTGTGATTAAGATCCTTATGCTCACCTTGTTCCTTAGAATTATTTACAACACTTGTCTGATGTACACCAGTATCAATGGCATCATGAATCTGATCAATCAACATACAATTCTCGGTATCATAAGTGATAGACCTACAAATATTATAGTAACATGACACTTTCTTCCTTATCACACATTGTAGCTATGGGCACCTACTTGAATCATGGTCCAAGTGACAGATATCACACTCCAGCAACATGGTACGCACTGATTTCCGAGGACAACTATCCTTAATATGTCCTTCCACTTCATAATGTGTGCACCAAATTCCATTGTGCATTTCATGAGTTGAGTTAGCTGACAAATTCTCCAACTGTTTAGCCATAGCCGTAATCTGAGCTTCCAAAAATGGGATAACTCCAGTGTCTACGCTCCCAACTACCTCAATGTACAGAGCTACCTCAAGCACCTCGTGCAGGTTTATGAATGTCTTATGTGAGAGCTCCATTCTAAAAGGTGTGATCAAACCTATGATGAACCATTAAACATGTTGACTTGGGTGGATGTCATAAGACAACTTCGACAATAAATTTTTAAAACAAGCATCATACTCCCTTACACTCTCAGCCATGTCGTGCTTGATATCCTTCAGCGCATTGATGCTCTTCTGCTCAAACTCAGGTATGTGAAACTTTTGAAAGAAAACATCATGTGGCATGGTAAAGTCTACACAAGTCTGGTTCAAATCATATTTCTTATACCAACTATGTGCGCACCCTTGCAAAGTAGTAGCAAATTGACTTGCCTTACGTTTTGGAGTTGTGATCCCTTTCGCATGCCATAGTATCTCACACATATGCATGTTCTCAACTACATCTTTAATTCTCTGGTATTATGTGAGATGAAGAGACATATCTAAATAGACTTTGTGGGGTTGATGCATACTGTGCCCACCAGATCTAGAGCCTGTATTACCTCTTGTGTTTCCTCTCCCTCGAGAACCACTAGATCCACTAGATATTGAACCACCTAATCCTTTGGATCCTTCCCTTGTAAAAGGAAAGGGACCAAAGGATGCACTACCTTTTGTTCCAACAGTTGTGATAAAATTAACTCCCATAGTCTATAAATTTATACTACTTCTAGACATAATACCAACGTTATGTGTGCTCATGTTTTGTGTTGATGACGTGCCAAAAAATATACCTCTAATAGGACCTCCAAATAACACCGATGATTATTACGTCATCATAGATGAATAAGCTACCTAATTAACTCCTAAACTTGATGGTAAATTAACTCTATATTTCATTACTCTACTGCCCACACTATCTTGTTTACAAATGATTTTTGTAGAAATTGGAAAACCAAGCACAAGGGCTAGGTCACTAGGAGGGATCAAATACATGCCCACGGTCCTTGTAATCTTTATCAGCACGCTCTCATTTAAATTTGAAGAGGGTTCTCTACCATGTCTACCCAAATGGGGGAGTTCCAAATGCTCCAACTCCATGTCCTCTGTGTGAGCTCCAAATCCTTCATGATCCATGTCTCTCCATAATGGCATCTATTCCACAACTTCACCCTGGTTCTCCAAATACCTCTTGCCCACATCATTAAACTTGATCCACCTCTCTTCTCTCTTCTTTTCTTCCACCAGGTTTTCCATCTTTCACTGCACCTTCCCCTGCCCCCTTGTGTGGTGGGGTTTAGCTAGCCATAGGACGTTGCTCCAAATCCAAGGTCACAATCAAGGTCTTAATCGCTAAAGGGATACCGTGTAAACACGATCCTATGGGTTTGTAAAAGAACTAGAACTCAGCAACCTCTGGATAGGAATAAGTAGAAACTTTGTAATCCAAAATATAGATTTTCAGAACACCACTCCACCAATGATCTATAATGTATGTCCAAGTCAGATCGGCGTCATGTAAATCCTAGAATTCTTCCTACCTCTAAAAAAGTTTTCAAAACCTCCAATTTATCTTTGATGTGTACACTACTAGCCACGCGTACAACTCTATGGGAAAAAAAGAGAAAACATCTCATAGATCTCATGATATAGAATTTATTCAACCCATGTGCGTGCATCAAAATTAGGTCTAGTGCTAAATCTATGAGCATACTCTTCCTCTAAATTGTCTAACCACTCTTCAATGTTGGCCAAAGTCAACCGGTACGTTTTCATCAAACAACATCCTGGAAAACAACTGTAGACACTTAAAATTGGTTACTCAATTTAGTGTCCCTCTCATCCATTTACTTGCTTAGGTAACCTGGGGCACATTTTACATCACCAACTATCCCCTTGGGATATTATCCAAATTTGTGAGTTTTAATCACTTACTCTAAATTTAATTCACCCCATCATATCTTACCCATGAGTGATTAAATATTAAATATTTAATTACGCTTCTTCCCATGCATCTTAATCACTTATCTACCCCAAATTTATTCTATCTATGTATCACATCTATTTTTCCTCTTCCCTAAGCGGGATATTTCCCGCTATTCGGGGTAATTCTCATCTTTCTTGAAATCACTCATTTTGGCCATCTCGGGAGTCTATTCCGCGATCGGTGCCGACCCATATGGTCGGCGCCGATTTTCTAGGAGCGGCACCGATTATAAAAGCAAGTCCAGAACTCAGTTCTAGGGACTGGAAAAAGAGACCACGAACGAGCGAAAAAGTGAACAAACGAAAAAAGGAAGCACTTACGCACGAACAGAGAGCGAGAGAGATACAGGTTGTGAGAAAGAGATATCTTCTTAGCATCAATTGTATCAAATTAGGGCGGATCCTGTCTGAATCAATCCCTGAGAGGAGCACCGTTACTTTGTCCCTGTCACATCAGCATCGCACACCACCATCTATCATCTGGTGACTCTGTTCCTTTTGTCTCATTTCCATACTTCGGCACATCCAGCAGACCACATTCACCTTCCAATTCCCGAATCTTATCGCACAGTCCCTGATTGATCGATCTGCCTCCAGTCGACGCCGATCTTACCCAGTCGACGCCGATCCGTCTCAATCGACGCCGATTCTACCCAGTCGACGCCGATTTCCCTGCAGATAGGTAAAAGGATACAGGCAACACAAATCCAGCATTATTTCATAGTTCCCTGTTTTCTGTACTTTTTGTCTACTGTTTAGATTCTGTCTTATTACTGCAATCAGAAAATCTAGCTTTTTGCTTACATCTTTTATCATGTATTCTTCTTTTCTTAATTGAAAACGTGGACTGACATCCGCCGAGGAAGCTTATCGTTTCCCAGACCCGCTTCTCGGGCAGTCCACCTAAATATATTTTAACGTGGTCTTTTTCTGTCAAGCATCGGTGTTTTGCAGGTTACTCGGATCTATTGTGCGAATTGCTCGTGTGCGCCCGTCTTATCTACATCAGCTTCCTCATCCGTCTACATCTTCATCAGGTATCAATTTCATTGGGGTTTTTCAGGGTTTTTGTGTTTAGTTTGGTGCATTAACTTGGACAGGTAACAAGCGCGAAATTCTTGATCTACATTCTGGCACGCCCGGTGGGACCCAACCAAAGTCCCTTATTGGTAAGTTCATTTCTTTCCTAGTTTTGAACTTTGTTCCTTTTCTTCACTGATTTCTATCAGTCCTATTTGAGCATTTCTTTTCATCATTTCAATCTTGCTTTTTTTTAGGCGAAATCGTTATCTTCGAAATTTTTCTAGTTCCTTAAAAAATAGAGATTTCTGTTTCACCGTTATCTGGATATATCTTTCTGGGTTTTCTTTGGTGTTTGCTTAACCTCTTCTTGCGGAGCACTTTGCTTGTTCATGGGATTGTTCGAGGGGAAGAGCTCAACAACGCTCTTTTTGAAGTCCACACACCTTGGAGAGCTAAATCTACAGGTATTCCTCTTTTACGGTGTTTTCTCCTTTTTAGGATTTCTTTGTCGGCTGCCTATCACATCCAAACACTTCAATTTTTGGTGCTTAAAAAGAACTTAATTGCATTTGGGAAAGAATCTGTTTGACTTGTCTTCATCGAAATCAAACACTTCGTTTTTAAGTGCTTAAAAAGAACTTTTCCTTTGTCATTGTTGCATGTTTTTCATCTAGTTTTAATTAGGCTGGAAAATTGATCAAAATCGGTAGTGACACTATTTGATTTTTATTTTTCACCCTTGCACACAAAGCCAAAATCACTAGGTATAAAGCATTTTAAACAAAATTCCTTCCCTGGCCTCGCCTACTTGGAAGTGATATCCAAGAGGAAGAGCCTACGCGGTACTCAGGCTGCGCTATAAATTCACGGAAGATTTTGGTATATATTGGCAAAGCACCCGACTCCCTTATCGCAGCAGTGTGTGTGAAGTGCAGGGGTAGGCCCCTATATCAAGCCACGTACCGGTCTTTTACTGAAGTGCCTTCGGGACTCCTCACCAAACATTACCCAAACCATCCTTAGTTTGGCTATTTGAGTAGTTCTTGTTCTAAAAAGCCTTCCCTAACATTTTCTTTTCTTAAAAGCATCAAAATTGAAAGGAGATAATCACTTGCGCTGCTTGAATTGTCTGTGCATTAGTTAGGTCAATCTTCTTTTCTGCGTGTTTATGATGGTTATCACTCGGTCACAATCTAGAAGAATGGCTCAACTGGTTCCTTCTTGCTCTGAGATCACCACTAGTGTGGAGGTTACGGCACCCCCCCAATCTTCCTCGGGACCGCTGTTAGTTGGTTCCCCATCATGGTCATATAATCCTTTCTATCAGGCCAAAGCAATCCCATCACGTCCAGCTTCCCCTAGTCCTTCGGAAATATCATCTGGCTCGGAGTATGTTCCCCACGGGGATCCTGAATTCCAGGCATTCCTCGACCGCAATCCGATAGCCCTCATGGACTACCTAGTACACAAGTCTATTCAAATGTCTGATCAAGGACCACCAATCCAACAAGTATACGATTATCCTCGTGGATCACCCCAGGCCTTTGTAGAGCAGTTTGCATCATCTCTCTTACCTCGAGTCACGGAGAAGGGCGAGGCCCCTATGCCTTCCTTTTCTCTTCCACCTACCATATCGACTAGTTCTCAAATAGTCTTACCTATTCCTAACACCGCATTTACCTCGAGTATTCCACAACCTACTTCTGAGAGGTCTTCTGCCCTGGCTATAATGAATGCGTCTGCACACCCGCATATTGCTGTTAATTCATCTATGCCCTCCATTGTGTCCCAAGGTCAGTACCTCTTCATGAGCCAACCCCCTCCGAATAGTCAGTTGGCTCCTACTTCTCGTCCTCTAGGGGGTCTTTCTTCCAATATTCCAGCAACTGTGACCTTCGCCCATCCTCTAACATCGGCACCCTTAATACCTAATCTGGCAGTAGAAGGCCCCTTTCAGGTCTTGTTCCCCAATATGTCCAATCAAGCCGGCACTCATATTCCTCAATCTGTCTCGATTCAATCAACAAACATAGGAGTCCACCAATCACAGGCTCCGTCCGTCATCCAACCTTCATTTTCTCAACCACTTATTATCTCACAGCCTGCCTATACGCAAGCTACCTCACAGCAAATACCCCACCCGGTGTCACCCAGAACACCTGGTTATTCCTCTTATCATCCTATCCATCAACAGATGAATCCCCCATTGACACCTCAACAACATCCACCACTTGCTTCTTATGTAGGACATACCAATGTACCTCCTCCTCAATCTGACGTGGTTCAAATTCTCTTCAAGAAAATCGCAGACTTGGAAGCCTCCACAAAAGGGGCTCGTCCTTCATACTCCTTTAAAGAAGTGTGTAATGAACCCATTCACCCCTCAGTAGCTTTCAAGCCTTATCCTCCCCAATGGGAACTTCCTAAATTTTCAAAATTTCATAGTCGGGAAGACCCTCAACAACATTTGCGAGCATTCAAACATGCTTGCTACCTCATAGTCCAGGATCAGGAGCTTATGCTCCGTACCTTTCCTATGTCTCTAGCAGGTCCTGCTTTAGACTGGTACAATAACATTCCTCAACATTCCTTGTTTTCTTTCTCTCAATTGGCCCAGATGTTTGTTGAAAACTTTTCAATAAATATCGCGCATAAGATCTCGATCACAGATCTTTATAACATTCGCCAATTCGATGATGAGTCTATTGCAGACTTTGTCGCTCGTTGGAGAGGGATAATCAACCAATTGTCTTTCTCCCTTCCTCAATCCCAACAAATCGAGTTGTTTACTCGATCTTGTGCTAATCACATTTCTTCCACTTTAAGGATCCAAACTTTTCATACCTTTGAAGAAGCCTTCACAATGGCACGCAAACTTGAATCTCGTGCCATTGAGCAAGGGAAGCTAAAACTTCGCTCTAAATCCAAACCAGATTTTTCTCGGTTTACCAAACCAAATTCTTCCCCTTCTAAAGATAAAAATCAAGGATCCACCAACGCTATCGTATTAAAAGCATCACGGGCCGACAATACTTCTAATCAAACACCACGAAGAGACCCCTCATCTTCTCGAAAAGGGACTTCATCATCTCGATCCTTCGCTCCATTGGGGGAATCATATGCCTCTATCTTAGAAAAAATGTTGGAAGTTCGCATGATCGAACTTCCCCCCATTAGGAATATTGATGAAAACCAAGAACGTCCATTCTGGTATAGGGAAAACGATTTCTGTCATTATCATAGAACCAAGGGTCATGACATCGAACGATGTCAGACTTTCAAAAATCTTGTCCAGAAATTCATTGATAAAGGCGAGCTCATTCTGGATAACCCAAATGCTCCCCCAAATCAGGCACTCGATGTTTTTAAACAACCTTTTCCCAATCATGCCCCGAACCATAATGCTTCAGAGTCTCAAAAACCAAACACTCATACCATCAACTTCATCTCTACCGAAGAATCTTCTTCTGAAACCAAGCCATCCGCAAACACATCAATCGAATCAGAACCTCCTTCCACTTCATCAATCACTGGAGTTCCACCATCTTTAGATATCCTGTCTTTGAATATTCCTACATTACTAAGCACGGAGTCATCTCTCTCCGCTCCTTTGTCTGACCTTCCATCCATACCCGAGACAGTGTCATCCTCATCTGTCTCATCATCAGACATTCTTTCAATACTCGAGGCAATTACATCCCTTCGAGTTTCCACTACAGACACATCTACTTCTGTTGCTCCCATTCCCGCTGCAACTATGCCCTTGGTGAACGTACCTATAATTGTGCCGACTTCGACGGAAGCATCTTCGATTTTGACCCTTCCTATCTCTTTTCCTATAGTAGTTTCACCCATGATTACTACATCAGAAGTAGTCCCTTCGCAAGGAACTGCTTCTTCATCACCCCCTTCTTCCATCACTAATGTTACTTTGCCTATTAAGGAAAAATCAAAAGAAGTAGCATCAACACCTATACACTCGGTTCCTGAACCTAAACTGAGACAACCAAAATCTAACGTTACACCATCAGTACCTCCCCACCTGCTTCCTCCGAAAAGGTTACAATCACCTTATGCCGTTGAAGTTGTCACCATCCCTGAAAAAGGAAAGCCCATATTTCGGACCATCAAGACTCTTGGTGCTCTTCCACAAAAATCTCTCTCTACGCCTCATAAACGATTGGATTTGCCCGCTGAGAAGGCGTCTTCTTCTACACACTTATCAAAGCCATCATCTTCTTCTACAACACATTCTTCACCAATACCCCGAAAAATAGACTTACCTACTAAAAAGACGTCACCTCTTCTATCAGGATCATCATCTTCATTACCAAAAACCAAGGCACCCTATGTTCCTCCGATTACACCTACTTTGGGAGCTTCTTCCTCTTCTAAATCGACATTATCTAAATCATCAGTAAATTCGACCAAGCAACCCCCTTTGTCTCCAAAGACCGCAAAATTTGTCACATATCCATCATCTTCAAAATCTATTTTAGGGGCTCCTCCTCCACCAAAGTCAATCATGTCTCACTTACTCCCATCTCAAGTGCCCAAGACTGCCCCTCCAAATGTCCAAACAAATAAGAGGATCCCTAACATGCAAGTTCTTTTACCTCGGCAGTCGGTTAATGTAAAAGAACCATCTTCATCATCTTTATCCTCCTCTTCGTCTACCGGATTCTACACCGAAATCCTTCATCAACTTATCCAATCTTCATCCATAACCCTTCCTCCGATTAAACCTTATAACCCTAAAGGAGTGAAACCTACCTGGTTTAACTCTGATTTGATTTGTGCTTACCACCGTACCCCGGGTCATGATACTGAGGGATGTAAAGCACTTCAAGCTGTTGTCAAGAACCTTCTGGAAGATAGTGACCTTTTGCTGGAGGAGGAGGAACAAGTACCTCCTGTCATCTTAGCCCCATCTGAGCCTCAACCATCCACTCAGACCTCTGGTGATTCCGCTCCACTTGATCTTCCTCCTTCTCAAATTGACACAATCCATATCGCCACTAGAACCCAACACTATGATAACCCATCTTCATCTTCAGCATCTCGACCACGGGTTGTCATTTCTGCAGCCCCTGAAGGCGTTTCTCCTTCCTCATCAGCCCCACGACCCAGGGTCTCTATTCGTGCTGCACCTCGGGCTCAAGTTCCCGTGTCTGTTGAGGAGAGTGTTATGAAACAACTCACCCAGGCTCCGGTCAAAATGTCTCTTTTTGACCTCATCCAATCCTCTCCACAACATCGCCAGGCTCTAATCGATAATCTGCGTCGCATCGCAGTGAATTCCGATGAGCCCCAGCCCTTCGAGTTGGTTGTTGGATTGAATGGACCATCAACCGCCATTTCTTTTGAAGATTCGGAAATTCCTCCTCTTTCTTCAGAGGATTTGGAGGCTCCCCTCTTTATCACAGTCCAAATCAATAACACTACCTTAAAACGTGTTATGATCGATAGTGGAGCTGCACTCAACGTCATCTCCTCGCACACGTTTGAGCAACTTAAGTTACCAAAGAATGTAGTGTCACCCCCGCCTTTCGCCCTTCGATCATTTAACGATCAGCTAGCAGTTACTTTAGGAACTGTGGTCTTACCCATTCGAGTAGGTAAGAAGCTGCTTCATGAACTCTTCTACATCGTCGAAGGAAAATTCCACTATAATATGATCCTCGGACGCTCCTGGATTCGCGCAATGCATTGTGTCCCATCCACCCTCCATCGATGCCTAAAGTATCAATATGAGGGCAAAATATATACTCATCCAGGAGATCCTTTTCCTTCCGCACAATGCGACATGACCACAAGATCTGCCCCTTTAAAAGAAAATGCATGTTCTCCTGACGGGGCCTCATCTTCTTCCATACCTGCAACCAAACTACCGGATTTACAAAATCTAGAAGAGACATTGCAGCGTTTCTCACTAGGAGAGCTTCCTCTCTTTTCTTTTGATGCCCATCTCAAACCTAATGAGTATGGTAGACCAGACAAACAACCTGAATATCAACCAGGTCTCGGTCGCATCGTCACCATTGGTCTGCCCAATCAACAGACTAATTTCATCTACGGTGGTCTTGATACGCCTCACTATCGCCCAGATTCTCCTCCTAGGACCAAACCTTACTTAACAGGGTTTGATTATCTACAGAATCCCACGTTTGCAAAAACTTATCTATATCGATGCGCGTGGAAAGGCTTTGGCCTGGGAAAATATGAACAAGGTATACATGACCTCAAACCCATTCCTACTCTCATGCCACATCAGAAATTTGGTTTAGGATTTAAACCCCTTTCAAAAGCCACCGTCACTATTCTCGATGAGCCTCTTCCTACTGAGGAACCATCTTCCCCCACTAAGTCAGAAGCATCACTTGATGTGGACGATGACATTTCCATCCCACCTAACTTTTTTTTTTGATCAATACCATTTCCTTAGGGCCGTTAGCCTATGAGACTAACAATCGGTCCGCTTCTATACCATTAATCTTCCCTGAAATAGTTGGAGACGACTCTCCTACTATCAACACTATCCACTGTGCGGATGACGATTCCGTCCTCACCTATCTGGGAGCAGAGGATTCTTATCTTCCCAAGACTATTCCTTCTGACACGTCTACCCTTCTCAACGAAGCCACTATCGACCTTAATATAGGGACTTCTGAAGACCCTCGCATCATTAAGGTCGGCCAATCCCTTAATCCACAGGAATTAGGGGACTTTACCACTTTTCTTTCCAAACATCGTCAAGCCTTTGCTTGGTCATATGAGGATATGCCAGGACTCGATCCCGATATTGTGGTCCACAATATCGTTACTCTTCCCAACATCAAACCAGTTAAACAAAAATTACGTAAAATGCACCCTAGAGTAGCCCTTCTTGTTAAAGAAGAATTACAGCGCTTGCTCTCGGCTAACTTCATCCAACCCATCGATTATCCACAATGGGTGTCCAATGTAGTACCAGTAACTAAGGCTACTGGGAAAATTCGAATTTGTACCGACTTCCGGGATCTTAATCTTGCTTGTCCAAAAGATGATTTTCCTCTACCTAATATCGACCAACTCGTAGATTTAACTGCGGGTCATGAGATGCTTTCTCTTATGGATGGTTTCTCTGGATATAATCAAATTCTCATCACACCAGAAGACCAACATAAGACTTCCTTCATAACTCCTTGGGGGACCTTTTGTTATCGTGTCATGCCTTTTGGTCTTAAGAACGCAGGAGCAACCTATCAAAGAGCAATGACCTACATCTTCCATGATCTCTTGCACAAAACTGTGGAAGATTATGTTGACGATCTCCTCGGTAGGTCCAAGCGTCGTCAGGATCATCTTTTCATCCTTGCACCTCTCTTTGAGAGGCTTATCCGCTTCTGTCTTCGTCTAAATCTAGCTAAGTGTGTGTTTGGCGTTCTCACTGGTAAACTTTTAGGTTTTATCATTTCCATCAGGGGTATTGAAGTGGACCCCGCAAAAATAAAAGCCATCCTTGAGATGCCTCCCCCTTCTAACTTGAAGCAACTCCGCGGTCTCCAAGGACGTCTTCAATCGGTGCGTCGTTTTATCTCCCAATTGTCGGACCGTTGTCAACCTTTTCACCATCTCCTCCGTAAGAATGTTCATTTTGAATGGGATGAGCATTGCCAAAAGGCCTTTGATGATCTCAAAGCTTATCTTCTTTCTCCACCCGTGCTTACACCTCCACGCGAGGGGGAGCCTTTCTATCTTTATATCTCTGTGACTGACCATGCTCTGGGAGCCATGATCTCGCATCGGGACACTTGTGGTAAAGAACAAGCTGTCTATTACATCAGTCGCACCCTCCATGAGTATGAGACACGTTACTCCGAAGCTGAAAAACTATGTTGTGCTCTCTTCTTCGCAACTTCTAAGCTTCGTCATTATCTCCTTAATCATAAAACTTACATTGTCACAAGTGTCAATCCCCTCAAGACAATTCATGCAAAGCCTTATCATAATGATCGTATCACTCGTTGGCTTATGCTCATGACAGAATTTGACCTCGAGTTTATCCCGCAAAAGGCTATCAAGGGTCAGGTTATTGCAGATCAATTAGCTGATGCTCCTCTTCCGGACACTCAAGACCCCCTTGCTCAATTCCCCGATGAATATATCCAACAAATTGATTTTGGTCTATCTCCATTTAAAGTAAAACTCTTCTTTGATGGATCCAAATGCCAGCAAGGGGGAGGTGCGGGTTTCGTGATGATTCCTCCTTGGGGTACGCCTATCCCAGTCGCACACAAATTAAACTTTGAGTGCACCAATAATATGGCTGAGTACGAAGCTCTTGTCTTAGGTCTTCAAAATGCCATTAATCTCGGCGCTCGTCATATTGACATCTTCGGTGATTCTGAACTCATCGTTAATCAGGTCACGGGTGTCTATCAATGCAAGAATGATATCCTTCAAAAATATCGTGACATCGTTCTTGCTCAACTCCAATCTTTCGATAAATTCACTATCCAAGCCATTCCTCACACTGCAAATCGATTCGCAGATACAATGGCCTCATTGGCCTCACTTATCCCGCCTTTTACCGAAGACTCGCGACTTTATGTGGCTGTGCAACGATTAGATCAACCATCTCATCTTGAGCAACTAACTTCGATCAATGCTGTCACAACCCATACTCAGGATGAGTGGTATCAACAGATAGTTGATTATCTATCTCATTCGATACTTCCTCCAGATCTGACTTCCAATGGTAGAAGGTCTTTTGTCCAACGCGCCAATCGCTATACTATTCTAGGCGGCCTTCTTTACAAACGCGGCTTTGATGGTATTTTGCTTCGATGCCTCAAAATCCATGAATCATCTAAAGCCATCCAGGAGGTCCATGACGGTATCTGTGGTGGACATTTTAGTGGTTTAGCTGTAGCTGAGCGCATCTTACGTTTGGGATATTATTGGCCTTCTCTTAAGCGAGATTGTTGTGAATACACTAAGAAATGCGTCAAGTGTCAACAACATTCCAATCTCACGCACATCCCTAGTCAAGCTTTGCAACCTGCGGCAGATTTGTGGCCTTTTTCGCAGTGGGGTCTTGATCTTATTGGTCTCATCAATCCCCGTTCTTCACAGCGTCATCATTCTATCATTACTGCCACTGAGTACTTTACTAAGTGGGTAGAAGCTATCCCTCTTTCTTCAACAAAGGCCAAGCCCATAGTTGATTTCGTCTATCAACACATCATTTGTCGCTTTGGCGTTCCACACAAGCTAATCACGGATAATGGTAAGTCTTTCAAGAACGCTGATTTGCAGAATCTCTGCAACGCTTTCAATATCAAGCTCAGTTTTTCTTCTCCATACTATCCTCAAGCTAATGGTCAGGCTGAAGCATCCAATAAAACTTTGCGTAGTATCCTCGCAAAGGTAACTAGTCGAGCTGGTAGGGATTGGCATTTACATATCCCTTTTGCTCTCTGGGCTTATCGGACTAGCATTCGTACTCCTACTGGTGCTACTCCCTTCTCTCTCATCTATGGGTCTGAGGCTGTCCTTCCTTTGGAAGTCCAAATCCCATCTCTCCGTGTTTCTCTCAGAGAATTTGTCTCCGATGAGGATTATCGTCAAAATCGTCTAGCACAACTTGAATTATTAGATGAGCGGCGTCTCAACGCTCTTGAGCATCATCAGGTCTATCTTGAGCGTGTCAAACGTGCTTATAACAAGCATTTGCAGCACCGTGACTTCAAAATTGGTGATCTTGTTCTTAAAGAAAATCAAAATGTCACTACACTCGAAAGAAGTCAACGTGGTAAGTTTGCTCCCAACTGGATGGGCCCCTACATTATCACTCATAAATATGGGTCTGGGGCTTATCGTTTATCTTCCATGGATGGTATACCTGAAGCGGAACCTCTTAATGCCTTGCATCTACGGCCCTTCTATTGTTAAAATCTATCTTACACACATCTAGTCGCAACACAGATCTTTCATCCGTCCTAATAACCAGTCATCTACTTTCGTGGTGATTCGAAATTGTGTGGTTCTCCGCCTATTGCCTCGTTTACCTTAAATATGAGTATCGCGGCTCTACTCATTGCACGTTTCTTTTGGATATGTTCCTCCTCATGGTAGGAATACCTTAATCACCACTTCATCTGTCCCAAGTACTTATCTTAATCGGATCTACTCGGGGCATGAGTGCATGTTCTTCTTTGTTCTCTTCCCCTCCATCTGATCTATCTAGGTCTAAACTCAGCTTCTTCCAAGAAGAGTTTCAAAAAAAAAGAAAAAAAAAAAAAAAAGATGCTATCCAAAAGATAGACTGATCCCTTGAAGGACAGCTATCCATACATTATCAAGTGAATCAAAAAGAAAATAGACCATGCCCTTGAAGGATGGCTATTATCAAAAATTCTAAAAAATATAGACCATACCCTCGAAGGATGGCTATCATTAAAATTCAAAATACAGACCGCTCCCTTGAAGGACGGCTGTTTCTCAAAGAAATATTCAAGGCTTCTTGTAATTAATCAGCCTTCCAGTCAGTTTATACACTTTTTAGCATCACTGAAAGACTTCCCGCATCGATCAGTCTTTCCATATCAAGCAAACTTCCCGCATTGATCAGTTTGCTTTTCTGCCAAAATCATGAAGCTGAGATTTAGGACCTTTTGTCAATCATATGGAGAATCCTGTTTTCCTACTATGGACATGTATTCTGTCCCTTGTAAGTTCCGACAAGATACTTACTTTTCTTTCCGTTTCTATCCTAGATCTGGTTTGCGACTAGTTAGTGTCAGGTTTATTTTAATCTTATATAGGGCCTTGTATGCTTGGTCTTTCGATTTCCTATCTGGATCTTATCTATGGTCGGTTGGAAGTCCGACTTATCATTTTTCTCCTTATCCGAGTATCTTCTCTTCTAAGTCACGGTTGTTTCCATTTACATCTTTGGCTCTTGCAAGGAGTATTCCCCATTTCTTTGTCTTGCATCCAGTTAAATTGACATTTCACATGTTAATTCAATCAAAATTTATCTTCTATCAAAATTCATCTTATCTATCAAAACATCTATCTGTATTCATTTCTCATTAAAATTACATCCATACATCAAACACATCTATCTATCTATCCATCAAAATATTTAAAAATATGTACATCCAAGGTACATTACATCTATCTATATCTAATCCATACATCAAACACACATCATTTAAACACATCTGTCTATCTATCCATCAAAACATTTAAACACATGTACATCCAGGTTACATCACATCCATCTATCAAAGTTATATCCAGTATATCAATCTATCTAATCACATCTATTTCTATCATCTATCAGTCTATATATATCCAATCACATCTATTTTATCCTCTATCAGTCTATATCTATATCCATCTATCCATGTATATCAAAATTAAAAGCATGAGTACAATCATATGACAAATAACATGATGAATCTATATATACATGTGTGTCTGTACAAAAATGGGTGGCTTTCAATCAAGCCATCTATACAATGCCTTCCAATCGAGGCTACATCACTATACAGATACAAAATCTATCAAATCTCTATATAGTAAAATCTGAAGCGTGGAGGACACTATCCCCTCCACCCTCCTCTGCACCTGGCTGTCTCTCCTGGCCGCCGCCTATCGAGCTCGATGCACCTGCTGCTGGAGGTCTCGGCCCACCTCGATCTCTCCCAGTACTCCCTCCACCTGAGGCTCCGCTCGCTGTAGCCGTTGCTACTCTCCTCCTCGCCCCGTACCGAGGCACATCTGGGGCATGCTGCGCTAGGGCATCCTCATAGTATCTCACCTCAGCAAGGAGAGACTGGTATGTGCTCAGGCTCACAGTACCCGGTGCTCGTAATGATGCTGCTGGTGCTGCTGGGGCTGCTGGCGCTGCTGGTGGTGCTCCTCCTAGGGTCGTGCCCTGTGTACCGGACTCTGACGTAGCACCGGTCTCTCCGTATTTGGCCCTGAGGGCCTCCCTATGCCGAAGGTAGCGATCCCTCTGCTGGATCGCTATATCTCACTCCTGGCGAGCGGTGTCTCTCTCCACAATCAGGGCATCCCTCTCCTCTGTCAAAGCCCTGATCTCCTCCAGAGCTACCTGATGTGTCTGTGTAAGGGTGGCATGCTCTACTTCCAGTCTGTCCAGCATAGCAGCTATGTCCTCCTCGTCAGCATCTATAGATGGCGGGAGATGTCGTGGAAGCTCTGTGTCGTACCATGCTGCGTAGCCCTCATCCACCCCCACGTCATCATCACTGTCTGCGGAGGGTGGGGCCTCTCTCAATGGGTCTGCCGGGATCAAAATCGGCAAATCCGTCTCCCTGCTATCCCGCCTATATGGCGTGTAGGTGGTCGGCACTGTCTGTACTAGGCCGAACTGTCTCAGTATCCGCATGAACGGGACTCGCTCCCACATATCCGGCCTACGGCCCCTGACCACCCGGCTCCGTCTCAGTGCTACCAAGTGGGCATCCTGACCAGCCCATGTCGGAAATGCCCGATACGGCCTCCAGATAACCTGATCTGGTGTCAGCGTCCTGAAACGCTCAGAGTACCACTCGGCTGATCTACCTGTATCCCCTGCGGCCATGTCAGCCCGCCATCTCCGAAATCCATAATCAATCCCTCCCACTCCTGCTGGCATCCAAGGAAGCCCGGATGGCCTGATCACCGCTATGTGCTCATATGCCCAGCAATGGAGCACAAAACTGACGTCAATCCCTGTCCTCCGGCCAGTGGTGTACATCCATAGCTCATGATATATCTGAGCTATCAGGGCATCGGCGAAGGCAAAAACCTGTCTGTACTGCAGGATGTCGCAAACACAGTCTAACAGTAACAATGGGAATCTCCCACCTCCTGAATCTGGCAGGGCAAAGTAGGAGATAGCCATCTGAATCAAGGCTATCCGCCTGCTCCGAGGGCTATCCTGCCTGTACTGAGAAGCGATCCGCACTGCCCCAGATACTATCTCCGAGTCATCTGCCCTATCTCTGTATAACCGACCTAGGGCCCTCTGCTGCTGCTCCCGGGGTGTGATCTCAATCGGGTCCCCAGTGATCGGCAATCTCAGGATCCTGAATATATCCTCATGGGTGATAGTCATCTCACCCGTCCTGAACCAAAAAGTGCACGTGTGGCTGTCCCACCGTCGCACTAGTGCCCGCATGAGCTCCACATCTCGTGGCACTCGTCTATAATACCGGAAACCCCCGAGCCCGGCTAGCTCTAAATGCTGCCAGTCTGCATCTGTCACATCAGGGAGAATAGTCTCCAATAACTCAGGAATGGCATCCCTCATATGAAGAGCCTCTCGTGCCTGCATCCACGACATCAAAAACATAATTAGTCTCTTATTTCCCCAAATCACATCCTCCAAAACAATAACAAAAAAAATGAACATATATCAATCGGCGTCGATTTGGTAAAATTGACGTCGTTCATTTAAGTCGGCGCCGATTAATACAAATCGACGCCGATCTAACAGCAATCGACGCCGATTACAACAATCGGCGCCGACTGCCTGTCCGGACATAAACCGGACCCTGGCCTCCCATGCAAAGAAAATCAAACAAAAAAAAAATCAATTAAGAACAATGGGTTCAAGAATGACCACTTACCCCAGGTCATGTCCTCCTGCGCTTCTGACCGCTCCCAGAGGCTTCCATGATGCTCAAATCAAAAATCTGGCTTTCTCTGAATCAATCGTCACGTTGAAAATAAATCGTTTACGTTTTCCGTTCGCATATTTATATGTGTCTGGATTGGTCGGCGCCGATTTTTTGGGTCGACGCCGTTTGTTTTAGTCGTCGCCGATTAATTTGGTCACCGCCGATTTTCCATATCTTTTTGCCATAGTGTTGATGCTTGGCTTACTTATCTATCTGATCATTGTTGTGTGCTGAATTTTGCCTTTTGGCACTTTTTTTTTTTTTTTTTTTTTTTCACCATCTTTCTTTTGTTCACTTTTGCTGAATTTTGCCTTTTGGCACATTTTTTTTTTTTTTTTTAGATATCACCATCTATTTCGGGTTTGTTCCCTTTGCGTGGGACATTCGTGCTTTTCAGCCGCTTAGGGTTCACGGGTCTGTAGGCACTAACGTCGTCTACTTTGCAGACCGTCTAGTTGTCCCTACCAATGTGTCTCTCTTTAGATGCTGACTATTTTGCAGTTCTCCTTACACTCATGGGTCTGTAGGCACTAACGTCGTCTCATGAGGAGACCGGCTAGTTTGCCCTACCAATGTGCGTTCCTTAGGTTGCTGCCTTTTTATTTATTTTTATGCGTCATCAATGATCAGATCTACTCCAGACATCCGACTGGGACATCCTGCATTTTTCATCTACCTTTTTCAAACTTGGGATCGTCTGTTCTATCATCCATCCCATCCCAAGTTTGAGGGGGATCACATCATCACAAATTCTTCCCTTCTTCCATCCCTTTGTTTTTGTCTCATAACCTTGCTTATCGCAAGTTACTTGACAAAAAGGGGCAAAATGTAGACACTTAAAATTGGTTACTCAATTTAGTGTCCCTCTCATCCATTTACTTGCTTAGGTAACCTGGGGCACGTTTTACGTCACCAACTATCCCCTTGGGATATTATCCAATTTGTGATTTAATCACTTACTCTAAATTTAATTCACCCCATCATATCTTACCCATGAGTGATTAAATATTAAATATTTAATTACGCTTCTTCCCATGCATCTTAATCACTTATCTACCCCAAATTTATTCTATCTATGTATCACATCTATTTTTCCTCTTCCCTAAGCGGGATATTTCCCGTATTCGGGGTAATTCTCATCTTTCTTGAAATCGCTCATTTTGGCCATCTCGGGAGTCTATTCCGCGATCGGCGCCGACCCATATGGTCGGCGCCGATTTTCTAGGAGCGGCGCCGATTATAAAAGCAAGTCCAGAACTCAGTTCTAGGGACCGGAAAAAGAGACCACGAACGAGCGAAAAAGTGAACAGACGAAAAAAGGAAGCACTTACGCACGAACAGAGAGTGAGAGAGATACAGGTTGTGAGAAAGAGAGATCTTCTTAGCATCAATTGTATCAAATTAGGGCAGATCCTGTCCGAATCAATCCCTGAGAGGAGCACCGTTACTCTGTCCCTGTCACATCAGCATCGCACACCACCATCTATCATCTGGTGACTCTGTTCCAGTGTCTCGCCAACTTCGGCACATCCAGCAGACCACATTCACCTTCCAATTCCCGAATCTTATCGCACAGTCCCTGATTGATCGATCTGCCTCCAGTCGACGCCGATCTTACCCAGTCGACGCCGATCCGTCTCAATCGACGCTGATTCTACCCAGTCGACGCCGATTTCCCTGCAGATAGGTAAAAGGATACAGGTAACACAAATCCGGCATTATTTCATAGTTCCCTGTTTTCTGTACTTTCTGTCTGCTGTTTAGATTCTGTCTTATTACTGCAATTAGAAAATCTAGCTTTTTGCTTACATCTTTTATCATGTATGCTTCTTTTCTTAATTGAAAACGTGGACTGACATCCGCCGAGGAAGCTTATCGTTTCCCGGACCCGCTTCTCGGGCAGTCCACCTAAATATCTTTTAACGTGGTCTTTTTCTGTCAAGCATCGGTGTTTTGCAGGTTACTCAGATCTATTGTGCGAATTGCTCGTGTGCGCCCGTCTTATCTACATTGGCTTCCTCATCCGTCTACATCTTCATCAGGTATCAATTTCATTGGGGTTTTTCAGGGTTTTTGTGTTTAGTTTGGTGCATTAACTTGGACAGGTAACAAGTGCGAAATTCTTGATCTACAACAACTTAAAAATAGTTTCTGGCAATGGAACCAAAATGTAGTCTTATTTTTACCCATAATAGTCATTTGTCAAGAAGTTAGCATGATCATACAAATATTTCAGATCCATAACAGATAACCAAATAGATTGCATAACATAAACTAGATCTAGATATCAACTATTTGTAATAATATCTAAACAAGAACCATGATCAGAGTTACCATATAAGATCCATGCTCAAATAATTCAACACCCAATATCCAACCGCAAAGGTCTATTATATTAATTGATGTAAAACACATAAGCTTCATACATACTTTACAATGTCACCATCAGTCATGCGCAACCATAAACTAGCATCATAACTCTACAAAATGTGGATCCCTAAACCATGCAAATCAATACATATATAGAGGGGTGGGGACTTTCCCTTCACCTCCTATGCATCCTTAAAATAGGTTACATGCTAATAACAGTCATATGCCACTACAAGATTATTACAAAATCATACAAGCTCCCTATTAATAGATTATCTAATAATAACTATAATTCTAATCCGATTAATAGCCCAAAATTATACATGGTGCTTGATCTCCCACTCATCTAAAATAGTTTTTGTGTGCTCTTTAAATCTTCATACTAAACATGCTTTCCACTCCATATTTATATTTAGCTTTACACTTAAAATGGATAATTCTTGAATCCTCACTTTTCCCGCACACCCAATCCTTATGTGCCTTCAGTACTTAGGCTATATTTCATCGACCTAACATGTACTATATCATTAATGTAAAAATGGGGAGAAGTACTAGGTTTTTTTTCCATCAATGATAAAGGGGGATATTGCTAGCATGTGTATGCTTGTGTTGTCATTTATGTAAAAGTTGAAAATACATTAATTACAAAGGGTGGTGATAAGGAGTACAAGAGAAATTTTTTAAAGATGATTTCATGAGAAGACAAGGAGTGACATGAGTGCAAGAATGAAGAAGGTGAGGATTGCTTGGCCAAATAGGCCTATTCATGAGGTCTAGTCAGCAGAGGTGATGGCTCATGGAGGTTAGAGATGCATGGAGATTTGAGGAGCATGGTAAAAACATAAATATTATGAGGAGAGTGTGTTGAGACAATAATTTATGTCTTAGGATGTGTATGTAGGGTTTTAGCATAATTTGCAAGTGTTCATTTATACCTAGGCTAGGTGTTTGGTGACCTAGTGAAGCATGAAGGTTAGGTTCATATTCTTGTGGGACCATAAGGTTATGCACAGGTGTGATGCATTTTTTCTTAAAGTTTTTAGGGCCTTTTGAAGGTCTTTAAATCAAAGGTATGGTGTTTTCCTTCTTTGTCTAGGTATTAACTACACCTAATTCTAGGACCTAGTTATGCAAGTCATGGTGGTTGAGAAGATGAAGATACAATAATTATCAAGTGATAATTTTTGGAAGTTTAGAGAGATTTTCCTAAAGGTGTGGGAAATATTTCAAGTATGTGTGATGAGAACTTTGCAAGATATGAAGTTTTTTAGCTCTACCGAGCTCAAGAAAGTGCATTTTCCAACTCGATATGTTTTTTTTTTTCTTGTTTGGTACATGAAAAATTTTCATGGATACCTAATCCTTTCATGGATTTTGAGGCATGGAGTTAAGAAGATATCAAAGTTGTGATGAATTTAAATAAGGGTCTAAGCTTTATGACGATTGTTGAGAATCCAAGGAGGTCAAAAACCATACCTAAACCCTAGTTCACTCATGATGGAAGAAATCTTGATGGTGTGAGATAAAAATGCATTTAATAATTAGATTTGATGATTGGAGCATGGAAAGGAATCTTCTAGATTTTAGATGGTGGTGGTTTGGTGTCTTGATTGTTGGTGAAGCACACTCAGATTTGATTTTTTCTAGGAAATTTTTATTTTCTCTCAGGTTTTTCATTTGAACTATGATCTAAAATTTTGTTATAAGTATATAGGGGGATATTGTATATTTTTTAATTTATTTTATATCTTGGTGAAGCCATTTAAAGGTCTACATAAGTCCAAATATGAAGATTTTTTTTAGGTCTAGCAAGCAGTTTTAGCAATCATGAAGGAAGAAGGTTATTTTGCATGTGTGGTCTAAGTTAATGAGTCTAATGAATATGGAGGTGTTGTACATATTCATTATGACATGATTTATGTTTTTTTTTATTTTTACAAGTCATATGTTTTTACAATATTGAGGTCACAAGTTGACCTACTTGATAGGGTTTCAAGACAATATAGGTTCTTTGATGAAATTGGTTTGAAAGAAAAATATATTTGTTTGGTTCATGATTCCTATATAATGGAGAGTGATGAAGGTTAAAAATTTATCCTATACTATCCATTTATAGGTCTTTAAATTTTCATCAATGGTGTTAGAAGGTCCTATTTCCAAGACTGATTTCTGGGTAGTTCAAGTAGCTTAAAAGAAAGTGTTATTTTGATAGATCTATGGGTTGAGTCATGAATTCTATCATGGTTTAAGATTTTCCTTGGGTCAGTAGATTTTCAATCAATTTTTTCATGTCATAGTTGAGGTGATTAGTGAGTGCTAGGTCTTCATCTATGAATATTGTTCTGCTGGAAGTGCCTAGTTTGAGTAGGAAACAATCCTACTTGCTGGTGACATGAAGAAAATGGATAGTGTAGATGTTCCTTAGCTGCTAGAGGAAGTAGATGTGCATAACATGTATGGAGACTTTGGAGTCATGATGGAGTTGTTTTGTGCCCTTGGAGGCTATAGAGTGTTTGGTGGAGATGGATTTAGTCTTCTTGGTCTAGCTATGCATGTTTGAGTTTCTTTGTCCTATGTCGACCTATATGGTTTCATGTTATGTTTTTATATGATGTTTTAGAGTTATTTTTTTGGTATGACCGAATTCAATGGTCATGGCTGATCTAGAGGTAATTAGGAGTTGAGTCATGTATATAAGAGTGTTATATTTTCTCATTGTGACTATTTGTGTGAGTGAGGAATGTGAGAGGAAGAGAGAATTTGGAAGAGGTATGAGGGAATCAAAAAAAATCTAAAAGAAGGTATGAGGTCTTAAGAAATATAGTTTAGCATATCAGTAAGATCAATAGACCTAATCATCCTATGAAGAATAAAGATTGAGCAAAGTAGGAGAGAGTGTGTTTGATCTGAAAATTATCAATTTTTTATTCACCTAATCTCAGACCCCTAAAGGCTTATTTTATTTGCTAAAAATTTGCTCCTTTTAAGTAATCAATTTAAAATTAATGCAAGCATATAATGAAAAATTGCACAAAGATTGATTATGGAGTTCGGAAATTACCTACGTCTCTGGGTTCTTATCGAACCATTCCACTAGTCAAAACTTGTAAGTTACAATAGTACTTTCACAAGAAAACCTAATGGAAACTATTAAAAACTTGCTTAGAAGAATATCCAGACCTTCAGATGACAAGGATGAAAAATAGCACCCAACTTCCCCTTTCCTAGTGTATTCGGCAAGCTCTGTGTACCCAGCTCCACTGTTCGGAATCCTCCAGATCTTGATCGGCTTTCTAGACGCTTCATAACACCCTATGGAACTCCGGTCGATATTCCAGACTTCACAATAATTTACTGTGGTGTTATGGGTTGACTAGGTAGTATTAATAACTCCTAGCCACATTAATTCCTATTTAAATAAATAGGTCTTCACAACTTTCTAATAAGCCTAATAAATAGGTCATATCAAAATAAAACTCTCCTCCGCTTGCTCGGTCTTCCTCGAGCTCTTGCTTTGAGATTTTAAGTTGTGTCTTTTACAATGTAATCGGTCCCTTATTTATATTAAAAATGGGGCCCTAAAATAATGTTTTAAATTTTATCTAAGGCTAATATTAGCCTCACCGTAGCATGAAAAATGGGCTAAAATCCCATATTATGTGGCATGTTATTTTAAGTGGGTTATATCCCACATAATCCTCCAACTTCCATGTGAATGTGGATGTATTAAACATGGGTAATATCCCACATTAGGTGGGGAGGATAATGTTTTAGGCTTTAATAATCCTTTTCCATGCATGTAAAGTCGTCAAAGGACCACTTGAGGCTTAACCGCCCCTTCCTCCTTCTCCTCTCCATGTGGGTGCTTGACATATGTGTGGGGGAAGATTTACATGGGTGGTTGTATTAATGTTTGAACATTAATATGTGGAGGTTGATATATATGTGTGGTATTTGGCATAATGTGTGGCATTTGGAAATAACATATTGCAAATAATTGCAAAGTAATATGAAATTCGACCCACATGAAGTGTGATGAAAGAAGACCACTTGTTGACCCGCGATTGGAAAATCGTACTCGTGGTGGCAAGCCACGTGGTGGTTTGAGGACCCACCATGTCGGTGATAATATAATCGTCCTCACAGTGGTTGGGCTCCCCTTCGTAACAAATTTGAGCCTCGTGTTTCGACGGGCTATTCCATTTTACGATTTTCGAAGACCGATGGTTAAAACCCCTCCAATTTTTCCAACGCCTTTTTGCCACATGTCATAGTGTGATTGGTCCAATATCAACATGTTGACCAAAGTTGACTTTCCCATTGAGTGAACTTTGACCGGACATAACTAGAGCTCCTAATATCCATTTTTCACGTTCTTATAGTCATCAGAAATCTTTCGAAAAGATCTTCTGTACTGACATAATTTAGGGATGTTTAGGGAAATTTTGATATCAAAAATGAACCCCTGATCACATTTCCCCTGAGAAAGGCTTTTTGTCCCAAAAATCTTATATCGAAACATTTTGCCATCTATCCTAAATCTGGAAACTTTGTTGCCACCTCGGAAGTGTTGTTGTAGTAGACCCTTTGGTCTCTTTTCTTGCAACCTTCTCACTTTGACAAATTTGCTCTTATCTTGGACCTGTGGGCTATGGGCCCATGATGCTTCCACTGCATCACTCTGATATCTGAAGAAGACCTCCACGCCTCTGTTGTATGGTGCTAAGTTTCTAAATGAAACCTCAACGCTCCTACTATGCGGTGCTAAGCTTCCATATATCTGACAATAAGGATATTCTTTGACTCTATAACACAGCTCCTGGCTCTGAGTTTATTCCACATAATCCAAACTAGTTTGAAGGATCTCCATGCTACTTAGAGCTATGATTGATTCGATGTCAATGATGGATAATGACTTGTTCATTTTCAAACCTCAATGCCTCTGTTGTGCAGTGCTAAGTCTCTTTCAAACCTCAATGCCTCTATTGTGCAGTGCTAAGTCTCTTACAGACCTCAACACTATGGAGTGCTCTTGCAGACCTCAATGCCTCCAATGTGGAGTGATAAGTCTCTTGTAGACCTCAACACCTCCATTGTGTAGTGTTAAGTCTCTTGCAGACCTCAATGCCTCTGTTGTACAATGCTAAGTCTCTTATAGACCTCAACACCTCCATTGTGCAGTACTAAGTCTCTTGCATACCTCAATGCCTCTGTTATGCAGCACTAAGTCTCTTGCAGACCTCAACACCTCCAATGTGCACTGCTAAGTCTCTTACAGACCTCAATGCCTCCATTGTGTAGTGCTAAGTCTCATGATCAGCTACCATTTGAATGTGTGGTCGTAATGCCTTGACTCTGAATGAAGTTCCGAGCCGACCTCTACAAAATCTATTGTATGTATAAATGGAAAATCAATCTCCAAGCTTTATATGATTCAAATCATGTATCCAAGCTGTAACAGGTACTCACAAGATGATTAGGAGATATGTTTGGAGTATTAATCAAATTTTCTAAGTAAGAAAATCCACTGAGTATGGTAAACCTTTCTCTCAACATTTTCTCACAGAATCTGATCTCCAAACAAATACTGCATACTATTCATCAATCTGAATTATGCAATATATAATTGAAAAATTGTTGACTTACCCATTTTAAAGGACTTTCACTTTCAGGTATTACCTGGTCCTGGGTTGAATTGTCAACTAGTGGTGGAGTAGAAACCTCCTTTGCCTTTGCAATAGGCCTCCATTCCATCTTTGGCTTGCCATTACTCTGATGGTGAGATGGATGTAGTTTCCAAAAATTTTCCACCCAGTGCCCATTCCTCTGGCAATGAGCACAAAAATTCCTCTTAATATCCTTCTTCTGGGATGAGGAACTCTTTCTACCATTTCTTGACTCTGCATGACGAGATTGGTCTTTCTGATTTTCCTTGTTCCTGATGAATGACATCAACTTCTTCATCAATTTCCTTCTCTTCCAGCATCTGGCCACTGAATGATTATGCAATCCACAAAAAGTACATGGAAAGGAATTCCACATCTTCTAAAAATCATAACCATACTTCTTAAGCTGAAAAAGTGGATCAGAAGTTTTACTGTGCTTATGATTATGGTAAGAAACTGGAGGTGGAATCTCATTACCTCTTCATTGATTTCTCTTACCACATCCTACCTGTGACGATGAAGCACAACTTTCCTGCTATAATCTTCTTACAAGACTAGTGGGGTATTCACTTTGCTTTCAGAAGCTTGTCTCCCGTCAGTGTTCTTGGAGCATTCTCCAATTTCCATTCCCGCACTAGGAAAACCCAAACCTGCAAAACGAGGACATGATCCTTGACCTGTATTGGGTTAGCAATGCCTTGGCCATTTTTACCAAGGCCTCTTCCATCAAATCCCATTTTATCTAGTAATTTGGATCCAATGCCTCTAGTATGCTTTTCAAACAAACCAAAGACTTCATTACCTGAATCCAAAACTGAATGGGAGGAAGAAGATTCCAGTGGTGAATAACTTACATTGCAATCATCTGACATGGTCTCTACATCTAAAGTTCAAGGAATTTCCTTATTTTGATCACCACACTGCAACCTTTCCAAGAGCTCATCTTTGGTTTGCAGTTCTAATTTCAAGCGAGCATTCTCCTCTTCCAAGGAGTAATACATTGATCGCATGAGAGAGTTTTCTTCCTGGATCTGGTGATTATAAGCTTCAACCTCATCGAGCTTCACCTTGTTTAGACATCTTTCCCATAGTGCACTTGTACCCTGTTCACACAAACTGAACCAACTACACCAATCTTGAAGCAATCACTCTGTTAATCAGATTTACTAAAAAAAAAATGGAGCTAAACCATCTCTGATACCAAACTTGATCTAAAAATTATCAAGTTTTTATTCACCTGATCTCGGACCCCTATAGGCTTATTTTATTTACCGATAATTTTCTCCTTTTAAGTAATCAATTTAAAATTAATGCAAGCATATAATGAAAATTGCACAATGATTGATTACGGAGTTCGGCAATTGCCTACGTCTCCGGGTTCTTATCGAACCATTCCACTAGTCAAAACTTGTAAGTTACAATAGTACTTTCACAAGAAAACCTAATGGAAACTATTAAGAACTTGCTTAGAAGAATATTCAGACCTTCAGATGACAAGGGTGAAAAATAGCACTCGACTTCCCCTTTCTTGTTGTATTCGGCAAGCTCTATGTACCTAGCTCCACTGTTCGGAATCCTCTAGATCTCGATCGGCTTTCCAGACCCTTTATAACACCCTATGGTACTCTGGTCGATATTCCAGGCTTCACAATAATTTGGTGGCGCTATGGGCCAACTAGGTAGTATTAATAAACTCCTAGCCACATTTAATGCCTATTTAAATAAATAGGTCTTCATAACTTTATAATAAACCTAATAAATAGGTCTTATTAAAATAAAACTCTCCTTCACTTGCTCGGTCTTCCTCGAGCTCTTGCTTTGAGCTTCTAAGTTGTATTTTACAATGTAATGGGTCCCCTATTTATATTAAAAATGGGGCCCTAAAATAATGCTTTAAATTTTATCTAAGGCTAATATTAGCCTCACCTGTAGCATGAAAAATGGGATAAAATCCCATATTAGGGTGGCATGTATTTTTTAAGTGGGTTATATCCCACATAATCCTCCAACTTCCATGTGAATGTGGATGTATTAAACATGGGTAATATCCCACATTAGGTGGGGAGGATAATGTTTTAGGCTTTAATAAGCCTTTTCCACACATGTAAAGTGGGTCAAAGGACCACTTGAGGCTTAACCTCCCCTTCCTCCTTCTTCTCTCCACATGGGTGCTTGACATATGTGTTGGATTTACATGGGTGGTTGTATTAATGTTTGAACATTAATATATGGAGGTTCATGCATATATATGTGTGGCATTTGGAAATAATGTATGGCTAAAATAATTACACCCAAATAAGTAATATGAAATTTAACCCACGTGAAGTATGACGAAATAAGACCACCTGTCACCCGCGATTGGAAAATCGTACTCGTGGTGGTAATCCACATGGTGGTTTGAGGACCCACCATGTCAGCGATAATATAATCGTCCTCATGGCGGTGGGCTCCCCTCCATAACAAAAGTTAAGCCTCTTTTTCCGACAGGATATTCCATTTTATGATTGTCGAAGATAGGCAGTTAAAACCCCTCCAATTTTACCAACGCCTTTTTACCACGTGTCACAGTGTGATTGGTTCAATATTGACATGTTGACTAGAGTTGACTTTCCCTCTTGATCTGAACTTTGACCGGACATAACTAGAGCTCCCGATGTTTGTTTGTCCGCATTCTCACAGTCGTTGGAAAGCTTTCAAAAATATCTTTTGCACTGACATAATTTAGGGATGTTTAGAGAAATTTTGATATCAAAAATGATCCCCTGATCAATGTTTGAAGAGGGTTTTGAAGTGTGTGAGCTGAAATTGTGATCACTATCTATTGTAGGAGTAACAATAATTTATAATACCTTCATATATGGTTGATTTTGTGCTTGATCACCATAGGATGTTGTAGCCTCATTGTAGGGTTTGTGGTTTTCTAAATAGGTGTCAATGTTCCTTGTGGGGTTAGTGCCTCACTAAACAAATCTTATGTGATGTTATATTCATGATAAGAACTGCAATATAATATAAAAACACTGAATAATAAAATATGGAAATTAAATTCATTCGAGCTATAATTGATATTGATAAAGTTACATATATATTTGATCCCCTACTAATGGTGGAGTTCTATAACATTTTTCATCTTCAATCCTTTATATCTACTCTCCACTGATCTCTTAGTATTATCATCCAGTATAATATCTCTCAAACATCCCTAAGATCACTCAAACACTACAAATACCTCACGTGAACTTATTCTCACACCTCGGAACTCAAACAAACTTGAACTCTATTACAACTATATCATTAATATGACTTGTATTAAACTCATTATTAATAATATTATAATTTATTTAATAATGTTGACACAATATTTTGGTAACATTCACTCCCTTAAATTTTTAATATTATTAATTCCCAGGTATACCCATTATCGCCCTAATGTTGAACAAGGTAGAAAAAATAAGCACACTTCCTTAGACCAGCTTGTCAAACATGCGTGCTCAAGATATTTAGATGGTTTTGTATCAACCAACAACCTGAAATAAAATGATGGATGTTACAAAACAATACAATCTAAAACAAAGGATTGGTTTTACATGATAACCATTTTACATTGTTAAATATCATGTTGTTGAAGTGGATTAATCCTTTGTTCTTTCATTTGTTCACTATGTATTGTCCCTTAGTGGTTTTTATAGGAAGTTCACTGCTTACTAAATAAAAATACAATCAGAGGGAAAATTGAACATTTAGACACATGCCCCAGTTCCCCCCCTCAATGTGAACATTTCACTTATTCAAACAGGAACTTTGACAATCATAATGCAAATCTGAAATAAAAGAAAACACACATACACATACACTGCCACCACAGCTTCCTGTGGCCCCTTCGTTGGTGACTGACGAGAAGTCATTAATTGACCTTCAGCCTTCATTTCCTCCATCATCCATGTATATGCACTCTTTACTTAATACAAGAAGTCTTCATCACTTTGTTGATCATTTGTTTCCTCATTATAAAAGTGGGGAGACTTCGTATCACAATCACTTTCTTCAACTCTGTTTTTAGAAATGAAGGCTTTATCCTTAAATTTACTATCAAGTAACAAATTGTGCTCTTTTCTTAAATACATATTACCATGTTCAGGAACATTACAATAGTGACAAATAATGAATTTAAGGGGAACCTTTAGAGAATTGATTTCAGCTAAAATAAGGTTTAAATCTTCATAGGAAAGCATTTGATTTGTATTGGATAAACATACATTTTAGTTTCTTCTTAGATCAATCTCCTACCTCAAGAAGTTCTATGTCACATCTTCAGAGAGTTCTATCAATCAGAAGAAATTGAAATCCTCTAGACTTAGATTTATTTTGCTCAAAGTGAAGATCCACATTAGAATAGCTAGGAGGCATGTTATTAAGTAAGACTACTTTTGCATTCTTCATGGAAGCATATCAAACTGATTGATTCCAGTTCAATTGATTTGAAATAGAACGAAACTTACTGATATGTTCCACCATACTTTCTCCTTACTCCATTTTGATTTTGAACAACTTTTGCTTGAGTACCACTGTTACACTCTCTTTTTGTGACCCAAATAGTTTTCTCAATGTCATCCAGATCAAATGTGATGTATTGTTACTATATATGATGTATGTAGGCATCAAATAAACCAAGGCCAATAATCATGGTTGTATCTTTCAATCACTTGCTTTCTCCATCCGTTGCTTCATCTACTTCATGTGGTTTATTGATCATCGGTTTCCTCATCAATCCCCATAGATATTTGCCCAAATCAGCAACAATTGATTCTCCTACAAATGTATGGAAATCTTTACCTACGCCCTCGAATTTTTCAATTCGATTCAAGGTTTCACGGTTTGGTAGATATACCATATCGTATTTGACTGGTCTGAAAGCACAAGATCGATCATGGATCTTCAACGAAAAAAAAATGTGGATCCATATGTGCATGGAATTCTGAGTTGCAGACAATGATTTTTTTTGGAACATGATGTAGTCGATGAAAATTTCCAAGGGAAAATAATTTTGATAAATTAGAAGTATTTTCATGGAAATTTGAATGCGCAGAGCTATCAAATCATTTTTTAACTACAATCATCTAATAATTTTATTGACCAAGAATTGTGAATTCAAACACAAGTAGTCTACCACCAATCACGAACAAGATAATGTAAAATCAATACTTGCATATTTTCTCTTGGATCCCTTTTTGACAAAAAAAATTATTAGGAGGATGAAACATGATGTATGTCCAAATTAAAAACTACAGAATTGAATGGATGTGTATTGCCCCCTCCTTCCACATATGGATGTGTTGGGGACATGTATGATATTCATCCGCTGCAAACTCACTGTTATTTCTCCATTATATGGATTAAAAGCTACTCTGATACCACTGATAAGAACTGTAATATAATATAAAAACACCAAATAATAAAACCTATGGAAATTAGTCACATTCTTTCAGGGGATATAATTGATATTGATAGATGTACATATATAGTGTTTCATCATCCTACAATGGTGGAGTCTGTAACACTACATCTTAATCCCTCATATCATCTCTCCATGAATCACTCAATCTTATCTCAAAATATTCTCTCAAACATCCCTAGAGATCACTCCACTACAAAATAGCTAACGTGAATTGTTCTCACAGGACTCACTCAAATAATTAAATTATTACAACTAATTAACATATGATTTCATATAAACTCGTTATTAATAATATTACAATTTATTTAATAATTTTACACAATATTTTGGTAACAATTCATGTAAGTCTTTTGAATTGAGTAATATATTCAAAAAAAATAGTGGGTTTTCTTCCCCTTGAGGTTTTCCCACTTTACATCTTGTACTAATGTACCTTCTTGGTTTATGCTCTTATGAATGATTTTTTCATGTTGTTAAGCTCAATTTTAATCTCATGGTAAATTTGAGGGGGAATTTTTTATGCAAGTTAAATACAATTGGTTGAAATTTTTGAAGGAATAATTCACCCCCCAGTCCATTATGCTTTTAAAGATGACCCAATAGTGCAAGAAATCCAACCAAGAAGAATATGTTCCAAACCAATCCAATCCAAGTGCAAGATGAACCAAAAGCTAAATGATCATATGCAAAGTCAGCACTAAAGATCAAATCAGATGGAATTTCATAAGATTCAAGCTTCCTTCCTTTATAATGACAAGTTGTGGTGAGTATATATATGATGCCATCACCCATGGGCAAATAGATGGAACCAGGAAAGAACCTTATGAACACTATCTCCCACATGGGTGATGGATGTCAGCCATAGAATGGTAATGTGTCAGTGCAAAGTGAAAATAAGTATCATAGATCAAGTAGATGGATGAACTAGGTGCCAAATGGTGAGATGCAAGAAATATTTTGGGCTTGGAATGTGTGTGAGATCTAAAGAGATGATGGTAACTAGTGCAAGGGAGATTGTGAGGACCAAATTGACAACTATTTTGACTATCTCTAACCCATAATGATTATGATGAATGAATCAATACCCCATTTGATACAAGAGACCCTTAAGGAACCCACTCAAGAATAGATAATGAGGTGACCAGTTTATCTGCACAAATAAAATAATGTTAGTAACATGGTATAAATATTAATGGTGAAAAATGCAAGTGTAGAATGAGTCTAAATCCTTGCATATTTCCCTATTATGTTTTGATCTCATATCTTAATTCTTGAAAGGACTTTTCTATCTGGAATGAGCACTGATCTAGGAAGTTGTTGATAATGTCATTTGATTCTCTACATGCTCTCAGGGATTCCACTACTTCCTTTAATTTTGGATCATCGAAATATGGAGTTATGTGGTTTTATTTATAATTTTTAGAGACTCAATTGCCCAAGGATGCCTCGGGTGTACGGCCTTAACCTATTTTGTATTAGGATATGAGTAAACTTGAAGTGGCTTAACCATATCATTTTATTATATCATTTATACTTTCTCATGCTTAGGTAGGTGGCCTTGGTGTCATGGCCATAACATATGAATAGTATATATATGGGAATTTAGGTAGTAATTCATCATGGTTTGGGAGCATTTGAGTCTTATTATATGGTTTGGAGGTTGCCCCCTGGAATGAGGGTAGCGAATTAGCTTTTATTATAATTAATATTGAGATCATTATTCTGAAATGTATTGTGTTATTTGGTGTTAAATTGTCTGCTTTAATCTGAATCATACTAAGTAATTTCATTACAAGTGCGTATCAGATCTGCGATAGGGAAAATTAGGGCAAAAACCCTAATTTTTTGTTTCCCCATACAAGTTACGAATCAAAGCGAATTGGTGAGATGAGATATCTTTTATCACAAGTTCTTGAAGAATTTCAAGTAAGGATTCCCTAAAAAATTTCAATCATTTTTAGATTTATTTTGCAAAAGTTATTACAATGTTATATGTGGGTTTTTCATAAAATCAATCCCTAGAGTGCAAATTGTGGAAAGAGACCTTTCAAGTTCCGTTTTGTACATTTTGAGGAAATATCTCAAAAAAATATTATTTGGTGAGATTCTTTAAGTTTTTTTTCCTATTCGGCTGAAAATTGCTTATGATTTACCCTAAACCATTAAAATTTTATCACGTGATCCCAACATCCTACTATTTTGGGGGCATCATGGCGGGGCCCTTCCACAAGGGGAAAAATAATCCCATCACTCCAGGTAAAACACCATAAAAGGATGAGATAGTAGTTGAGGAGTTGGAGACAGAAGATATAACTACAGATTCCTCAGGGTTAGGGTTTACTTTGACAGACCATAAAGTAAGCCAACTTGAGTTTAACCTAAGAGACCTCAAATCAAGGATGGCCACCAAAGAAGATGTGGATAAGATTGGACATAGATTAGAGGATTTCATGCAGAAATTCAGTATGCATATGATGGGTAATCATACTCATGTCAATCATGATGGATCCTCAGGTCAACATAATAGACACATGAGCCAGAGTGGATCTACGAGTGTGCACAATCCAAATACGAGCACTCTGCAGGCCCGTACTATGTTTCCAAAAGTGGAGATGCACAAGTTTGATGGAAAGGATCCACTCAATTGGATCAACCAAATGGAGAATTTCTTTGAACTACATCAGATTCCATCAGGACAAAAGGTGACCATGGCATCTTTGTATCTTGAACCTGACCAACTCATATGGTATCGATGGTTATGTGCTCAAAGGCAGAAGAGTGGTCTTAATGTTACATGGACAGTCTTCACTGAAGAGTTACAATTACACTACAGTTCTAGTGTTTCAGATAATTACTTTAGCCAATTAGCAAAGTTGAGGTAGACAAGCTCTGTTAAGGATTACATTCATCACTTCCAAAACCTTTCTCTACGGGTGAAAAATATTACTGAAGAGAATCTGAATGACCTATTTCTTGGGGGTCTTAAGGATCACATTGAGCATGAGGTGCGTATGTTTAACCCTCATAAGGTTTCTAATTCAATTATTATGTAAAGAAGGGCAGAGGGGAAAATTTTTTCAAGTAGGAGACAACATTTCACTTTTACTAGAGATCACAACACCTTGGCCCCAGCACTCCCTTGACCAGTTAGATTGACACCTCAAAAAATTGAAGAAAAAAGAGAAAAAGGGTTATGTTTTAACTTTGACGGTAAATTTGGGCCCAGACATAAATGTGCTGAAAAGAAGTTGTTCTACATTGATGGGCCTAGTGAAGATGAAGATAATAATGAAGATGCAGAGTCAGAGGTCTTGGTTGAGCCAGAAGAGGAGTCAGGAGATCCTCAGCCAACGATCTCATGCCATGCAATTTCAGGTATTAGCACCCCACAAACCCTAAAGGTGGTTGGATTTCTAAAAAATAGAGGGTCACTGTGTTGATTGATTTAGGAAGTAGTCATAACTTTATCAATCATAAATTAGCAGTGCGCCTAAACTGTTCCATTTATCCAGCTCTTGAATGTCAAGTAATGATTGCTGATGGAGGTACTATTACTTATTCTGGGAGATTCCATAGCATTAAGCTTACCATGGGAGATTACATGCTAAATAGTCCCATGTATTCCATTTCTATGGGAGGAGAAGACATTGTGTTAGGGGTTCAATGGCTTACCACTTTGGGAACCATTGAGATGAACTTCCAAGACTTGTTCATGTGATTTCACTTTGAAGGAAGGAATTTTGAGCTAAGAGGCTTAAGAGCAAAGTCTCCACAAATAGTAAGTTCTCATCAAATGCAAAAAATTCTAAAAAAGGGTGCAGAGGGATTTGTGGCACAACTATTTTCATTGGAGGCTCATCATTCTAAGGAAACTATACCATTAGATATGCAAGCAGTGTTGGATGCACTCTCTGTTGTATTTGAAAATATACCAAAGGGATTACCTCCAAAGAGAGATCATAATCATGCTATTCAGTTATTACCAGGAAGTCAACTACCTAACATCAGAACTTATAGGTACCCATATGTGTAAAAGAGTGAAATTGAAAATATTGTACAAGATATGTTAGAAGCAGGAATTATCCGTCATAATAAGAGTGCTTATTCTTCTCTAGTAGTGATGGTATGAAAGAAAGATGACATGTGGTTCATGTGTCCTAATTATAGGGAACTTAATAAGTACACAATCAAAGATAAGTTTCCTATTCCTGTAATTGATGATTTGCTTGATGAGTTACATGATGCTGTTTATTTTACAAAGCTTGATCTTCATTTGGGATACCTCCAAATCAAAATCAAGGATGAGGATGTTCATAAAACTACCTTTCAGACACATTAAGGACATTATGAATTTGGTAATGCCTTTTGGACTCACAAATGCACCTTCTACATTTCAAAGTTTGATGAATTCTATTTTTAAGTCATTCATGAGGAAGTTTGTCTTAGTGTTTTTTGATGATATATTAATTTATAGCAAAACATGGGAGGAACATTTGCATCATGTAAATAAGGTTTTGGAAACCCTTAAGCAACATTAACTTTATGAAAATACCTTTAAGTGTTCTTTTGGACTCAAGGAGGTTGAATATTTAGGTCACATTGTCTCTCATGAAGGGGTTGATGTGGATCCTAATAAGATCAAAGCCATGATGGAGTGGAAGGTTCTAAAAAATCTAAAGAATATACGAGGATTTTTAGGGCTTATAGGTTATTACTGAAGATTCATAAGGCATTATGGAAGCATATCTGCACCTCTCACAACTTTATTAAAGGACTCCTTTCATTAGAGTGAGGATGTAACCAAAGCATTTGAGAAACTAAAGGAGGCCATGTGCACCACTCTAGTCTTGGCTACTCCATATTTTTCCAAACATTCATTTTTGAATGTGATGCATCAGGGGTGGGTATGGGGGCAATTCTCATGCAAGAAGGACATCCTATTGCATTTTTGATCCATCAATTCAAAGGTAAGAATCTTTCCAAGCCAACTTATGAGAAGGCAATGCTAGCTATACTTCATGTAGTAAAGCAATGGAGACCATATCTCATAGGAAGAAACTTTAAAGTGAAGACATATCATGATAGTCTGAAATACTTCTTGGAGCAGCATTTATCATCTGAAGAACAACAAAAATGGGTCTCTAAGATGTTGGGATATGATTTTGAGATTATCTATAAGAAAGGGAAGGAGAATGTAGTTGCGGATGCTCTGTCATGAAAAGATGAATCAAGTACAGCCTTGTTATGTGCCATATCCATATTACAGGAAGATTGGATAGATGAGGCAAGGTCCGAATTGAGAAATGACCCAACCACACAAAATATCATTCATCATCTCTAGAATGATCCAAGCATGTCTGAAAAATTTGTATTGAAATGGGATTCTTTATGGTATAAAAATAGATTATACCTATGTAAGAAATCCACTCTTAAAAATAGGATTCTATCTAAACTTCACTCTTCTCCAGTAGGGGGGAACTCTGGATTCTTGAAGACTTATCATCAAGTCAAACAAGATTTATTTTTGGAAGGTCTCAAAGGGGATTTCTAAAAATTTGTGGTAGAATGCGTGGTTTGTCAGCAAAATAAGGGTGAAACAGTTCGATCCCCAGGTCTTCGACAACCTCTATCTATTCCTAGCCAGCAGCGGAAAGAGGTTTCCATAAACTTTATCACAGGATTGCCTAAATATGAAGGAAAAAATGTCATCATAGTTGTGGTGGATAGACTCACAAAATATGCTCATTTTTGTGTCTTGGCACACCCATTTACTGCAAGTACGGTAGAAACAGCCTTCATGGACACAATTCAGAAGCTTCATGGGACACCGAAGATTATAGTAAGTGTTCAAGACCCTATATTTACTAGTAATTTTTGGACGGATTTATTCTCATGTTTGGGTACTCAGTTAGGTCATAGCTCTTCTTATCATCCCCAGTTTGATGGGAAAATATAAGTTGAAAATAAGTGTTTGGAGGGATATATCCATTGCTTTACCTCAGATAAATAAGTAAGATGGGTCTAATGGTTGCCACTTGCAGAATGGTGGTATAACACTTCCTTCCATACTTTATCTAAAATGTCTCATTTTTGGGCACTCTATGGGTGCCATCCACCATCCATCACATCATCATTGAGAGGACAACCACAGGTTAGAGCAGTAGAAGAACACATTCAGTATCAACAAGAGGTCCTCTCTAGTCTCAAGGAGAACTTGGTCATGGCACAAAACCACATGAAACAACAGGCTGATCAACATTACACAGAAAGGAATTTTGAAGTCGGTGATTGGGTTTTTGTGCGGTTACAACCATATAATAAAATGTATTTGAAACAAAAACAAAAGGATAACAAACTCTCACTAAAGTATTATGGACCCTATCAAGTATTGCAGAAGATTGGTACTGTAGCATACAAATTAGAACTTCCACAATCAACCAAAATACATCCATTCTTTCATGTTTCTTTCCTGAAGAAAGTAATTGGACAGAGAGTATCAATACAAATAGTGTTACCTAAGCTTGATGAGGAGGGGAGAGTCATCTTGGAACCTGAATGCATCATTCAAACACACACTAAAAGATTGAGGACACAGGTTATTACTGAGTACCTGATCAAGTGGAAGAATATGGACAATGAAGATGAAACATGGGAAGATATGACATTCCTGCAATAGCACCCAAAGCTTCTCAACATTGGAGACAATGTTGCTTTGAAGGGGAAGGGTATGCTACGCCCTTAACCTATTGATTGTATTAGGATATGAGTAGCTGACTTATGGCTTACCATATCATTTTATTATATCATTTATACTTTGTCATGCTTAGTAGGTCGGCCTTGGTGTTGACCATAACATATGAATATTATATATAGGGTATTTTAGGTAGTAGTTCATCATCATTTGGAGCATTTGAGTCTTATTGTGTGGTTTGGAGGTTGCCCCCTTGAAGTGGAAAATCTATTCTAATTGCATATTGAGATCATTATTCTGGAATATTGTGTTATTTGGTGTTATATTTCTACTCATGATCTGAATTATACAAGTAATTTCATTACAAGAAGATTAAGGTAAATGCTTTAGTAGATTCTGGTTCTCAGTCAAATTTTATTTTTGATGCAGTTGTAGAGCAGCTTGGTCTAGAGACTTACGCGCATCCACATCCATACCCACTGGGATGGGTGAAGAAGGGTGTAGAAATACAAGTTACAAGGAAGTGTAAGTTTTAGTTTGGGATAAACACCCAATAAATAGATGTATTAGAGGTTGATATTATTCCACTTGATGCATTTGACTTTTTCTTCGGAAGTGCTTACTTGTATATCAGGGATGTTGTATTCACAAGGAGGGAGAACCGGTTTAGATGGGTCAAGGATGGAGTTAGTTTTAACATCTGGGCACACCAAAGCAAATCAACGAAGGCTATGGTAAGTGCCAACCAAGCACCAAGACTTTTTCAGAAAAATCATCAGTTTTGTTTTCTTTCATTGGAAGAAGAACAAAATGGATGTGAGAGCACGGATATTTTTGACCAAAGGATGGAGAGTTTGGATAGCACTTGTCATTTTTTACATAAGAAGCCACCATAGGAACTACTCATTCAGAGGGAAAAACAAACTTCCACTATGCAGTCACTGTATCTACCTACGGATTCCATTGAATTGACCATGGGGCAGAAAGAAGAAGAGGAGATATAAGGAATGGTGGTGACTATAGCAACGTACTTGGAGAGGATTCTACGAATCCATCTCAAGAGACAAAGACAAGAAAGGACTAAACCACTATAGTATGGGACCTTCGCCATACTTGAGCAGGTCAGAGAAGAAACCTTTAGGTCATACTTCATGCAAATGCATGCGATAGTAAGTTGCAAGAGCTCACATCCACTAACGCCATCTATGCATGAAAAAGAAGGAAATATACAGAAGTTAACTTCCAAAGAGGATTGTACTAGAGGCATCTCAGAGGAGGATGTAGCACTTGAAACCAAATATCCACAGGATTCTTGATATGATGGACGAGAGAAGACACCAAGGTAGACCCAGTGGTACTCAAAGGAGCATGAGAGGAAGTTGATTCATCTACCACTCCACCACTAAGATTTTGTGGGACCAAAAGACTCCTAAGTAGGGGAGGTATGATCCATAAGGATCCAAAAAAACACACCACTTCATTAGTTCCATCAGCACCAAGAAGGAGAAATAAGAAAAGGACTCCTAAGTAGGGGAGGTATGAAAATAAATGAGGTAAACAGAGGTTCTCGACATAACCGCCACTCTGTGTAGAGTGGTAGTTTCATAACCACCACCATGCAATGTGGTGGTCCTAAAACCACCACCCAGCTATGGTGGTAGTCCTAAGACCACTGGTCTATGCAAGGTGGCGGTCATTAAACTTTTAAACAGAAAATAAGAATGGAATGTGAGTGGACACGTTCTTGAAGCACCCAGTCGTGTCTCTCCCCTTCCATGCCATTTCACATCCTCTAGTGCATGGAAGGACATGGGAAGGCCTATAAATACATGTAATGAGAAAGAGAATAGACATTCAAAGGATAATCAAACATTCAAATATCCAGAGAGATTGATAAGCAGAGTTTAATGAGAGCAGTGAGCAAGATCTTCAGTGCTAGAAAGGAATTGTAGGAGCAAGGTGTACAAACAGAGTAAGCAAGTAATTTGAGAGAAGGTTTACATTGTTGCTTCTTTTCATACTTATTATAATATGTAATTTTATATGTTAGACCAATAAAAGTGGGAAGAAAGAGTAGTTTCCCTTCCCAACTGGTTTTGCTCCTTGGAGGTTTCTAGGATAAAATTGTTGGTGTTGAAGTTTGAATTATTTCCTTCTCTACAATTTCATTTGTATAGCACTAGATAATCAGTCATGAAGCTCTAATTTTCAAGAAATTCTGTCATTTTCCAAATTTGAAAGTAAAACAACATAGTTGTGTGATTTGTAGAGTTCTAGAGTATAAGTTTACGGATCAGGAAATTCAAAGAGGACAAATATTTTCCCACTCTTTAAGACATGGAAGAATAGTGTCTCATGATGGCATGGTGTCAAGAAGAAGCATCAAGGTACAAGAGCTCGAAGAAGATAATGAATAACTCACTAGATGAAATAAATTTCTTTGTGTAGTATGAATATGAAGATGGAATTATGGCTAGAATTATTATTCTCAAGCAATGCAAAGTCATCAAAAAATCATGGTTTTCTCAAAAAATAGTTTTTGTGCTTCAAAGGTTGGACTTGAATCCACTGTTTTAGGATGGCATGTACTTATCTTAACCTATTTTTAGGTATTTATATATTATTTCCCCACCTCTATACATATCCCTCCCCTATAACATAGTTTCAATTTCTCTGTCACGTGTTGTTTCACCCCATTTTGGCATGTTTCCCTTTTGTTTATGTGTTTGTGTGTGTGTGTGTTCAATAAAACAGGTTGTGTAGTATATATTTATGGTGAATTTAAAGCCCAATGGATAAGGAACTTATAGCTAAATTAAAATTAAGATTATTGATCTCTTAGGTTATGTCATCAATTTTCTCAATCCAAAACATGTCCCTAAGCTAGAGCCAACTGCTTTCATGTAAATGTGTAACAAAAATATTCCCAATTTTCAAACATGACAAGCATACCTTACCCAATTTTTTTTACTCAAAGGTCATTCTAAGCCCTCCTTCATATCACCCTAATACCTGAGTTAGTATTACCATAGGTTATTTAGGGGTATCTAGTCATTACAGGAGCTTTCAAAATAAGATCCATCAAAACATGCTTTTTAACAAGCTTGGGAAAGGGCTGTTCTCGAGTCTTCTCGATGCTGGTGTGCGTCCCCAAAAAATTAAAGGCTAAAATTAATCAAGAAGGTGTGATAGATAGCTAAGAAAATTTTAAAATCACTTTTGGAAGTTTTTCGAAAGTTTCATAGGTTTTGGAGCAATTTCAGCAAAAGTGTGTCTTGGAGGCTTGAATAGTGCACAGGGCCAAAAAATCTACTGAGCTTTGGGAAGCAATTTCGGGAGCTCCAGAAGGATTTAAGAGTTAAAAAAAATTTCATAATGGTAATTTAGATATCTACAAGATGGTGGAATCTGATTCTTCACAACACCTTGGAAAACTATGCCCCAATCCAATTTTTCTCCTGCACAACCTTGGATCTAGAGCACAAATCCTAAATTTTAGGGGGTAAATAGTGGAATAAAGGTATTAAATTCCCACCTTTGGATTATGAAGGAAATTTTAAGTCAATATCATATAAAATTGTATCAAAAAAATCCTTCTAGAACTCAAGTTATGGTCCTGACAAGTCACTCTCCAAGGCACAAGGTCAAGCAATTAGCCAATTTCTAGGCTAGAAAACCAACCAATAGGAATGCAACACAATTTTTTGCACAAAGTGCACCAAAATTTTAGTGCAACAGGTGCTATAAAATTGGCCCCCTCCCCCATTTGAGCCCCTATACCTCCAGATGACGACCATTTAGCTCATTCTCTCAGGTTAAACCCCTTAGGCCTCATTTCCCAGCCTCCGCTTCATCAAATTGTGTGATGAAAAGTGGCCCAATAAGGATAGGGTGAAAATTTTTCCACAAAGTACACCAATTTTTTTGTGAAAATGGTACAAAAAACTCCCCATCTGTCCCATTTAGCCTCTTGGTCACACATGTGCCCCCGACAATTGCTTAAGGTGCTTTTTTTAAGCCCACCACTCAACCTAACATCAAATCACATGATGACATTTGGCCCAATAAGAATGGGGCACAATTTTTTGCAGCAAGTGCACTAAAAATTTGGTGTAAGTGGTGAAAAAAAATGTGCTCCTTCCCATCTATAAAAAATATGTGAAAATTACTAACTGCCTGGCTGCCACTAGCTGCTTCCATTCTTCCTACACGCACACACAATTTCTCTCCAACAGTCAAGATCTCTTCCTCTCCTCCATTTATGCTGCTTCCACAACATTTCCACCACCTCAAAAATATTTTTTCAAACATTCCATAGTGTGCAACATGAAGAATGAGGATTTTCAATAAAACACTATGATAAAGAGTTGTCAGAAACCCCAGGGCATGAAAATGACAAATTGCTCATAACTCCTAGACCGCGCATCAGATACCCATGAAATTTTGAGAAAATTTTCATCATCAAAAATAATTTAAGATGAAAAAACTAAAACTTAAAAGGTGGATGTGATTTTATAATGGAACTCATCTCAAATTTTTGGCCCTAAGTTGATTCTTCTTTGTTTTTTGTCTATTTAAGAAGCGGTTTGATTTGAAAATCCGAATAGAGACTGAAGAGCAAAAACCTAGAAGGAATCTGAATTTATTTCATCAATATGAAAATATGAAGTTAATATTCTAAAAATATCAAGTGCCATTGGTTTGTACTTCCCATTTTTAGTAAGTTTCCAAAAATTAAAAACTCCTTCATAATAACTTATGGTGAAAATCATGCAAACGGAAAAAACTAAGGCACATGGGTCAAAAAAGAAAAAACGTAAAAATTAAAAACCAACTTTCCAAAAATAGAAAGAATTAAAATTTACCCCAAGAGATATTTGGAAAACCCATAACGCAAAGGAAACACCTCAGTACAAGCAATAAGGTGGAAAAGTGACATTGTCTAAAATAACAATTCCTGGGACCAAATTTTTTAAAAATAGCAATTTTCGGCTCCAATTACAAAAAGTTGCTACCATCTCCATTGTAACTTATGTTGATGATTTTTTTTATCCTCGTGGGATTGCAATATGATTATAAGGCTCAAACATAGCATTGATAACTTCGTATTGGTCTTGGAAGCATCATCCTAAATTTAAGTATGCTCAAAAGTAATGTAAGGCATCACAAGGCATAGTAGATGAATTAATCTTCATCACTCAGAGAGTTGGGAAATTGAAAATGAGTTTGTCAAATATTTCAATGAATTGTAGTGGCTCATAAATTAGGTATCGAGGAGGATAATCATGAGCAGTGCTCGTGTTTCTCTTGAGGTCATATTGAGAAGTCTTGAAACAATGTTTCTCAACACTCATTTTGTGACCCAAGATGTAAGAGAATCATGCAAAGGAGGAATTGTGACCATTAATAGCAAGGAAAAGGTGTTCAAAATGCATTTCATAATTTTTTTCTGATGAGTACAATAATGGGGATGAGCTATGTAGCAAAAGTCATTAGAGATCAGTTTCAATCCTCAAACTTCTTAGGAGTGGACCTCAGTGAGCAACGCCTGCGGCCACCAAGGTGATAATTCAACAGTGTTTCTAAACACTCAATTGGAGGGGTCTGGGCATCATTTAAAGGAGATTTCTTAGGATTTAGATAGTTTAAGGATTCAAAGTTTACTACATTAGAGCATCTCAACGATTCACTAATGAGGTTGATCTACACCAGAGGCAGAGTTTTCCTCATCCACGCTGCAAAGCATCTTCTTCTCTCTCCTTCTCCCTTTCCCCCTCTTCTTTCTCTCTCCATTCTAATTCTTCATTGGGCCTCATCATTATATTTTTTCCTATTCACTTAAGTGACCTATTTTAAATTTGTAAAAGTATTTTCTCAAAATTATAATAGAAATACTTAATTCATGGAAAATGAAAGATCACAAATGGAATATGGAAAGAAAGAGTCATATGAGGGAGGTGAAAGGATGGTTCAAATTTCTATAAATCGGGATGACTTCTCCATTCCAAAGGATCCTAAAAATCACTTCTGAAAATTACATTACTGAAAATTCTTTACTTTATAGCAATAGTGGATTGTAATATGTTGTTGGAATTTGTGTCATCCATATACATGAAATAAAGCTACACTTATTATACATGATTTTTTCTTTTCCCTTGCTTTGTACAACTTGTGTAAATGTCAATCAAGGAATAGAGTATCTATTTTCCAAGATGTATAAATGTGTGCAAATTTTTATGCATGGTTTCTTATCATCATTAGCATGATAAAAATATTTGTTATAAGGATCTTATTTTTCTTCCACTTCCCTCTTTCATGCACTTTGCAAGTATAGTGATGCAAGAGCTTTGTATCTTCGATAGATAAATCTGTGAACTTGGTGTCTCAGAATTGTCCATCTCACTAAATAGCTTTCATTGTGCTTTCCTTTATATTGAATTTTGAACTACTCCAGTTACTGGGTGTGAAATTTACAATCTACTCACAACAATAATCTTCCTTGCCTAATTTCCCTCCTTTCCTCTCATAGTTGTAATTTATCCCCTTGTACCACGTACAAGCACTTTGCCACAGGTTCGATGGAGTGCCCTTGTATGATCCCTGAATAATTTGACCACCCACAACATTTCAATAGGATTAGGATTAATTTACTTTCAATAATGGGAGTTGTACCATTCAATGCAGAGGGGCATAGCCCCATGAACGTTGGTGGAGACACCTAATTTATCCACCAGAAACATTTTCTCACCAACAGGAAATAAAGTAGGATGACGTGACATGCAAGCTACATCAAGAAATAGAAAATCATATGCAAGAAGAGGTAAGGATGGTGCATGAATGCAACCTATTTATAGGAATAAAGTATGGGTAAATTCAAGTTATTTATATCTAGATTTATAGTTAGAAAAATCATGCTTACTATAATTAGTACATATGTTGTTAGAAAAAACACATGTAAGTGGTGAAGGGTGAGTCCCCACCATGTATAAATAGGTGTAGTGATATGAGTAAAGAGAGATCCTTATAGTATGAGCATTATGTGTGCACATATGGTTCAATACATGGATGTAATCAGTGAGTATTTCATAAAATGAATTGTGTTTGCAATGGATAATTGTGTACGGGTTGTCAATGTTTCTAGATCTGAGTATGGTATCTTGGGAATTCAAGTGTTATTTATGGTTATATATGTTGATTGATTTCCTTATTATATGTATCACTTCTTGATATGTTGTATCTTCATGTTATGATGATCATGTATGCTCTAACCCATTCTGATAAGTAACTAAAGAGGGGACAGGTGATTACGCACGCTTCAGGTGAGATTTTAGACTTGTCTGGATGAAGTTCCAATGTGCCAAACTAAGTATTGGTTAGAAAAAATATTACATTTTGGTTCCGTTTTCGGGACCTCTTTTGTTTCTGCTCATCAAGATGTGGTGCACGCATGGATTTCTAGCTATCTTTAGAGAAAATTGAGCTTTGGGTGCATGACATCCTAAAAACATTTGCTCAAAGGTACAACATTGAACCGAGTTTTAATAAATGCAAATAGGTGGAAGATAACCTTTATGATTTCTTGTATGAGGCATTTTTCAAATTCTTTCCAGTAGAATTTTACCAATGGTTAGAAGCTTATGCATATAACAAGGGTGTCTGGCTAGGAAGAAAGCAAGTGTTGAGACAAGAAAACTATCAAGAACTTGTTGATTTGGATGAACTGTGGACAAGAAATGTATATCACTACTGGGAAGGTGTGTTATGTAGTTATACCTTGGAGTACATGATTTTGACATACCCGTGCCCAGAAAAAAGTAGATTTTTGGTTTTTACGCTAACCTAAAGGATCATACTTACGTGCGCTACCTTTAGCAACAAATATCTTGATGATTGAATTAGGGATGGAGAACTTACTGATCAAAGGCTAAATCCCCACCGCACGTAGGGGCAGGAAGCAAGTTTGGGAAGGATGTCATCAATCCAACTAGAAGAAATAGAAAGAGAACAAAATTACACAGGTATAATGATGCGCAAGAGAGGGCAGTTAAAGAGGTGATAAGATTGAGAGGAATGATGTTTGGAGGAGGTGATGAGAACCCTATAGAATGTAAGGGACCGTAGGATCATGTCTTACCAACATTGGGAAATTACATTAGAAGGACCCCTTCGACATCAGATGAGAGTGAGTCTGAGGAGAGATTGAGAGTCATTGGCACTCATCTGACCCAACCCGGCCACCTAGACCTTGTGCATGGTGCTTAGAAACCAAAATTTGTTTTAAAATATCATCACAGTGAAGGTGATTAGGAAGGTACTCAAGTATCACCACATTGGGTAGGAGATACAAGTATACACATATTGGTATCATCTTAGTAGGCGCAAAAAATTAAGGCACCGTGGATGGCAGTCCAACATGCACCCTATTGGAAGCACAATGGACTGAGGGGGGTGAATCAGTCCTACAAAAATTTCATTTCATTTACCATCCATAATCCATTAGTATTCATTTAACCATTTATACAACCATAAACCATATGTATGTTCAATTAAGCATATTAACAACTATGCACAAAATCAAGAGAAATAGATTATACAATAACACCAAATATATGTGGGAAACCCTCAAGGGAAAGAAAAACCACTGAAATTTTTTTGATAGTACACCTAACAAAGATATTTAGTGAAGTGCCAACTTCACAAGGATCACCAACCCCTAGTTTAGTAGAGCACCAACCCATAATTTAGTGAAGCACCCATTCCAAAAGAAGGATAAAATCTCCTAAGATGACCAAAAACCAACTCAGCCACCTGAATATGATTGATCTCTGATGATTCTTCTTCCACAACTGATAGAGATCACTTATTCAGCTCACACAACTTTGCTCAAACTCTAGATATTTAATATTTCTCTTTCTTTATCTTCTTTGACTTGTCTTACCTATAAGCACTTATACACATGTCATCAAATATTATTCAACCTGTATCAAATCTTTTCAGCTCTCAAAATATTCCCCCATACCATCTATTCACTCACCTATGGATTGCACCCTTCCCCATGTAATAATAGCTCCCAAAATGAGCTAAAACATCACTTTTATATGCAAATATTCATTCTAACCCAAAGTAGGTTGGTCTTAAACCTTTTTTTCAATAAATTCATCACTAAAAACATCCCATAACGTTTTCACAATAGCTAAAATTTACCCATATGATTTGGCCTAGAAAAAACCCTTCTTTCATAAACCAAAAAATCACTAAAACACACGCATTAGGATGCCAAAATTCTCCTCATTCCAAAACCATACTTTTTCATGACACATAAATCACCAAAAATGTTTAAAATAACATTTAAACATCATACATGGTCGTAATTTATCTTCAACCAATCAAATTATTTTGTTTAATTAGCTCAGTGCTCTTTGTACTTCTCAAAACAATTGTTTCTTCCACCCTTCATCACCTTGGAAACTTCATAATGATCACCAAATCACTTCAAAAAAATCAAAAACATGTTATGTAACCACTTTATTGGAAATTGGAATAACCTTTAGAACACTTCTAATCAAGTTATAGCTCCTTAAATCAACCTCACCTGCTCAAACCACAACTACTTTTTCCATTCACAAAAACAACCTGCCCAAAAACCAGTTATTTCTAAAGGTTAGCTTGATAAAAACATCTTATAAATAAATTAAATAGACATAAAACTAGATTCATTTAGCTGAAAAATTCACTCCCTATTCACATTCCATGTGGCATAAATCATCAACTCAAACATTTGATTCTCCAAACAACTAAAAAAGTCAAAAAATACAGTTTTGTTCTATGCACTAGCAGAAAACTATCCTTCGGTCCAAAGAATTAACCTATAAATCATGTCAAGTCACCTCATCATGATTAAAACCTTATATCAAATGAAATATATATGAATCATATTTCAAACATAACTTTAATCATCTTCAAAATCCACATGTATCTCAAGTTATGCCCATTTTATTGAACCCTAGCTATTTGAGATCCCAAAACTGCCCTTTGACCAGTCAACCTAGAATGGACCTCAAAACACCATGTACCTACATGAAATTTTCCTGAAAACCTACATGGATATAAATATCAAATCTCATTCATACATGACACCATGACAATTTATTTATGCTACCTCCTTTGGATAACCTTGTCCCAAAACTTTCACTCTTTATAAATTGACCTATTTGAGGTGGTGACCCACATCATCACCATGACCTCTAACAATACATTAATAGAAAGATGGAAGATATTCCTATACAAAATACAAGTAATCAAATTTTGATGAATACCTATCAAAACTATATTGATACAATGTAATTTTCTACAAATTACTCCTAAGTTAGGGTTTAGCTAGGGTTTCGAACCACTTTACCTTCTTATCGATTGTATCATAAAAAGATGACGATAAAAACACCTAATTATTTTTTATAAAGTATTAATAACTAACCTTAGAATATATTCCTAAGATATCTAAGGTCCCCATTCAAAGCACACAATTCATGGCAAGCATCAGAAGGTCAACTGTTTGTCACAAAAACACACTTGTTTCTTACCCATTTTTGCCAAAACTTGACATATCTTCAAAAATATTCATAATAATGACTTGAAATTCGGCATGAAACACCATGAAAACATCCTTGAACTACTCAAACTCACAAAATATCCCAAATACACATAAAACTCTCCATCTAATCTGAGATTTGGACCACTGTTAAACTTGTTTGTTTCTCATGTGTATTGCTTCTCAATAACCTCATACATGCCTCTAACCTTTGAATTATGACTCTGAAACTCATCACACACCTCAGGTAAACTTCCACCATGCTGTAATCCATGCTTGGAAAATACTAATATATGGTCCAAATCTCACATCTTTACCTCATGTTCTACATAATTTAGTGGATAGAAACATGCCTAGAATGAACTTGACTCAACCATGACAACCAATAAACTGATCATGTTGACATCAATGCAAACCCATGTATACTCATGAAACCATACATCATGGACCATGTATGACCTCATGAAAACCCTCAACCAATAGCTTGGGAAGACTCAAACTAGTGAATAGTCACTAGCTCAACTATGCATCAGGACACTGTTGACAACTCACCAAACTTGCACAACCATTCATGTTTGACACCTAAACAACATCATATGAAAAATCATATAGCACCAAGAAAAGTTTTTCCATAAATGGGGATTGACAACAATGAAAGCACAAACACACAATTAACAATACATCAATGTCTTCTTCAGACCTTATTTAGAAGCACTCTTGGTAGGCACGACGCCAGGATAGAGCTATTCAATGCTAGATACCCATTGGAGGTAGTACTATTGGCTGGGCTATAGGATAAATAGTTGGTGTACAGATTTAAACTACAATGGGGACATAAGGTAGTACTTCTAAACGTCCCTAGGTCATAGTAGGAGGCTTATGAGGTTCATGACCTTTGTCACATGGAGGTAATCCTAGTGGAGGTTCATGACCAGGATCTGGCCCTACTCTAGGATAAGGACCACAATAGCCATTACAAAAACCTTAGAAACCACATTAGCAAACCCCTCATATTTTCTTTGAGATGTCTCTTCAGTTACCATAGTATAAAGGTGTAGAAGATGTAGCTGAACATGTGCATAAGTATGAGTTGTTATGGAGAGCCAAAGGAATAATGGCCTCAGATCGTAAGGCAGGTCAATTTGTGACCACAGTTCAAGGCTGCACACACAACTAGTATAAAAAAATATAATCCCCATTAGAAAATTATGGATTATTGTGTGTTGTGTGTTGCCATTTTGGCTAAGTTCCATATACCTAAGTTTGAGTAGTAAAGCATTAGCACACCAAAGGATATTAAGAAGGGATTGTCTGAAAGTGTTAGGGAATATGACGCACATTTTAATACTTTGTTGTCTAAATTTTCATATGACATTCATCATATCCAACATGTGCAGTGGTTTTTGGGAGGCTTATTAACACCCTTCTAGAGAGCTCTTTCACATAAGACATTTATTGATCCCTGTGAGGATTTGGAAGCAGCAATGCACACTAAAGTAGTTAGGAGTGTAGATGTTAGGGTGAGTCCATTTCTTGAAACTCAAATCACAGCAATGGCTACCCAATTGGAGAAATTATCTACCAATTCAGCCCATGAGATGCATAAAGGATTGTGGTGTACCAATTATGAGGTGGAAGGACATTTAAAAGATAGTTATCCATACAGGAATGTGTGCTCGTTGTTAACAACTTGTGAGATTTGTCATAAAAATCATGATGTCCATAATTGTCCACTCTTGTAGCGCACGACTCAGAAGAATGTCTCTGTGTATTGAAAAAAATTTGACATGCACACCCATAACAAAGCTAAATGTCATTTGGTTAATCAGATCCATGGGCATGTGAAACAGGTTTACACCATACCAATGTGGAAAGTATCTTGTAGGGTCAAGAAGGACATACTAGTGAAGTGCGTGACAAAATGAATGGAGGATTTTGAGGTAGTTATAGAAGTAGAAGTCATGGTGTCCACAGAAGATTTGTGTGAGGGACATATTATACATGTGGATAACCTGATCATTATTAACATGGGTGTCTGAAGAACCGGTTATGCGCATATTGTGGAAAGACACACAAGGTTGAGGAATCTTAAGATTTGCATGCATACATGTGTAAGAATAATAAAAAGGATAAGGGTGTCATTATGATTAAGGTGGAATGCGCTAAGCAGGGACAATGGGAACCTAAGAAGATGGTTGAGCCTGAACTTCAACCTTTATCAGTTACTATGCACGCAGATGCAATGCGTACATGTGAGCAAGGAAAGGGAAACCACCCATATGAAGGGAAGAAGTTATGTATGTAATTTATCTAGACACAACCTAGCATAAGGAATTTTATGAAGATACCATCAAAGTAATCAGGGAGCTTCAAGGGGAAATACAGTGTTTAAAGGAGTAAGCATCAAAAGGGAACATGTAAGGAGTATTGAGCTACCACAGTAGGATATTGATGATCTTAGAGAGGTGTGTCGAATGCTTAGGAAGGAGAACATAATAACTCTTTTGGGAAAGTGTTTATAGGACAAGGTGTCACGCGTAGGTGTAGAAAGGGATTGCTATATTCTTCATGATAACTTGCTACCACAAGACCATGAATATGAAAAATAGATCACACTAGATGCAGTGATTAATGGATAGTTGGTAAGTAATATTCTCATTGACACAGGTGTGGAAGTCAATGTTCTCACCCTTGATTCTTGGAACCAAATGGGAAGGCCGTCATTACAGCCATCCTCAAATGTGATGTATATGGCTAAAAAGATAAGGGCCATGCCCATTGGGGTATTAAAATATGCTTTAATCACTATTCAATGAGCTAAATTCACAGGTTATTTTGAGGTATTAGAGCTGGTGGAAGCATATGATTTCCCTTTACTACTTAGACACACTTTTTGTTATTCTAATAGTGTAGACTTGCGCTTCAACAAGAGGTATATCAATTTTGAGAACAAAGATGAGTGTGTGGTAATTCCTTTGGATGACATGAAGGTTACGCCATATATAGAACCCATCAATGAGGAGGATTTAATAAGATCTATGCACATATGGTGTGTGAACCTGAGAATGTGGAGCCATTGAAAGAAGGTGTGATTTATTGGCAAGACACACAATCCATTAGTGATACCACTAGTGTGGCTTGTGAAAATTGGGCTCATGGCACTCACAAAATGGTTGGTCACGAGGTATGCAAAATATTGACAAGGATGGATAGGCCATGACATGTTAGGTTGTTGGGTAAAACCAACTTACCAAAGTATACATGAGAAGAGAATCAAGAATCATTCTTGCACGTGATGGAAGAACAGTGGCACAATGAAAGTGATAAGATAAATGTGATGGTATACACATTGTGTGGGACTATAGTACACTAGTGAGTGACACATATATATAATTTACTTGGTTGGAATGAGATCAAGGTGGCATTCTTGACAAGATTTGTTCAGAGAAATCTTCCTTCTTAGGTACAATATTATGATGGGAATACTTCTACCATGCTACAGATTCAAAGTTGTGGAAGGAAGTGGATGCAAGGGAAAGATGTTTTTCCACCATCTCTATGGGTACATAAATTTTATTCTATGTTGTGTGTATGCACATGTGCTTGATATGTGCATGCTAAGTTAAAGTAGGAGAAAGTGAGTTGGTGTGACCTGACTAAAGGTATTGTTCATACCTTTGATTATTTTTCTACTAAACCACCGGTTTATGAAGACTTGCAGATCATGCGGTGCATCAGATTGGGAGATATTGTGAAACTAGAGGAGCTTATGATTCAACTATTTGGTGAAAATGATACTAAGGTATGCGATGACTAAGTAGAAACCAAAGAGACAGTTGGGTCATGCATGGAGAGAAAAATAGAAAGGAAAACTGGTATACCTCGTAGATGATGAAGAAGTAGAAGACTTGGATATAAACCACATAGAAGGTGTGCACGAGGTGATGGATTCCATAGATGAGAAAGTGCACACATACCATGTGTCAATGAAGACAAAGAAAGTGAACATTATAACTGAGGACGTGCTTAAGGATGTTATTATTGGTGATTACTAGTCTGAACATGAGGTTGCAAAGATAATTGAGTTACTACAGGAATTTCAAGGTCCATTTCCTAGGGGTATCATGAATTGAAAGGCATAAATCCATCATTAGGGGAAATGAAAATCAATCTTAAGGATGGTAAGTAATTGGTTCAGAATAGGCCTTATAGAATGTACCTGAACCTGCGCGTCAAGGTAAAAGAAGAAATTAATCAGATGCTTAAGTTAGACATCATTGAGCCTATTGAGGAATCTAAATGGATAAGCCCCATGGTGATCAACATAAATAAGGATGGTTGGATAAATATCTATGTTGACTACATATTTCTCAATGCTTCATGTGTCATAGATACTTTTCCCACACCATTTATTGAAGCAACCTTGGAAGGAGTGGCAGGGTGCAAGATCTACTCTTTCACAAATGGATACTCAGGTTACCATCAGGTGAGGATTAGACGTGAAGACCATGAAAAGACCACTTTTTCCATGGAATGGGTATATTTTTTCTACATAGTCATGTCTTTTAGCTTGAATAATTCACTAGCATTGTTCTTGCGCATTGTGGTGAAAGACTTTCAAGACTTTTTTCATAAATTTCTCGGTATTTACTTAGATGACTAGGCGAGGTATGGCCTGGTAAAATATCATTGTGATTTCTTGAGATTGATGTTTGAAAGATGCAGGCAGCTGAGCATCTCATTGAATATAAAGAAGGGTATTTTTGCTACTCCTTTTGGTCCATTACTTGGACATATCATTTGTAAAGAGGGATTTTTGGTGGATCCATATAAAATTGCATTTATCTTGGGGGGCTGGAAGAACCAAATAATCAAAGCAAAGTGCATGGATTCTTGGGACATAATAGATACTACAAAAAATTTATCAAGGGGTATGCCATGATTGGTGCACTCTTGGAATAATTGTTAAAATCCAAAGGAAAATTCTATTAGGGTGACGTGCAGAAACAAGAATTTGATATTTTGAAGGAGAATCTCACCACTGCGTTTATCTTACAATTCCCTTCCTGGAACAAAACATTTCATGTGCATGTAGATTCTTCTCGTATAGCTATAGGACCAGTTTTGGCACAACCAAAAGAAGGAAATGTTGATCATCCTATCTGTTTTACGAGTAGAAAACTGACACCGACTGAGCAAAACCATATAACTGTAGATTGAGAAATAGGGACGGAAGCCTGTGTATATTTTATTGATCTCAATCAGTAAACAATTACAGAGAATGGGCTGCAATATTTATAGATATTGCACAGCCAAATACATCCGGGAAAATGAGTTGCACAGGTGCAACCAAAAACCAGATTTCACAAGCTTCCAATAACATTCGGGAAGCAAAATTACATAAAGACAAATATATTGTTTATAACAATATAACAATGTGCAAACAGACAAATATGGTTGTTTAACCATATAACAATTTAATCATTGATTATTTAATTAATAAAATTAATTAAATAATCCTACTATGCATAATTAATAATAGGATAATAAAATTTATCCTAACATTCCCCCCCTTAATTGTGCATTGTCTGAAGAGATGAGGAGAGAAATGCTCTGAACAACTCGAACTTGTCACGTGCAAGTGACTTTGTGAAAATATCTGCTCGTTGTTCAGCTGTTGGACAAAATTGAAGCTGGATGTTGTGCTTCAATACATGTTCGCGTATGAAATGAACCTGAACTTCAATGTGCTTTGTTCTCTCGTGAAAAACTGGATTGCGAATAAGTTTGAGAACACCTTCGTTGTCAACATACATGGTGGTCGGTTTGTCCTGTGGTATTCCAAGTCCTTCCAGTATGCGACGTAGCCAAATTGCTTCACAGACAGCTTCTCCTGCAGAACGATACTCGGCTTCTGTGGAAGAGCGAGAAACAAAGTGTTGTTTCTTACTTCCCCATGATATTGGTCCAGATCCCATAAAGAATACAAATCCAGAAGTGGATTTTCTATCATCAATGTTACCTGCATGATCTGAATCCGAATATCCAGTCAAGAAGAAGTTTTCGTTCTTCTTGTATTCTAGACCAAGATCCACTGATCCTTTGAGATATCTTAAAATGCGCTTTGCTGCTTTCCAATGACAAACTTTGGGTTCTTGCATGAACCTGGATAGATAGCTTACTGCAAAGCTGATATCTGGTCTAGTGTAGGTCAGGTAAATGAGACTCCCAATCAGCTGCCGATAGAGAGTGGCACTTACCTCAGGAGATGGATCTGAACGAGATAACTATAATCTGTTCTCCATAGGTGTAGCAATTGGTGTGCAATCCATCATCCTAAACTTCTCGAGCATTGTCTTGGTATATTTCATCTGAGAAACAAATATGTGATTCTCTTTCTGTCATACTTCCAGTCCAAGACAATAATGCATAAGCCCGAGATCTGTCATGTCGAATGATCGCTTAAGATCTTTCTTTGTTTCATCAATCATCTTCACTGAACTGCCAGTGATGACTAGATCATCGACATAAACTACAATAATCACCATCTCCCCCCCTTGCTTTTTGAGGTAGAGATTGGGATCGTATGGATTTCTGACAAATCCATGTTGTACGAGATGCTCATCAATCTTGATGTACCATGCCCGGGGTGCCTGTTTGAGGCCATACAGAGATTTCCTGAGTCTGCATACCTTTTCTTCTTGACCAGGTACTACATATCCCTCAGGTTGAGTCATGTAGACTTCTTCTTGCAAATCTCCATTCAGGAAGGCACTTTTTACGTCCATCTGGTGAACTTTCCATCCAAACTGAGCAGCTAGAGCAAAGATCATCCTGATCATTTTGATCTTAGCTGTGGGAGCAAATGTCTCCTCATAGTCAATGCCTTCTTTCTGTGCGTACCCCTTTGCTACAAGTCTTGCTTTACACTTGTCTACTGTCCCATCTGCTTTGTACTTAGTTTTGAATATCCATCTGCAACCAATGGGTTTCTTCCCTGGTGGAAGATCGACAAGCTGCCAAGTGTTATTCTTCATCACTGATTGATATTCAGAATCCATGGCATCTTTCCAAGCTTTTGACTGTAGGGCTTCCTGGACTGTAGATGGCTCGTCTGTTTCAATAACTCTACTCATCAAAGCAAAGTTAACTTCTTCTCTTGCTTTACTGCGAGTCCGTGGTCCAGGGGTGGATGTATCCGGTGGAGCATCCAGTCTTGCATCTCGTAATGTGCTTGTACACCATTTAGGCATACGTTGAGCTGTTCCCATGGGTTGTGGTCCTATCTGATCAACACCATCATCCCCATCATCACTTTCATCTTCTGAGGGAATATTTGCTTCAGTTTTTACAACTGGTGAAAAATCTACATCTTGCGAGTCCGGAGGAGGAGTCTCTGCTTCCTTCTTCTCGAAAAACTCAACATCTCTGCTTGTGTAGACTTTTCTGGTCTTAGGATCCATCAGTCTGTACCCAAGAGTCTCTTCACTGTATCCAATGAAGATGAGATTTTGTGACTTCATGTCCAATTTTTTTCTGTTCTGTTTGGGTATGTGCATGCTGGCTTTGCACCCGAATACTCTGAGGTGTGCAATGGATGGTTTCCTTTTTGACCATGCTTCTTGTGGTGTAATTCCATCAAGAGCAGTTGTGGGCGCTCTGTTTAGCAAATACACTACTGTTTTTGCTGCTTCTACCCAAAATGTCTTTGCAAGTTCAGAATCATCGATCATGCATCGCACCATTTCCATGATATTACGATTTCTTCTCTCAACAACACCATTTTGCTGCGGTGTGTGTGGAGGAGGCATTTGTCGACGAATCCCGTGAGTTTGTAGATAGTCTCTGAACTCATCACTGGTGAATTCCCCCCCTCAATCTGAGCGGAGAGTTCTGATGTGACGACCAGTTTCTTTCTCAACTGCCACTTTGAACTTTTTGAACGTTTCAAAGGCCTCACTTTTCTTATGAAGACAAAAAATCCACATTTTGCGTGAATAGTCGTCAACACAGAGCATGAAGTACTGGAACCCTGAATGACTTGGCTGCATTGGACCGCACAGATCGGTATGAACCAGGTCAAGTTTTCCATGAGCTCGAAAAGTACTTGTTTGGAATGAAACTTTGTGTTGTTTCCCTGCTAAGCAGTGAGGACACTTGTCTGTATCCTTCTGAAGAGATGGTAGCCCATGTACCATATTGCACCGGCGAAGTGTGTCGAGATATTTGAAACTTACATGACCAAATCTCCTATGCCACAACTGAGCTGAGGTGGAGTTTTTAGCCACGAGTGCTTGATCATTTTTGTGAATGAAATCAAGTTGAAACATTCTTCCCACATTTGAGGCTTTTGCAATTATTTTCGAGCCTCTGGATTTATCTCGAATCAAACACATTTTCTTGCCGGATTGACTATCAAAGTCAATTTTCAGGTTGTGATCTAGGAGTTGACTGACCGAAAGAAGGTTCTTTGTCAACCCAAGGACATATAGAACATCTGATAGTTTGCATTTGCGTGAACCAAGGGGTAGAGAAATGTTTCCAATCCCCTGTACTGTATATGAAGAATCATCTCCCAACGAAACATGATTTTTGATGGTGTGTCCCTCATTGAAATAAACCAGTCTCTGTGGCCGGTCATGTGTCGAGTGGCTCCCGAATCAACATACCAGACTTCACTAGATGACGTGGATGGTTCACTTGATCGAGCAGTGAACAAGAAGTCTTCATTGTCTGACTGATCTTGTTGCTCAGCAATATTACCTTGCTGGTGGGGTCTTCTTTTCCAGTTCCCCTTTTTCTGCCCGTGATAATTGTTTGACTGTCCCTTGTAATTTTGTTGTTGTTGAGGTCCAGCATTGCTTGATGAACCTTTCTTATATGTATTAAACCAACATTCTTGCAAGTCATGTCCTCTTTTGCAAATGGGACATCGCTTCTTCTGTTGATTGTCCCCATGATACTGATTCTGATGTGGGGACTTCTGATAGGATTTAGGTTTTCCTTTACCTTTTCCTTTCCATTTTTGATGTGAAGACAGTGCCTGCTCCTCTTCATCATCCTTGTTGTGCATTGCTTCCTCTTGTTGCAGTAGGTTTACTAACTTGTCAAAACTAATTGTCGTATCTGACAAGTTTAGAGTTGTGACAAAAATTTGGTAAGAAGAAGGGAGAGCTCTCAGAACAATGGGAACGAGAGACTCATCTTTGACCTCTTCTCCTAGGGCTAGAAGTGAAGCCCTCAACTCTGCAACTCTTCTTAGGAAGGCTTCAATTTTCTCATTCTGTTTGAATTTCAACGTATGTAACTGACTCTACAAATTGAGTATGACATTCTTGTTCTTGGCCTCATATATTGTGCTCAGTTTATCCCAAGCTTCTTTTGCTGATGTAGCATCTCGAATGTGGACTTGCACATCGTCGGATACTCCAAACAAGATGATGAGCTTTGCTTTCTGATCTGCTCTATCAAATTGTCGTTGTTGTGTTGCATCCATTGGTGATCTGGTTAGAGTACCAGTCACAACAGGCCAGATTTCTTCAAACTCAAGCTGTGTCTTGATTTTTGTCTTCCAAGCAGCATAGTTGCTTCCTCTGAGCAATTGTGAATCCGGAAGAAAAAATTTAGGGGCATTGGTGCCCATTTTGCAGAGATCACTGACAGGGTTTGGCTCTTATCACTCCAGGTATAAGGTCTCCCAATCTATATACCATCAGTCCGATATACTGAACCTTTCTATATACGCGCCCTTCCGATATACCCGTCGGTACGTGGAAGAAGCTCGCCCTTTCTATATACCTGGCGGTACGTGAAAGAGGCGTTAACGTACGTGAAAGAATTCGATACGTGGTACCAAGACAGTACTAATGGGGTCTGTGCGATTATTGACACCGGCTCAAAGAAATATCCTCATACGCGCGCGTAACTTCGCTATATACTCGGATAATTTCTCAGTCCGGATTTATGTCTTGCAATCGTTCACAGACGGATGGGATGGTTCATAGTGTGTGCACTGTGACCTTATTACTCCCTATTGATTTATAGGGACGATGCCCAGACGACGTTGTTGCAGCTATATTAGGCGTTAAGTGCAGTAGTAGTCGCGACGGCTTTACCCGTAAGCGCTTCCCAGAGGCACTGTATATACCGAACGCTGCGAATGAGATCTAGGATCTCGTGAGTGTTACAGAACCAATTTTACTTTTTTTTTATTACAATTCTGCCAGTTTCTTAGCAGTTACAAAGTTTTGCAGTTGACTATGGCAACCTGCAAATTAGTACAATATATAATACAATTTGAATGACAGGCAAAAAATTTCAGTTTCGGGGTCCTGGTGACCTCCTGAGCCCTAAATGCTAAAAATTGCAAAAAAATAGCTGAAAATGCAATTTTTAGGTGGGTCTCCTTTTGCAAAAAATGTCTGGAATGAGAAAACAGACCAAATGGGAGAAAAAAAAAATTTTACCCTAATTTAGGGATTCTCCGCTAAATTTAGTTAGTGATAACTAAATTCAAAAAAGCTGCTAAATTTAGCAGTTCTGCCAAAATTTCCGCCAGATGCAAAAGGAGAGTTTTTGAGTGTTTTTTGTGGGATTTGATCCTCAAACCTCTCACTCCTAAGGCACATGCAATAACCAACTTGGCCACTTGGGGCGCTTGGACTATGAAAGGAAGAAATTTGTATTTATTGTCAAATAAATTGTCTTACCTCTTGAAAAATGAATGCCACGTGGCGCATGCTGGTGAAGGGGCGTTTTTAGGGTTCTATTTGCCCAAAAAACGGATCTGAGACTTTATTTCTTTGCTCAGGCCGCAATTTCTCCTTCCCAGGCCGCGTTTTTTGTGTTGGGGCGCGTTTTTCTCCTTTGGGGCGCGTTTTTCTCCTTTTCTGCTGTTTCTTATTGCCCTGGCCACATTTTTCCTTGCCTGGGCGCGTGTTTTCAATGCCTGGGCGTGTTTTTTTGTTGCTGGCCTTTGTACAGGCCGTGGAAGATTAAAAATGGCGTGTTTTGTTTGCTTTGGCTGCGTTTTTGCTGTTGTCTTCCTTTGGACAGGCCGTGGGAGACAGAAATGGCACGTTTTTGCTGTTGTTTGCCTTCATTTACTTGTTGTTTTTGCTGGGCGCGGATTTTTACATGCTTGGCCACACTTTTTATTGTTTTCTTTTGTGTGCAGGTGGATGCGGACGTCCAGCAGGCCGTGTGAGACAGCAAAGGCGTTTCTTAGCTCCAAAAACAACACTTCCTTGATGCAGGCTGCGCAGGGACTGAGAATGGGCGCATATGCTCAAAAAAACTCTTTTTTTTCACCTCCCACTGTATATTTTCCAGCTTGGGTGCCTCTTTCTTCTTTTTTTTATTTTCTTTGCTCTGTTTGTTCACTACAGGTGCATATACATAGCAAAGCAATCCTCCAAAACAAAATATACCTCTAAATGCAGTAAAATCAAAACCCTGATTGGGGAAATTTTTATTTTTTTTTTAAATTCAATACCTGTAGCAATTTTTGCCTGGTGCTGAGTGCACCAGTGCAAAAAAAATTTGCCTTCCAAGTACCTGGAAGGAACAGGCTGATGTGGGGGAGGCAGGGATGGGGCTGGGAGTTTGCACGAGGCTGCACAGGCTCTCGAATGCTGCAAATACGTCTCCAATCTCCTCTTTCTCTGCTGCTCTCTCTTCCACACCTTCACAGGGCCAGAATTTCACTCTGGTACCAAATGTAGATTGAGAAACAGGGACAGAAGCCTGTGTATATTTTATTGATCTCAATCAGTAAACAATTACAGAGAATGGGCTGCAATATTTATAGATATTGCACAGCCAAATACATCCGGGAAAATGAGTTGCACAGGTGCAACCAAAAACCAAATTTCACAAGCTTCCAATAACATCCGGGAAGCAAAATTACATAAAGACAAATATATTGTTTATAACAATATAACAATGTGCAAACAGACAAATATGGTTGTTTAACCATATAACAATTTAATCATTGATTATTTAATTAATAAAATTAATTAAATAATCCTACTATGCATAATTAATAATAGGATAATAAAATTTATCCTAACAATAACCACATAGTGCAAAGGTTTTTCAATGATAGATGTGCTTCATAATTTCTAGCAGTACTTATTGGACACTCCTTTTATATTTTATACTAATCATATGGTGTTAAAGTACTTGGTTAATAAGACAATTTTGTAGGGAAGCATATGTTGTTGGATCCTTCTCTTCCAGACATTTGATTTCTTAGTTATAGTAAAGCTTGGTAAGATAAATTCATGACCTATGTCAAGAATTAATTTTGATGTGGATGCGCAGATCATAAAAGACATTATGTGTGATTCCCAGTTGTTCAGGCTAAACCGTGTGCCTGCAGACTTAGAAGATATTACAGTATTCTTGCGCACTTGGGTTGCACATGAAGGAATAAAGACATTGGAGAAAAAATAACTTATTATTCACGTTGTACCATATCATCTTATTTGAGCAGATTTATATAATATGGGTAGAGATGAGGTCTTGTGAGATATAGCATGAGCCTAACATTATCATGGAGTAAGTGCATGGGGGAATCACTTGAGGAAACTATGCAGGAGAAACAACAACGCAGAAGATATTATTGGTTTCTTTATGGTGGGTAACATTGTATAAGAACACTAAGACATTTGTTAAGGCTTGTCACCATTTTCAGAGGATGAGTAAGCCTAGAAATCGAGATGAGATGCCACTACGCCCTATAATAAGTGCAAAACCATTTGAAAAGTGGGAAATTGAATTTGTAGACCCAATTTCTCCACTTGCATGTAGTACAGGCACACGTTATATCATAATGTGTACATATTATTTGATAAGATGGGAGGAAGTTGTGCCTACAAAATTTTGCATTGTAATAACATCAGCTAGATTCCTCTAGGAAAATATCATAAGCATGTATGGATGTCTATTGAGCCTTGCAAGTGATAGACGAACCCATTTTCTGAATGATACAATAAGGATATTTTGGCAAAGTTCATGGTAACACATCATAAGACTATACCCTATCACCCTCAAGCCAATGGAATTATTGAGGTGTTTAACAAGATTCTGGGACAAACATTGACAAAGATCTGTGATGTTGGAAGAAAAGATTTGGATGATAAGGTTTTGAAAGTATTATGGGCGTATAGAAAAAATTATAAAAGGTTGAATAAGGCCACACTCTTTCAATTGGTGTTTGGAAAAGACAAAATCTTTCATGTGGAATTTATGTTACCCAACCTGTGTATTGTGTATGTAGGAGGATTGGATGATGAGAAAGTTGTAGAAGAGTGTATTGATAAACATTTGTAGTTGGATGAGGGTCAAGTTATTATGTGATGGATTCAGAAGATAGATAAATTGTGACATAATTCCTGACATGACATGCATATTAAGAACAATTCTTTTACAGTTCGAGGGATGGTGCTTCTCTATGATTCAAATTTTATGCGTCATCCTGTAAAACTTAAAGTGCATTGGTTGGGACAATTTTTAGTAACTAAGATACTGGAATCAGATGCATATCAATTGCAGGCATTGGATAACACCTTGTTGCTTGGTTACTTCAATGGTATTAGGTTGAATCCCTACTATAAATGAGCATATTTTTGTTTTTGTAATAATGAAGTATTACCACTTAGATTAGATTTCCTTTCTATTTTTTTCCTACTTGTTTTGTTGTAATAATAGGATTCACATGCAGGAGCTGATTACTCTATGTTAGGTTGATGCTTAGAGGAGCTCACATGCTTTTAGTGTGGGGTGAAGCAGATGAAAGTGCACGTGAGATAAAAACAATGGGAGGTAGGTACTTCTTGAGAAGCTAGTGAATGTGTGTGTGATGGTGAAAAGGGATGGTACGTGGTGGAAAATAAATTGGTGCGCAGAAGAAAAAAAGTAAGGTATGTATTGGAAAACGGTACATGTGCATGCGAAGGAAGTATCACAGGTTCTTAAGGATGTTATTGTTTTAAGTTGATGAAATTTCTTAGATTGAAAACCACGTGAATGGAGGATCGTGCAGTGTAACACGAGGCAGGCAATGACAAGATAGACTACTTGGCAAGTGGCACAGAGGAATGTATGTGGAGTAGGATGATGTGCACAAGAGGGTATGTAACCTAGGAAGTAGTAGCACACCAAAAGGTTGTGACTACATCGTGTGGGAGAAAGTGGGAAAAAAACACGAGAGAAATTGAAAAGTACATTTAAAGCAAAAAGTGGTGGTAGGTGAGGAGTACTTAATGCAGAAAACATTATAAAATATATAAAAGGGGCACAATTAAATTCATTATTACATTTCTTTTGATAACTTTTGTGTTCATGTAATTGAAAGTGCAATCAATTGCGACGAGCTAGTGCGAAGAAAGAATCAAATAAGTAGAAAACAAATGAACTAGATGTAAGTGCACGTGACCTTGAATTTGGAGAGTTCCTTTAGTGGAAGTGGAAGCTTGGAGAGAACGTGTGGAAGTAAGAATGGCTTAGGGTTTGTAAAGATTTTTGAGTTTGCAAAGCTAGGGCACAAAATGAAGCAGATAAGAGCAAGGGTGTGAGAAAATAGATTGAATTCCTAGGTGTAAAAATAAAGCGAGTGAATTTTAGCACTTAGGGCACGTATTTCAGGGTTTATTGAGAAGTTTGGAAACCAAACCAGTTAATAAGAAAAAAATTACACCTAGGCGGGCACCAAAGGATAAGAAGTTTTTTGAAGAGGATCCCAAGGATTAGGTCTTAGAGATGAAATACCCATCAGAGGTGATAGTTGGTCAGCCTTAGGCATTTAAGATTCACAATTACAAGAGCAGCGAGTACAATCATCATGTGTAAGGGCACAAGGTAGGAATTAATGAGGATGGTTTAAGTGAGCTAGGCACAAGGACTGCATAGGGGAAGCTAATATTGGATGATTCAGTGCATATGACCTTGGAGGATGTTGGGGCTCTTCAATTATTTGAGCTAATTTATTTTACGAATCATGCGCACCTATTTTAGTGGGTAATGTCACGCATACATGAGGACTACTTTTACTTTATAAGTAGGTGAATGAGGTTAACTTCTAGGCTGATCAATAGAGTTATAGGCCCATGTGACTTAGGGGAAGAAATAGAAATGGATCTGTGTGACGAGACCAAGATTGAGGAAACAACCACAAAATTGCAATACCAAAGGGGAGAAGCGCACATTCGATTTGGAAAAGTGATCCAAAAATCAAATTAGTTGGTAAAGTTTCCCTAAATCTCCTAGGATCATTACAGTATGGTAGAATACTTTGAGAATTTTTTTTTCACTTGTTTGAACACAAAAAATAGACTCGATTTCAGCAAGTTATCATCTGTAGAAGATTCCAAATAGAGGAGAAAAAATAGGTGCATCTGACCAATCAAGATACAACATGTGGCAAAATGAAATTGAGCAAAAATAAAAAAATAAAAATTTGGTTTTGTGACTCCGGTATTTGACGATCATTTTCAAATGAGTGGGCCCCTCTATTTACTAGCTGGGAGCCCTCAACCAAGGTCGACACGCATTTTTATCAGAGGGGTGTCTTTTCCACATTACTTCATTTTACTACTGCCACTATTTTGTATATATTTTCCTTTGAGTGTAATTACGGAGTGAATGTGGGATATTGCATTATATTAAAATTGTATTATCCATTCGGGAACCATTTATATTTGGACTAGCTCGACTAACCTAATAGCTCACTTCCCACAACACTCGGGCTCAGCTTACCTAAATAGTTCAACTCTCCAAACATATCCCGCCCAACTCTCCACTAGCCATCCACACGTGAGCCCATACTTATCCACGATCGAGCTATACATAGCTCACCGTTCAAACAAAGTTCCACGAACACATACGTGGCATAACCAACATAGTCGTTAGCCCATGTGGCTTTGTATAAAATGTGGCCTAAGCCACATAACCAAACCACCCTCCGTATTTTTACACAACCAGTCACCTTACCAAGTGATACATGTGGGATTTTGTCCACTTGGGAAAAAAACCAATGGATGAGGTGGTTAGAAAGACTTGACCCCCTAACCTCACGGATGGTAAAAAATAGATTTGTCACTACACCATAGGAAGTTAATAGGATATTAAAGGAGGTAAATTATATTTGAGGGGTAATGTGCAGATGACTATGTGTAGACTATAAACATTTAGTTTTGGAAATCTTAAAAATTGAAGCACTTAGGATCAAAACCAGGTCTCAGAGAAAACTGGTAACAATCTCAAAATTCAAAGATGCCCCTGATGGTACATTTATTTATCCAATTTGGAGTTCATATGCCATTTTTTAAATTATTTTGTGTAGCTTTTGACAGAGAACTAAAGAGAAATCAATTGCAAAGCTAGGGAAAAACATGGAGAGTGGAAACTGATATTTTTCAGAGCTCACAAGTTCTTAGAGTCTTCTGGAAGGTTTATGAAAGGTTCATTGTTTGATTTGTAAGCTTTTATATGTATTTGAAAATATACACATTAATGGTCAGTTCGTATGAATTTGGGGATGTAGGAATTTTTCCAAACCCCGTAAACAATTCTTGTGTTGTCTTTTCTGATTTTTCACATTCAAATATCATTATATATGCATATTTTTAAATCATATTTTATTTTTTCATGCAAATTTAAGCAGTTTGACAATTTTACAGTAAATCGATTAAATCAGGTAAAATGGAAATCTGAGTGGTTCAAATGTATAACTGATATGAATAATTAAATTCATTTTTAATTCATTTTTTTAAACAAATATGGATCAGATTTGAATCATAAATTAATCAAATTTATAATAATTTTAAGTTGATAAAAGTTGAGAGATGATAAGATTTAAAAGCTCATTGTAAATAGTTAAAAAAGTAGAGTATTTTATCGTGTTTACGGATCATGTTTGATATCATAGCAGGCTGATTTGACTATTTGATTGCTTCAAATTATGAATTTGGTTCAGTTGTTATTAGATAGGTATAGTTGCATGATGGGAAAGTTATCGAAATAGGAAAATTTTGAAGAGCTTGAGGCATTCAACTACTAGATCCAGGAATACAATGCAATCCTAATATCAATGTCTTATTCCTTGGAACAGGAATGTGAGAAATTGAAAAATGGATTAGAAAGCCAAGGATCATCTTTTGGCAAAGTTAATTCTAGTGTTGACATGAAGGGGAAAAATAAGTTCGTCATGTAATAAGGACCTTCCTCTCCCACAAGTATACAAGATGATTCAAGAATTGTAAGTATTCCACCACGTGTTGAATCTTCCCATTAAAAATTAGTTGAAAATGATTTTTGTAAGTTTGAACAACATACTAAGGGAATAGGTTCAAAGTTACTTTTTAAAATGGGATTTTATGGAAAAATCCTTGGAAAATAAGGCCAAGGAATTTCTAACCCCATCCAGGTAGAGGATAGTCCTCACTGTGAAGGTTTGGGATTTAGATTTAGTGGTCAGAATGAGAAAGGTGAATGCTCCATAATAGTTGAGACTATAAGGGAGAAACCTCCACCACATCCCATGAAAGGTAGAAATGGTAATGTGAAAAAATTGAAAAATGTTTATTTTAAACAACATAAGTATTACAGTGTTCTTTTTTGCTATACACATAATTTATGGTACATTTATCCATGCAGTTTTTGTGGATTATCTATCCACTGTGTAGCTAAATTCTAGAAAATGAAATCATTATTGGGAAGAATTTTGAAAGACCATTTTCATACACAAGCTTATAAAAATAGAAATCTGGGTAAATTTCCTTAAAAAGTGGGCATAAGATATTGTATCCATTGTCATAGGAAAGTTCATGAGGTTAATATGTATTGGTAGTTGTAGATACAAAATATATGCACTTAGGTGCCTTTCTAGGTCCTAAAAGCATGATAACATTTACATGATTCCTTAGTAAGAAAACTAGTAATTAAAAACTCTCTTTAGCCTTTTACTTTGTCTTCTGCACTTTTACTAGCTTTATGCATCTTACAATATTGCCAGCATTCGACTATTTTATATTTCTATAGCCTCAGACACTAGCACCCAGTTAGGACACTAGCGCTAAGAGCTCCTATCCTCCTGGGCTCTCCCTCCCTCTTTACCTTTTTCTTATCCTTTTGGACCCCTTTCGCTTCTTAATTACTTTTTACTACTTTGGGTCAACCTTTCAGTTATCAATTACAAAATTCAAACAAGGTAATCATATAAATACACAATTATGTTTTAAAAATAAATAACCAAGAATAAGCATTACATATTACCACCTAATCTTGCATTCAAAGGAATAAAATCATCAAAGGCATCCATCTAGCACTCATTCAAGGGACAAGGGTTGCATCACTTCTACATAAATAATATAGGAGGGGAAGTCTATTCTAGTTCATCCCACATATTTTATACATATGGTACATTCTAGATCTATCCCATTATCACTGTATAACCTACACAAGGGAATCCTCAGGCATCATTTTCACACACACACATACAAGAACTAAATGGATTCTAAGATGTAGTACAATTCTTGGTCGTAAGTTCACTCTTTGGGTGACTGTTGGGGTTGGCTCCACTCCCCATTCTATATTTTCCTTTTTATGTTTGATTTGGTTTATGGGTATGTGCATTTGAACTTATTTCTTGAAGGTTACAGGTACCTTCAGTGATCAAGGAGTGAATCTCGGGCAATAAACAAGAATAAAAAATATATCTCTTTCAACACAAAAGACATAAAAATATGAGAGTTCACTCGACCACTAGTGCTCAGGTGCTCCTACCCTCCTGTAGATGCCCCTATCTTGCATCATTCTAAGTTCCAAAACATCTAAAGAGCTTCAATAAAACTTCCTACAGTGTGTTTCAGCTATTCACCTATCCAGATCACTTCCAGTTTGCTCATAAACTAGCTAAGTCTTCCTATATCCCTCTCTTGTTTAGGTTTTCACATTGTACATGTTTGTTTGTTTGTCTTACTATATATTAGCATTTTTACATCATTATTTACAATAGTTACTCCAAAAAATAATTAATGACCTTTACATTAAATTGTAATCTTCTTCTGAAACAACATTGGAAAGTTGTGGGAAAGAAAATATTTGTAAAACCAACAGTTACTAGAATAACCCACACAAATACCAAGGTATACACTGACAAAATTGAACTACCTAAAAAGAAAATTTTGATTAAATTGGTTGGTAAACAATTTATTAATTTCATGTTTGTGTTGTTGATTAGCATGTATATTCATTCAAAGCATTTTGTTAGATTCCGGTGAATGATGAAAGGAAAAATTCCCATATTTCATTTTGGCTCTGAACATTGGTGTTACATGTAGGGAAGAGATGAGAGATAGGTTTATCATTCTCATATTCTACTTCTCATGTATAAGATTGAAAAAATCCATTTTGACTTTGACAGCAAAATTTGCATTTCAATATATTTGTTGTTGATTTTATCATGAAAAATTATGGGAACTATTTGTATTTTAATTAATATACAAGTTTATTGTTTCCACACATGGTATTTGTACATACATGAAGTCCCTTATTTTGGGCATTTATTTGTAACTATCTTATGCGGTTACTATTAGGGTGTACATTGATTACACTAACAAACTAGTTTGCAGATTATGTCTAGTGATCTTTTGCAGTGGATAGTTGTTTCACCATTTTTGGTATACAAATAGTTTGATTCTATCCTATTTACAATTCAGAATGTTGGGATAGATACTTCATTGATTGATTAACATGATTCACTTTTGACTCTTGTCTATTTTTTTGCATATGTGTAGTCTAAACATTCTAGATCGTGTTTGTGATATTTCCAGTGATTGACGATTTCATATAATTTAGTGGACACTAATCTATTATTGGCATGTAGATGTCTTTATATACTAATCTATTCTAGTGGAATTTTGTTTACATTGGTTGGCAATATCACATAGTATTAGTTTAACAGTTGCCTCTTCTGGTGAGCAATTGTCTATTTTTAGACTGACCAATTTTTTGTGATGGCAGTTACAGTTACTAGGATTTGATAGTTCTAATCTGATTGCAGATATTGGCAGAATCACAGAGTATCAATGGGACAGTTTCCTCTTTCAGATTATAATTGTCTAATTTTAAATGATCTATTTTTTATGATAATATTTTTAACAATTTTCACTGATATTGGTCATAATGCTATTTATATGGATCGTGTATGTGTTTGTGATATGCAGGAAGATGATTAGAAATATTTGTGGGTAAAAAAAGCTATTTTGAGGAGGTGTGATCTAGAGGTGTGCTTCCTCATGCTTTGTGGGTTTCCCAAAGGCTGTTACTTGCTTGTGCTTTACGGATTTCCAACCTACTTCTACTTCCAAGTACCTTACGAGTTTCTTGATTGCTATTTCTTAAGACTGGTGCTTTGCGGGTTTACGACCCCCCACTACTTCTCCATGTTTTTTCATACTTTCAACTACTTACCACTTCAACTATGTTATGTACTAAATTGACCCCCTATTGCTTAAGGTTTGTGCCTTATAGGTTTTCAAATGGCCATTACTTATCATGCTTTGCGGTGTTTCAAAATGCTTTTACTTCTACCTTCTTTGTGTGGAACCGAACTACTCCTACTTATTTACTCAAAACTTTAAGTAAAAGCATCCTAAAAACCCTCTCTTCATTGTGAAAACAATTTTTCTTATTAGACTGTATATTTTAAGACTAGTACTTCACTTCTAAAGGATTTTTACGTACTTTCATGACCAAATTAACTCTAGATATGCTTACTTATAAGATATCAGTTGTATAACTTGAAATCTACATCTTAAGCAGGAATAGTTAATGACTTCTCAGTAGTTGGCACACAGTGTTTACTTGAATAAATCACTACAAATGTCTGAGACAAGATAAATCTCACCTGAATCAAGGGAAAATTCATCAAAAGTAGAGGAAGTTTCCATTATTTAGGAATACCATAATCTTTTGATTGAAGAAACTTCCATGACCTGGAGAGGAAAAGGGAAATCTAAGTCTAGGCCAGTTAGTGAGACACAAGGGGATAAGATGAAGTATGAATATAAAATTTACCCAATTGAATATTATATTGTGTATAATTTTTTTGAAATTAGTGACACAGATATGGGGCATGTGTCTACAACTAAACTTATAGAAATATCTAAAGCAATAAGGCAGACCCCTTTAATGCAGGCTCTTACTAACATTGGATTGATCCAAGTAGTTGTATTTCCTAGATTTTCCCAATTACCCAAGTTTGTTCTAGAATGTGCCAAGTATTATGATTCTTTAACTAAGTCAATTAAGGATACATTAGGTAATCTAGTAGTGAGACTTGATACTCAGTTTTTCAATTATTGCTTGAAGATTCCCACAAAGGCAAAGGTGTTGGATGTAAATATGGAAAATGATATCAATAAATGGGAGGATAACCTCAATGATTGCATTAGAATTATGAATTTGAACTATCTAAAGAAACCAAAACATCCCTGGAGGTTTCCCGAAACCATTGTAAGATCAGATTTAGTTTAAGAAGTTGATGACATAACTCAGTTGTTATGCCGAATCAATGGATAAAAGAATGCCAAATATTTTTGTTTACGGATGTATTACTTCATCAAAACAATTGCACCCAAAAAATCCAGTGCACCAATTAACTAGGTTGATTTGATAAGCAATAACATTGATCATCAATTGCAATAGGTGAGACAAACTTTTAATTTCAAGATGACCTCTTATCTAGTGTATGATGAGGTAGTAAATGGCACTTTTTATAGGTTGCATAGAAAAGGAATTTCAGCTTCAAAACCTATCTATGAACATTACCCTCAGTTGGTATTATCTAAGTACTTTAAGAAATACATGAAGGTGAATGATTTCTTCTTTTATGAAGTTATTAGTAAGCTCAATACTAAGGTAAGGGAAAATAGGGTAACCAATGCATCATGGGATAAATTTTTCCAATATGGGTGCATCTTCATTCAATTCTCCAATTTCACTTATCTCAAGGTTTTTTGTTTCTCGAGAAAACCACTTAAGCTACCAAGGTACCCTAATGATAAATGGATGATGTTGGAATTATGTAGACAATTAGTGGAACTACATGACCTACATTCATCTTTTCATAGAGAAGTGGTTAGCTTACCAATTTTCATTAGTTGTTATCATTGTGTTAAGATCCACATGGCTAGGAATATTTCAAAGGAGATGTTTCATAATTATACTTAGGAGTTCTATGAGTCTAGAACAACTTTTGAATTTAGAAATATTGCACAAAAGATAGTCAAAATAGATTACATGCACCTCTCAGCACTTGAATATTTCTGGATTGATTGATGGGATGAATTTGAAGTTAGAAAAAGAGACTATAGTAGGATGACATTCCAACAGATTATCAACTTTAGCTTGGAAAATTTTCCTAAAAATATCCATGATGATGGGAATGTAATTTCTTATTCCTACAGTCAAATGGGAGGATATAATGTTCCAATCCCATCCATAAGAAATAAAGATCAAATATTTGAGGATAGAACATCAATAGTCTTAGTTTACACCTCAAATTGGCTCCTTGAAAGATTTTATTGTCTAGAAGAGTCGGTAATGAAGTAAATGAGTGAAAAGATAACCAAAAGGAAATAAGGGTCGGGTGAGAGTAGCAAAGGACATAAGAGGTCACCACCAATCAAGAAGCCAAGAACAGAATTCCCATAATCTAAACAGGCATCGACCCCTAGATTCACTCTAAGTGAAGTTTCTAACTCATTAATATAGGTGGTATCTTCATCTTTTGTTTCCCCTGTCATACGAATTCCTTCTACACAAGTGGCAATTATCATGCCACCCTTGAAGCCAGCCATATTCATTAACCCCTCAATAAGGGTAGACACTCCGTCTCCCCACCCCCCTCCTTTCTCTCCATCAATAAATCCTCCTCCACCATCAAATGATCAGTCTAACACATAGCATAAGGAGGGACATAATGCTACCATGAAGATTTCTGAACTTCATGAAGTATCATAATCAAAAGAGAGAGGTAAAGCTACAATGGAAGCAAAGGAAATGGAAGAAGTATAAATTGAGATAGAAAGTGAAGAGCACACTCATCCAGAGACCATGCAGAATCCCCAAGTGTAAAAAGAAGTTTAGAAGGGAGAATAAATTGAATTAGATTCAAGCAACAAAAATCTTGAGGAGAAGGAAATTTAAAATTAGTTGGTAACTCAAAAAATTATTGAATTAGAGAAATTATTGTTACAAGGTACTATAGCTAAAGCACCTGAAGCACGATAAGAAATGGTTGCACACCCTACCGTTGTTGTGACCAGTTGGGAGATGCTGGTCCGTTCATGTACTCCAATCTCTATCAAACAAGACTTCTCATCATGGTTAACATCACAAACACTTCTGAACTCCAAGGAAGTAATTAATTTGGAAGAAATAGATCTGTAATTTCTTAGAAATACTGAGAAGAGGGAGAAGAAATCCAAAGCTGCCAAGGTAACTTTCAAGCTAGCAATTGAATCATCAGGTCCGAAATTTGTAGAATTGTCTACCCCAGCAGTAAGAAATAAAAAATGATAATTAGTTAAAGAGGATATAACCATGACAAGAGTGCCTCTGGGAGAAGTGACTATTGAAGGACTGAAGCAAGATACTCATACTTTAATTGATACACTTTTTCTTAAGCTTGATAAAGAGAAGGCTGAGAGAGATAGACTTAATGATCAAATCTCCAAATTGTGTGAGATTATTGCAAAGGTTTCCAATTCTTCTTCTCATCCTATATTGTCTGGAGAGAAAGTCAACCCTCAGGTCATCACAATAGTAAAAGAAACAGGAGATAAAGCTAAAGTTTTGGATGAGTGGATTAAATTGATTAATAACATGGCAAGTGAAAAGTATTCAGAATATTTATTTGTAATGAAATATTTCTAGGGAAGGTTTGATCAGTTGAATAATTTTAAATTGGAAATAGACAATGAGTGTGGGATCGCTGAGCTACAATTGGAGAATCTTGAGAAAATAAAATCATTGCCAAAAACGGTGTTGATTGGAGAGAATATTTCACCAGAGGGATCAATAAAAAGAGGTAAGAAAGAAGAGATGACTCTTTCTTTCTGCACCAAGTTACTCAGAAGAAAAATGGAAGAAATGAAGGTGCTAGAGGAAGAGGTAGAAGATATTTTGGATAATATGGACGATTGTATCTATTTCATCACAAGATACACATTAGCCAAACCACCAAGTACTGTGGAAGAATTTTTTCAACTCCTCAAGCAAGAAATAGGATAAATCCACCACTCCTTTCACTTCTGATTCAATGGAGAAATTGAAAAATCTTCACCAATATGTTAAGGATCTTGGGGCACATCTAGTAAAAGTAAGAGGATTTAGCAACATCTTAGTAAAGTAGTTTCTCATGTGTGAAACAGAAATGTAAGCTATTGTTAAAGTTGTTGGGAAATATATGTTGGATCAACATGTAATATACTAGAGGAAAGATAAGGATGATTATGAGGATCAAAGTGATGATGAGACTGAAGAGGAAAATAAGAAAGATATTATGGTTCTTCAATTGGAATAACTTCTTCTTATTCTTTCTTGATGATGTAATTAAGTAATGTAACTTTGTTGTATAACTTAAGTAATTCAGTTAAACACCATTACTTAAAGTTCTTTGAAAAATTCAATTACTTATGAATATGTGGCACAATTTGAGAAATAGTTGAGTTTATTTAGGATTGAGGAACATTCCAATGTCTTGTGTGCCAATCAATGAGAATTTCGAGGAGGGAAATGCTCAACTTCTTGAAATTTGTAGCTAAGCACATGTGTTGAATGTAATTAATGAATCCTATTTGTATTTTTATTTTATAGGCTATAAATAGTGAGGGATAACTATGGGCTAAAGGATCAGAAATTTATTGGCAAGGAGTTGTTATACTTTGTGCATTATTATTTCAAACTTTGTGTTGAAGTAATCACATGTTCATTTTGTAAACCAGTTGAACTTGAATAAGAAAAGGAATATTTTATGGAACTTTGTGTCTTATAAAGTATTGTTGTGCTCTTTGTGAAATTTTATGGTTGTTTTCATGCAAATTTGTAATAAATAAATTCCTAATTTTCTTGTATGATAACCATATGTTAATCAAAAAAATTGATCAAAAGCCACCCTGAGTCCTCCTTCATATCATCTTAACCCCCAAGTCAGTTCTATCCCATCTCTTTGAATTATTCTCAAGTGTCATGTCAATTTTTTCTAAGGTGATTTAGGGTTACCCAGTCTTTCCAAGTTTTTACAAAGTAAGATCTGCCAAAACAAGCTTTTTAGCAATCTTGGGAAAGGCCATTTTATGATCTTCTTGAAGCTGGTGCACACCCCCTGGAGTGGAACAGAATGAGCAGGAAGTGATTAAACTCATCAAGGATGGTAAAATCATATTTTTCACAACACCTAGGAGAAATGATCGGTTTTTTACATGCACAACCTGGGAACTTGTAGAAAAATCCTATATTTCAGGGAGAAAATTGTAGAATCCAGAGCTGATACCCAAGGTCATTTTTAGGTGGAATCATATAAAATTTAATCAAAAAAATCCTTCAGAAGCTCAAGATATGGTCCTGACAAGAGACTCCCTAAGGTAAACCTCCAGCAGTTAGTCAATTTTCTACTCACAGAGTTAATTCTCCTTATCTAATTTCTCACTCCCCTTCCTCCACCTTTTAGAAAATTTCTCCATTACACCTCATTGTAAGAATTTTCAAAGGTGATGGCACAGTTACACCACCCAAGAAGATGAACCTAGAGTTCCCTGCAAAGAACACCATCGAAAAATTTTCTCACCAATAGTTTTTGGTGCCTTCATCTGCACCCAAAATCAATACAAGATTTAAAAAATAAATTAAAAAAACAAATATCCAAAAAAACAAAAAAAGAGTCGATGAAAATCCATTGTTGAAAGCCCATTGTCGATTCAAACATGAATAATTTTGTCACAAAACTGACTGAAAAAAGATACATCAAGTTGAATAGTTGAGAAGAAATGTTGGTCCCACTTTTGAGGCATTGCAAAATTCATGGAATCCCCATCTCCTAGTAAGAAAAATTGATACTCCACCTATAATACTCTTGGTTGAAAATTACCTAAGAACTAGAAGAAGAATTGGGGAGAAGAAGTTGTCTACCTAAAGCAGAAGAAACAATGGTAGATGAAGCAAAAATACCTCAACCCATCAATCACTTGTTGGAATGCAAGAAAATAGTTCAAAGGTGATGGCACATAGTTTGAAGAAATATTCAAAGGTTGTTCATATCTCTCTAAGAAAAATAATAATATTGGTTTTACCTCCTACCCACTTCAATCACAAGATCTCAAATCTACTGAGGATTATCAAGATCTCCTTGTTCACTCAAAAAAAATGAGGAAATAATCAAATTAAACTATGAGAGACTGCGTAACTTGTTTTAACTGGTTGCTCCGTTGGATACCGAAAGAGGATTCACCATTTGAAAACAATGTCAAGATATTCTTCATTAATGCTCAATCACCGAAGGTAGGATTATTCTTATGAAGGTTTCAACCAAGGAATCTAACAGAAGCACAAATAATGGCCATTGACCTTAATGATGATCTCGTCCTATCTAGAAATATCAATAACCCCTCAAAGGGAAAGGCCTTGCATCATGGAGATGAGATAACTGATCCATTTTTGTAGAAATTGGAAAATGAAATGGCATCATTGAAGAGGGAAATTTTCCAATGAGGATCTCATCAGAGTTCAAGCAAAAATTATATTTTCAGAGCACCTTGAAGGCTTGCATTGGAGGCCCCACCTATCAATGCAAGTTTTAGGATTCAAGAAGATGATGAAGAGCTTGAACAAGAAGGCATAGATGATGATTTTCTAGAATTTGAGGTAATAGAGAATGAGACAAAAATTAGATTATGTGAGTACTCCAAACATGATCAAGATGAAGACTCAGATGAACCTAGTCTCTCATGTGTGGTGTTCATCCATTCCCAATTTGAGAAAGGAACTTCTTCTTCCATTGCTTCTAAAAAATAAGACTGAAGATCCTTTTATGGTAACTCTACAAAACAAAATAATAAGTTGAGGATCTCCGCTTCCACCTTGCATGGAGACCGCATTGGAGAAACTTGATCTTGTAGCAAGCACAATGACCCCCTCAATTCCAATTAATTCTTCTAATGCCCCTTCTAAGTCTAAATCTACTACTGCAAAATCAGGTACTTTAAAAGTTACCTTTCAAAATACCCTTTATTCTCCAAACATCTACTCATGCTTCCAAACCTATCCTATATCTAAAAGCAATCCCTTCATCCCCCTTGTCTACATCTTCTCTTTTTGACTTCGTAGAATATGCAAACAGAACCAAAGTGTAGATTACTAAAACCATATATTTTCGGACTCACCCTAAGTAATTTGAGAGATTCATCTGATATATCAGGAGTGGTAGTTTAACACCAAATGTTGTAACTCCTAGTTCTAAAGGAATACTACCAAACCCACCTACACCTCCATCACAGAACTTGTTTGTATTTATTGCATCAAAGACTGAAAAGTTCAATCCTTTCTACATCACCCTTCTCGTTAGAGAATATGTATTAAACAATTACATAATAAAAAAAATTACCTCTGACAATGTGATGCATGTGAAGGTCGTAAAGGATTTCAAACTCACCATGACCATGCACATTGGCTCTTATTACTCCATGGATTCAAAAGAGGTCCCACTTGTAAGGAAGGTCAAAGATGTACAATTAGCTCTCGCGTAATTTCTAGACAAGAAGGTTTCAATGATGATCTTGGTAGCATACATTTTGGTTTCATTTGGAAGGTTGCTCAGTAGAAATTTTTGTCAACAATTGGGAGCAAAAATACAGATGAATTGGTCTTTTGAACCCATCCCAATGAAAGGAGACATGGAAAAATTTCTTCCAGAAAAGAAGATGAGATGCACGGTGTAAAAAGCAGGAAATCCATGATCAAAATTATTGTACCAAAATAGCAAGAGGAGAATCATTTTGTGACAACTGAAGAGGATGATGAGATCCCAATTTTGATATGCCAAACATTCCTTCCTAAAGGAATATTTATTTTGAGGAAACATTGAAGAAATTTGAGTTACAAAATGGTAGCCCCAAATTTCCAAATGATGTAAACCATGAAGAAGAGGAAATGGTTCTTAATGAATCTCAAATGGAGAAAACATCTCATATTCTTACCCAAGAGGAGGATATATCCTCATTCCCATTTGGGGATGAAGAGGATATAGATCATACCATCCATGGAGAGACAAATCTATCCTGTAACGATCCCTCAAAAGGTTTGAAAGAATGGTCTGTGTAAGAACTGCTAAGAGCCACGGAAGAAATGGAAGACTCTGAGCTCAGTCTTAAACTTCTGATGTAAGCTATAGATCTACAAGACAAGCGTGAATCTGACCGAGCATACTAAAATGATGCAAATTGTGATCACAATGAAATAGATCAAGGTGAAGAACCCAATGTTCCTCCTAAGCCAATGCTTGATGAATACAATGATGAAATGGAAGTTTCTTCTTTCCCATTTGAAGAAGAAGACTCTTTCCATGATGAAAAATCTGAAATAAACAGTGTTGAGGTCATTGAAGATAAAGATCCCCTTGAAAAAGGAGTAGTGGAATGTAATAATTTTCAGGGAAAGTAACCCCTCCAGATAGTTTTCTTGAGATTCAAAATTAAGATTATTCGAATGTGTACAAAGATGAGCTGCGGGAAGTAACAAAGGATAACTTCATGCAAGAAAGCTTGGATGTGGTAGAAAGTGCAAAGGATCTCAAGCTAGTTCTTTATCTCTTAGCTCACGCTATGGCCATACAAGAAAAGTATGGGGTTACTTCTGGTCCTCCAATCAATATTCGAGCACCTTATAGTTGAGTAGAGCGAAAAGATAGATCTGAGGTTTCTCATGGAAAAGAAATCAATGAGCATAGACCTGGGAAAGAAAATAACTCTGAATATTCAAGAAATTTGAAGGAAAATCAACCCTAGGGAAGCGATGGGATGCTAAATTAAGAATCAACTCTGTGGGAAATCACGAAAGTCAACTAGCGCTATGAAATTGATTTCAAAGGGAATTGAGGTAATGGACTTTCTGAGTGAATGCCTAAGCATCAAGAAGCTCATGTAGGCTCACTCCTACCAAGTACATAGAGAATTGTAAAATCACCTAGATTTCATAAACAGTTAAGGAGAGGAGGCTACTTTCTCAAAATATTCAATGGCTTCATGGAACAACATCACACAGTGTTGTCTACTCATAGGTAACCTCTGAGAAGAGAAGAGTGTTACAGTGAAAATGGATTATCCCTTGCCTTATACTACAGGTGATTTAATTTTATTTTCCCCTTTTTCCCTTAGTGTGGTTTGTTTCCCTTATGTTGTGTGGGGTGTTTCCTTTCAGTTGTGTGTTTTGTGTGTGTGTGCATTATCCTTTTTGTCTATCTCTTATAAGTTGTGTGTGTTCTACAAGGCCCAATGGATAAGGCACTAGTCAAATGTTATGAACAGAGATTATGGAGTTCTCATGTGATGTCCTCACTACTCTCAATCCATGAAATGTCCGCAAGCTAGAGCCAGTTATTGTCATGTAAATTTGTAACAAGGAAATTCCCAATTTTCTTGCATGACAACCATACCCTACTCGAAATTTTTGATCAAAAGTCATCCTGGGTCCTCCTTCATATCATCCTAACCTCTGAGTCAGTCATATCCCTTCTTCCTGAAGTAGTATCAATTTTTATGTCAATGTGTTCTTAGGTGATTTAGGGTTACCCAATCTTTCCAAGTTCTTACAAAGCAAGATCTTCCAAGAGAAGCTTTTTGGCAATCTTGGGAAAGGCCATTTTCTGATATTCTCGAAGCTAGTGCACACCCCTCAAAGTGGAAAAAAATGCCTAAAATAATCAAGTAGTAATACCAAATATCCAAGAACATTTTTCAATCATTTTTGGAAGGTTTTGAGAGTTTTCACAAGTTTTGGAGTAGTTTCAACAAAAGTGGGTCTTAGAGGCCTAAGCAGTGCATAGTGCAAAAATAGCCCCTAAGCTTCAAGAAGTGATTATGGAAGCTCCAAAAGGAGTTAAGAGTCAAAAAAAAATATCATCAGTTAGTTATTTCAAATCCCTATAGGATGGTAAAATAATATTTTTCAAAACACCTAGGCGTATTGTGTCCACAATCATTTTTTCATGCATAACTTGGGATCCTAGAGAAAATCCTATATTTTAGGGATCAAATGACAGAATCGGGAGCTAATACCACCACCATTGGATCAAAAAGGTCATTTTCAAGTGGAATCATATAAATTTTCATCAAAAAACTCCTTTATAATCTTAATATACGGTCCCAATATGCGGCTCCCCAAGGTAAACCTCCAGTAGTTAGTCAATTTTTTAGGTTGGAAATCTAACCAATGGGAGAGTGGCACACTTTTTTACACTAAGCACACCAAATATTTGGTGCAGATAGTGCAATAATTTTTTTCCCCTCCCATTTAATCCCCTTGACCCCCAATGTGACCTCAATTAAGCTCTTTTTTCGTAGTTTGAGCCCCCCAAGCTTCATTTCCCAACCCCCGCTCTGTCCAACCAAGCTTCGCCAAGTGGCCCACTAGGGATGGGGTGAAAATTTTTGCAAAAAATGGAAAAATCCCTTGGTGAAATTGGTTCACAAAAGTGTGACTCATTCCCAACCTTCAAAATATGTAAAAAATTCTAATTGTCGTGTTGCTTCCATTTTTCCTGCACGCATGCACAGGTTTTCTCCAACTGTTGAATTCTTCTTCATTCCTCCATTTTTACTACATCCAAACCTTCCATAACATCATATCCATCATTTCTCCATCATTCCACACTACTAAAATGAAATAAATCAACCCTTCTGAGTTAAATCCATGATTAAAAGCTATTGGAAAACCTAGGGCACAAAAACAAAGAAACAATCATATCTCCCAAACCGTGCACCCGATCTCTGTAAAATTTTGGGTAGATCTCCCTCATCCAGGTGCCTTGGAGAGGAAATAAATATAAATCTTAGATATTATGTGATTTTTTAATGAAATCCTTTCAAATTTTTCTTCCCTAGAGTGTCTTTTCATCATTCGCTGCCAAATCGTGAAACCAATTGAGCCAAGAATCTAAATAGACTGAAGAGCAAAAACCCAAAAAGAATTCACAATTTTCTCATCAATATGACACATTGATTTTCATATTATAAAAATAGCAAGTGTCTCTAGTTCACACTTTCCATTTTTATTAAGTTTCCAAAAATGGAAAAACTCTCCATAAGGAAGAATAGTGAAAATCACACTACTTGAAAACTAGGGCACGCGGGTCAGAAAAATCAAAAAGCAAAAAATCAAATTTTCAAAAATGGAAATTTCTTTGAATTTACCCCAAGGCATCTGCAACAATGTTTGGAATGTGAGATAAACCCCTCAGTAAAATGATAAGACCAAAAAAGTAACATGCCCAAAATAGTTTCTTCTGGGACCCAGTTTCTAAAAATAGTAGTTTTCAGTTCTAATTGCAGAAATTTGCTACCATCTCTGTAGTAACTTATATTATTGATTTTTTTCATCCTCATGGGATTGCAAGATGATTATAAGGCTCAAACATAGCATTGATAACTCCACATTGGTCTTAGAAGCACCATACTAAATTCAAGTGTGATCAAAAGTAATGCAAGGCATCGCAAAGCGCAGCAAATGAATTCATCTTCATCACTCATATATTTGGGTGATTCAAAATGATTTTTTTGAAGAGTTAAATGAATTTTAGTGGCTCATCAATCATGTATCAAGGAGGATCATCATGAGTAGTTCTCATGTCTGGCTCAATTTCACATTGAGAAGTCCTGAAACAGTGTTTCTCAACACTCATTTTGTGACCTGAGATGTCCGAGCATCATGTATCAGGGAGGAATTTTGGTCATCACTGGAGGGAACAAAATGTTCAAAATTCACTTCATCAAAGCTTTCTGATAAGTGTAATCATGTGACTATGCAGCAGAATTTCATCATATATTGTTCCCCATCCTCAAACTTCTTCGGAGTGGACCTTAGTGAATGACGCATGTAATCATCAAGGTGATCATTCAACTGTGTTTCTAAACACTCGGTTCTAGTTGTTTGTGTGTAATGTGAAGTAGATTTCTCATGGTATAAAAAGGTCATAGATCCAAATTTCACCACATCGGGCCAATTCATTAAATAAGTCAAACAATGAGGCAAAGGAGGCAAGACCTAGCATTCCTTCTTCCCTTCTCTCTTTATTCTCCCTCCTCTTCTCTCCCCCCTTATTTCTAATCCTTTGTTATGTGTAATCATGATAGTTTTTTCTCATTCATTAAAGTGACCTTACAAAGTTGAATTGTAAAAGTCCCTTTGATTTATAAAAAGGGAACCTAATTTCCTAGATCCTAGGAAGGTGAAAAGTCACAAGTTGAATGAGATAATGAAGAATCATGTGAGGGGTAGATGAAGAGTTTTTCTTGATTTATATAGTGTAATGGCATACTCTTTCTTAGGGGTTGTCAATTTTGTGCACGCAAGAGAGATATTTTTTGAGCTAGGAAAGAGAGATAGAAATTCTTCCACTTTCCTTCACCATTTTCCTTTATTTATAGCATTGTACAACTTAATGAAGAATGTCAATAAATAAAGGGATTGTTTCTTTTCATGCTTCATGAATGTGTACAACTTTGTTTGCATGGTTTCCTCTAGTCATTGGTGTTCTAATCTTGTTGTTTTTTTCCTAAAAGTTGTGAATGTGACCCTTCTAATTAGCTTTGGCAAGAATCTTATTTTTCTACTCACAGAGTTAATTCTCCTTATCTAATTTCTCACTCCCCTTCCCCCACCTTTCAGAAAATTCCTCCTTTACACATCATTGTAAGCATTTGTCGTGGGTATAGTCAAGTGTACCTTTTAGATCCCCGACCTCTTAACCAACAACAAATTTCCCATTTTTTTCATTCACAATAGAGTGGAGTTGCACCACCCAAGCAGAGGAACCTAGAGTTCTAGAGCGTTGGCTAGAAACCCACCAATTTGTTCCCCGAAAAATTTTCTCGCCAACAATGGTAAACTTTGTTCTATTTTGAATTTTTATTAGAATGTATTTCTTTTCCTTTGTTAAAAATTATGAAATCATTAAATATTTATTTATTTTGTATGGATATAACAAGCTTTGTGATCTACTTGTTATGAATTACTTCTCTTTCCTATAGTCAATATTATTATATTTCATTTCCTTTTCACTTCTCTTCTTTCCCACACTATTCCCAAAACACAGCTGCCTACTTGCTGCAAAATTTCCTAGTTATGGTTCTTGAGCTTCACTATTAAAGTAATACCCCCAAAAAATAATTAGAATACATAAATACCTTGCACGAGAGCTTCATCGTTAAATGAATGGGATTTATCCCATGATTTCTTAGGTTTGTGTGCATAAAATCTAGCCAACATGGTTCCCCTTCAATTCACTCATATAGTCTAGCCCTCCAAACATATCCCGCCCAACTCTCCATCGACCATCCACGAGTGAGCCCATACTTATCCATGGTCGAGCTATACATAGCTCGTCATTCAAACAAAGCACCACAACTACATATGTAGCATAAAAACATAGCCACCGACCCACGTGGATTTGTATAAAATACAACCTAAGCCACATAACCAAACCACCCTCCCTATTTTTAAACCATCGACCACCCTACCAAGCGATACATGTGGGATTTTTCCCACTTTGGGAAAAAAACCAACGGAGGAGGTAGTTAGAGAGGCTCAATCTTCTAACCTTATGAGTGGTAAAAATATTTTTTCTTCTACACCATAGCCAGTCAATGGTCTATAAAAGGAGATAAATTGTATTTGAAGGGTAATGTGTAGATGATTGTGTATAGACTATAAACAAGTAGTTTTGGAAATATGCAAAATTGAAGCACTTAAGATCAAAACTAGGTCTTTGAGCAAACTAGGAAGATGCTCAAAATTTAAAGACGCTCCTGATGGTATATTTATTTGTCTAATTTAGAGTACTATGCCATTTTTTATAATCATTTTATGTATCTTTTGATGGAGAACTGAAAAGACATCAACTTGCGAAACTGGGAATAAACACGAAGAGAAAACACTAATATTTTTCAGATCTCTCAGGTTCTCAAAGTCTTCTAGTAGGTTTATGAAAGGTTCATTATTTGATTTTTAAGCTTTTATATATATATGTAAATCTAAACATTAATGGATCAGTTCATATGAACCCGGGGATGTAGGAATTTTGTAAACCCCGTAAACAATTTGTGTCATGTTTTCTAATTTTTCATATTCAGATTTCAATCTATTTGTAGATTTTTAAATCAGATTTCATTTTTGGATGTAAATTTAATCAGCTTGATAATTTTACGAGAAATCAATTAAATTGTGTAAAATGGAAATCTGGGTGGTTCAAATGTATAGCTAATATGAATGATTAAATTTAGTTTTAATTCGGTTTTTAAAACATATTTGGATCAAATTTGAATCAGAAATTAATTAGTTCAAGTTGATAAAATTTGTGAACTAATAAGATTTAAAAGATCCTTGTAAACAATTAAAAAAAGTAGAGTATTTACTCATGTTTATGGATCAAAAAGATTGTCGACCCCACTACTAAAGTGGCTGCATGACTGGTGAGTTACCACTTGGGAGCCTCGGAGCGTTGGAATGAGGTAAATAAGAAATTCCTCCACATCGCACATAAGATGGTGAATAAAAAAAATATAACATCAACATGTACATATTCAAGGGAATTGTTGAAGAGGCCAAGGTATAAACTGAAAATGTAGATAAAATCACTTACAGTTCCATCCTTCTATTGATAGTATCTTGGGAGATCGGGGTACCATATTGGCTAGAAGATAAGATGTGGGTACATCATCTTGAAGACAAGTCCCCTGAGAAGAGGTTTTCTAACTTCACTTATGATGCGGGATTAAGAATCCTCACAAGGCGTGATTAGATAAGCGGTGTAGGTGGATGCACGAATCATTCAAGAATGAGTGGCACATACCAAGGGAATTACCAGCACTATTAGACAAAAAGGTAGAGTTTACAGTGATGCAACACTTCATCCTTGCGTACTTCCTACTCAAGAATGGAGAGTGGGGGTCATGGTGAAAACTTCCATTTTCTTTCACCACAAAATATTTTTAGGTCTCTTTAAATATGATAAAGGATGCACATAATCTAAAATTAATGCAGATAGATTGGATGCAGATTATCATATTTTGAAAAAAACATATGGATATGTGCATAAGGAAACATACTTGGAGACTATGGATTATGACATGTTAGACCTCAAACCAAAATTAAAACTGGTAGTTGGTAACGAGGCATGTAGGGTATACATTGTCCTTCAACTAAAAAATTAAGGATAGAAAATAAGTTTAAGTCTAGGACGCCATAATGCCACAACCACCAAGGAAGCACATAGTGAATATGATCCATAGGGATCCAAAATGAATCTACTTCAACAAAACATGTCATCACAAAGAAGGAAAAATGATACACTGAGGTTATGTCTTGTTAGTAACATGACTACCGCTCTGTGTAGAGTGGTGGTTACAGAACCACCACTCTGTGCAGAGCGGCGGTTACATAACCTCTACCCAACCAGGGCGGCAGTCCTGGGACCACCGGTCTGCATTGGGCAGCAATCCTAGCTCTTTCAGATAGAAAATAAAAGTATGAAACAAACAGCCCAGAATTTTGATGGTTGATTCATGTCTCATCCCCTCCATGACCTTTCCCATTCTCCAGTGCACGGGAGGACATAGCAAAGGCTATAAATACATGTTTTTAGAAGAGAATAGGATCGAAGCATGAAAGCAAGTGAGCAAGAAGTTCTTAGTGTTGGAATTGTGTTTTGTAGAAGAAAGGAGTGTTGAGACAGAGCAAGCAAGTATTTGGGAGGAAGTGTGAGATATTATCTACTTCTCTTTCATACTTATTGTAAATTATGTACTTGTTATTTTGAATTGGCCAGTAAAAGTGGGAAGAAAGATCAATTTCCCTTCCCGACTGGTTTTTCCTCCTCTGGAGGTTTATAAGATAAAATTTGTTGGTGTTTATGAAGTGATATTCTTTCCTTTCCTAAAATTGTGAATTATAAGCATAAGCATAATTCATTCACTAGCTATCTCTGTCATTTTCTAATAGAAAGTAGAACAACAGTGTTTATTTGTGTTTTTGTGGATGATTCCAAAGTTGAAGAGTTTATAGAACATTTTGGTATCAGAGCTAACAATTATCCAAGATTGTGGTATTCATTCTTAGACTTGTATGACAGTGAAAAGATCTAAAGGTGAAGAGGATTTACCTTACGATCCAGAAATTTCTACAAAAAAATGGAAATAGAGAATTCGGGGATAAATGGAGGAAGAGAACTTGGTCCATGGAATCAAGATGCTGGAGACCATGATGGATAGGATGTTTAGAAGACAAGAAGAGCTTGTTGATTTACAGAAGACAGCTTCTGTCAAACAAGACTCCATGGACTCAGTAGTTCAGGGCTTAGCTAAAAATTTTGGCATAGGAAGGAGCCACCATGAGGAAAGTTATGGGGAAGATCATGAAGAAGATACTTCAAACACAAGATAAAAGGTAAAATCCGATCATACTCATTTTAAAGTTGAGACTAAAGTTGATATTAAAAGCTTTCAAGGACAAGTAGATGTGGATTTACGTCAATAATGTCACTAAGGCACAGAGGATCACCTTTGCACGTCTCAAAATGGAGGGAAATTCTCTGGTTTGGTGGGAAACCCATTTAACCACTTGTGAAAAGAAGAATCATTCTTTTGTGAAATCTTGGCAAGAATTTAAAGAATTACTTAGAGCTAACTTCTATCCTATTGACCACAAGACTAACCAAATGATTAAATGGCAGTATTTTAGATAAGGCAGTGGTCAAAGCATGCAAGACTATACTACGGAGTTTCGGAGGCAAGCCATGTTGTTAAACATGGACTTGGAGGATGAGGATATTCTAAGTACTTGGGAGGACTTCACACTCACCTTCAAAGAAAATTCATCTCCACCAAGCCCAAAGATCTCAATGAGGCGTGTGTACAAGCATACTACATAGATGATGAAAAGAAGCAAGGAGAAACAAAGCCGAGGGCAAAGTAGTTGACAAATCAGTAGAACAAGTAACAAGGGTAAGTTGAAAGGGAAAGTTAAACAAGCTACCACTAATTTGAATACTTGTAAATATCCCAAGAATTTTTTCAAGAACTGTGATATTAATGGTGATACTAACGCTACATGTTGGAAGTTACATCCACAGTTACATCTAAATAACCGTACCAAGGACTCGAAGAAGTCCATGAAAGTTGCAAGAATATAAGGGGAGGTGGAAATCAAAGATGAATCTGATGTAGATAAAATTCTTGGATGCACGGCCACCAACATGGACAGCCAGGAAGAGAAGATGAGTAGACTATTCCAGATCAAAATCTAGATCAAGAGAACTAAGGTAAATGCTTTGGTTGATATCAGTTCTCAGTCTAACTTAATTTCTGAATTAGTTGTAACAAAGCTTGGTCTTGAGACTTACAAGCATCCACACCCTTATCCTTTGGGTTGCGTGAAGAAGGGTGTTGAAATTTAGGTAAATGGAAGATGTAAGGTCGTGTTTGGGATAAAATCCCAGTATATTGATGTTTTGGAAGCTGACGTTATTCCACTTGATGCTTTTGATGTTGTATTCGAGAGTCCTTACTTGTTTATCAGGGATGTTATATTTATGAGAAGGGAAAACCGGTACATATGGGTCAAGGAAGGGATCAGCTATAACATCTGGGCACACCAACATAAGACGCGGGTTACTATGGTGAGTGCTAACCAAGAAAAATGGCATATTCAGGAAAATCATAATCAATTTTGTTTACTTTTGTTAAAGGATAAACAAGATGGGATAGAAGTTTCAGAGATTTCTAACTAGGGAAAGCATGATTTGGATAGTATTATTTAGTCTTTTCAGGAAGTATTTCAGGCTCCCAGTGGGTTACCACCAAAATGAGAAGTAGAGCATGAGATTCAGCTATTGCCAGATTCCCCTCTACCAAACATCGGGTTATATAGGCAATCCTTGCTTGAGAGTACTGAAGTAAAGAAATAACTCCAGGAACTACTAGACCAAGGAGTGATACATCTGAGCACCTCACCATGTGGTTCACCTATTGTGATGGTGCCAAAGAAGAATGGTTCTTAGATAATGTGCATCGACTACCGGGCTTTGAACTAGATCACCATAAAGAACAGATATCCACTTCCCCACATAGATGATCTCTTGGACCAACTTCAGCATGCAAAATTCTTCACCAAGTTGGATCTCAAGTCTAGTTATCACCAAGTTAGAATGAAGGAGGAGGATATATGGAAGACTACCTTCAAAACAAAATAGGGTTTGTATGAATGGTTAGTACTTCCTTTTGGGTTATGCAATGCACCCACTACATTTATGAGGTTGGTGAATGATGTATTGTAGGATTTCATAGATTCATGTGTCATTGTATATCTAGACAATATTCTGATTTTTAGTGCCACATGGGAATAACATCTAACTCATTTACAGCAAGTCTTGCAAGTTCTCAAGGAGAAATAATTGCTTTGTAATATGAAGAAATGTGAGTTTTCCAAACAATCACTTGTCTATCTTGGGCACGTGGTTGGAGGAGGAGAGATACGAGTGGATCCAAAGAATTTGGAAGCCATCACTAACTAGCTAACACCAACAGGAGCCACAGAGACTAGGAGTTTTGTGGGAGCAGTACAGTACATGCAGAAGTTCATTCCGAGCTTCTCCACGATTGCAGCACCTCTAAACACAATGGCCACAAAGAGTAAGGGTTTTGACCAAGGTAAGGAACAAGACAAATCCTTTGAGTTATTAAAATACAAGATTAGTCATGCTCCAGCACTTGCTCTTCCTAATTTGCAGCAGCCTTTTGAAGTAAAGACAGATGCCAGTGATTACGCCATGGGTGCAGTGTTGCTTCAAGGAGGTAAACCCATATGTTATCATTCTGAAACTTTCACTTCAGCAGTTAAAGGATATTCAGTATATGATAAGGAAATGTATGCACTAGTTCAGGCAATTAAAAAATGGAAGAATTATTTATTGGGTAAAGAAACTATTGTGCACACTGACCACAAACCTCTCCAGTATTTGCAAGCATAGTCTAAATTGTAGTAGGCAAGGCACTACAAATGGATGGGGTTCCTTCAGAAGTTCCATCTGGTGATCAAATACAAGAAGGGTAGTACAAATTTTGTGGCAGACATGTTGTCTAGGCCACCCACACAGGAGAAGTTTTCTTTTTTGGCCACTATCTCTCAGATCGAGCCCTTCACGAAGGAAGCTTAGGGAGAGGCATATACCCAGGAAAAAGACTTGGGGGTGATATTTCAGCAGTTGCAGTCCCAAGGGACTGAAAGGACAGGGATTGAAGATTGTTATCTCAAGGACGTGCTGCTCTACCGATGGGGGAAGCTTTACGTGCCAAAAGAATAAAGAATTATATTGATGAGGGAAGCACATACCTCGAAAGTAGTGGGACATTTCAATGTTGGTAAGACCCTAGCCCACTTGCAAAGGTATGTGTATTGGCCCAATATACAAGAAGAAATATCAAAATTTATACATGGATGTAAACTTTTTTGTACTAACAAGCCTAAGACTAGGAAGGAGGGTTTGTATATGCCTTTGCCAATACCTACTCATCCGTGGGAGGACATTTCTATGGATTTTGTAGGAGGATTACCTATGTCTAAACATGGCCATGACTATCTATATGTTGTTGTTGATAGATTTAGTAAGATGTGTATTCTTATGGCATGTAAAAAGATAGTAAAAGCACATGAGGCAACAGATCTTTTCTTTGCTAATGTATGGGTGCATTTTGGTTTGCCAAAGTCTATTGTTTCTGACAAGGATTTCAGGTTCTTGGGGAAGTTTTGGACTACTTTGTGGGACAAGATGGATACCAGGTTACAGAGGAGCATAGCTTTCCATCCATAGACAAATGGACAGATAGAGGTGGTAAACAAAAATTTGGTACAACTGATCAGAGGGTATAATAGTAAATATCTAAGGACTTGGGATGAGTCCTTAGCCTACATTCAGTATTCCTATAACTGGGCAGTACACACATCCACTATGAAGTCACCATTTGAATCATGCTTGGGCTATATACCTACAAATCCACTGGACATATTAGTTGGGTAGCAGGATGAGGAGGAGACACGAGACATAGAGGTGACTAGAGCAAACAAATTCATTGAGAGGATCTGGTAAATCCATCTCAAATTCAAAGAACAGCTAGAGAAATCTCAAGCCAAGTCCAAATCTAGGCATGATCAGCTTAGGAGAGAACATATGTTACATGTTGGAGATATATTTTGGCTTTACTTAAGAAAGGAGAGATTACAAGGTCAAGCACGAAAACTCAAGCCACTACGATATGGGCCCTTTACCATATTGGAGCAGGTTGGAGAAAATGATTTTTGACTTAACTTGCCACCATTTATGAGGATGTACTCTGTAGTAAATTGTGAGAACTTGCACCTATATGAGCCATCTATACTAGATGAAGATGAAGGACTACAGTTTCTACCTTCCATTGAGGATTGTGTCTTGGACTCATGACGTGAATTGGAGGAGGATGTAGTGCTGCAACAGAATGTCATAGAGACTAGAAGATGCCCGCAGGAGTCTTGGTAGATTGGACTAAAAGGGAAGGCACCAAGGCAGGCCTGGTGGTACTCAAAGGAAAAAGTGAGGGAATTATTTCCTCACCTACTCCCCCACTAATATTTTTTGGGACCAAAATCCTCCTAAGTAGGGGAGGTGTGATCCATAGGGATCCAAAATGAATCTACTTCAACAAAACATGTCAATACAAAGAAGGGAAAATGATACACAGAGGTTATGTATTTTTAGTAACAGGACCGCCGCTTTATGCAGAGAGGTGGTTACAGAACCACCACCCAACTAGGGCGGCAGTCCTAGGACTACCGGTCTACATTGGGCGGTGGTCCTGGCTCTTTCGGAAGGAAAACAAAAGTATGAAACAAAAAACCCAGAATTTGGATGGTTGATTCATGTCTCTTCTCCTCCATGACCTTTCCCATTCTCCAATGCACGGGAGGACATAGGAAAGGCTATAAATACATGTTTTTAGAAGAGTATAGGATCGAAGCATGAAAGCAAGTGAGCAAGAAGTTCTTGGTTCTGGAATTGTGTTTTGTAGAAGAAAGGAATGTTGAGACAGAGCAAGCAAGTATTTAGGAGGAAGTGTGAGATATTATCTACTTCTCTTTCATACTTATTGTAAATTATGTACTTTTTATTTTGAATTGGCCAATAAAAGTGGGAAAAAAGAGCAATTTCCCTTCTCGACTGGTTTTTCCTCCTCTGGAGGTTTCCAAGATAAAATTTGTTGGTGTTTATGAGTTGATATTCTTTCCTTTCCTGTAATTGTGGATTCTAAGCATAAGAATAATTCATTCACTAGCTATCTCTATCATTTTCTAATAGAAAGTAGAACAGCAACATTTATTTTTGTTTCTATGGATAATTCCAAAGTTGAAGAGTTTACATATCAGAGTATTCCCAAGCACCAATGCAAGAAGACTCCCAAAGTGGAAGAAGAAGAAGAAGAAGTGGAAGGTCTAGTTACAGGTTGGTTAGATCACAACAAAAAGAAGAAGGTAAGAAAAAAGTGCAGAGAGGTGAGCAGATGGTGCACTAATAAGGATCCCTCAAGAGAAGCACCGAAACCAAAGCAGAGTCCAATGAAATAGAAAATTAGATCCCTCCAAAGAAGATATAGTGAGTGATATATGAAGAGGAGGAAGAGAAAGGGGACTTAGAGGAGAAAGTGATTGAGGAGATGGTGCATGAAAAGGAGGAAGTGCAACTATAGGAAGATGTTTCGATGTGTAATGATTATACGTGTGTATAAGAAGAAGAGAAGAAACAACATGATAAAGGAGTTTATGGTGAAGGGAACCTTGAAAAAGGGGAGCATTAAGAAGAGATGCATGATGTATGAGAAGAGGATCCAAATGAAGATGGCCAGGAGGAAAAAGATGATGGAAGGCAGCTGACTGAGAAAGGATTAGGCATTATAGGAGGTGAAACAATTGGCACACAAATAAACATTGTGCAAGAGATTATTAAGGGGAAGTGCAGTGGAGGAAGGAAGATACAAAAACCTCTATATGTGCCTCAGATGAGTTATATTGATGATCAAACGAAGGTGTTAAAGGTGAGGTTTTAGAGATCAGTGTCGAAGGAGGATTTGTTTGGTTGGGAGATGCTCGATAAAGACATAGCACTCACATGAATGAAGAATATGCTTTCTAGGAGTATGTAGATGTATATGGAAGAATAAGAATTTGAGGTGAGTAAGGACTCATACTCCAAGATGAAGTTGAAAAAGGAGATGGGAAATAAATTACTTATAATTGAACGTACATATCTATCTAATGAGAAAGCCTGTAATGTGTTCAAAAAAATGACCACCGAGGTTACAAGAAGAAATCTAGATAAAGGGGCCATAATCAGATTGATGCATGGGGATAACAAGCACAAAGATTATGAAATTCAGAAGCTTGCATGGAGTGTGAAGGATTATAATAACCAGACGTATGTGACGTATAAAAGGGTGGAAGATATAGTGAAAAGTATCACCAACGCATGTCTGGAGCTAGTTGAACAAGTCCAAGATGAGTATCGCATAGAGTTGGACTATTTGTAGGAGTTAGTGTGCATGATGCTCATGCAGAGGGAGAATGGACTAGGGCCATCAGCTGAAGAATTGGCCAAGTTTAAGAAAAAGAATAAATAAGAGGTTGAGTAGAAGATAGTAGAGTACGAGGCATTGATGGCAGAGATCAAAGAGGCCATGAAGAAGGTAGAACAAGAATTTAATCTAATCCTTAGTGCGTGCACCATAGTATAGGAGGTGAATTCGAAGAAGATTCAGGCCACAATGAAGAATAATAAGGTCGATCACAAATAGGTGATGGAACAGGTCATGGAGAAGAGAGAGATGATAAATCCTTAAAGGACACACTTATAGAAAGGCTCAAGGAAATCCACCCCATGGTCATGCGTAGAATGGATGCTTTGTAGGGTGTGATTGCAGACCTGGATATGGTGATCAAGGAATTGAAGGAGAAAGATAATGAGTTTTCCCTTGAACAAGTGTTAGGTATTGTTGGATTAGTACCAAACAAGGCTGTCAAGAAGATTAAGGGATGGAATGCGTTAGAAAATGTATTAAATAGGGATTTTCCAAAGCTCCTCTCACCACCAAAGTCCTAAATTTAAGGGTGTAAATATTATTGGATTCAATGGGTAAAATTTATTGTTTTTTATTCTTTGGATTCCTTCATCATTTTTTGACCATTCTTTAAAAGCATTCATTGGTTCATATTGCCAAGGATGGACAGTACTCCTAGTGTGAGGTAATGTTGGTCATGATAAATGTCTAAGTATTATCCAAGAGTAGAGACCACATGCAGAAGGGAACACTTAGGTAGTAAAAAGGTATGAAGAGATCAGAAGGGATACATGGTGGTACACACACAAAGATAGGGTCACTACAGATCAAAGCACAAAAGCATGTGCATGAACATGGAGTAGATTCAAAACCATGTGTGAAGATGTGTGCAATATACAAAATAATGTCAGCATGTAAGGGTTTGAGCACATCACCATAGATTCAGGACTTAACCATTTTCATAGCAAGGCTAAAATAGGAAAGAAAATAGGATGGTGTGACATGCAAACTATGTCTATAAATATAAAAACACATGCAAGATGAGTAAAGGATGACACAAGAAGGCAACCTATTTATAGGAATAAAGCATGGGTAAACTCAAGCTATTTATATCTCAATTTATAGGTAATAAAAGCATGTAGGCTATAGTTTTTCACATCTATTGTTAGGAAAAATGATGTAAGCCGGTGAAGGACAATGTCCAGCAATTCCAGTGGTAAAATATGGTGTATACTCTAAGTAGAGAGATATCCTTATGGTATGAGAATTAGGTGTGGTGCATGTCGTGTTCAAGTATGCATGGATGTATTGAATATGTATGGTCATCAATGAGTAGTTCATTTAATGAATTGTGTATGGCAATGTATAACTTGTGGTTGGTTGCCCAAGGTTGGCTAGATCGAAGTATGGTATCTTAGGAATTAAGTGTTATCGATGGTTAATTATATGTTGAGTGATTTCCTTATTATATGTATCACTTCTTGATATGAGGAGGGCATGTATAACTCTAACCACTCTCTGATAAGATAACGAAAGAGGGGACCTAAGTGGTTGTGCGTGCGTTGGGTGAGCGGTTCAAACTTGTCTGGATTAAGTGCCAATGCAAACCCAACTAAGTATTGGTTACCAAAAAGACTACTAGGTCATAGATGAAGTTTTCCAAATTTGGGTGATCAATAGAAAAAGACTACGTAGTATTAGAGAATGTATTAATGTTTAGGCCATATAAGGAGTCTGAACTCAAATAAAGATCCTTTGTAGGCCATGTTTCCTAGATCTTGTGTGATCAGAGCATTACTTTAAGAAAGATGAGAATAATAATACATAAATGGTGGTTTATATGCCTAGAAATCAAAGGATAAATAGAGCCAAGTATAGTACATAAAAAAATCCATAAAACAATCAACAATTAACTCATGTTATTCATCACAAGCAAATCAGTAACTATTCATGATTCAAAAATGGGGCGTGTAAAAAAACTAACTTAGTTTTCTCTGTTTTAGATACTTAGCCAATTTGCCTCAAATTCCGCATGATTTTAGATGAAAATTGGTTTGATGAATACAAAAATTGATCCCAGTGATGATTCATGAGAACTCTCACTAATCTATCATTTTGAATACCAAACCTGAATATCTTAATTTCCTATAGTTTCCCATAATTAGTAAAAAACATTACACTACACAATTGATGACCGGAGTTCATGGCAATGGATTACATCTCTGGGATTCTGCTAAAGAAACAGGGAACATAATTCATTAAATTATGAAAAAATCAAGGTCTTACATCAAAATTTTATATCCAATGATGGGCTATCCTCTCCCAAAACGAGGCTTCAAGGGGGGAGAGAAGCGCGGGAGTCTAGGATGCTCGCAGGGTCAAAGCTCCTCAGAGCCCAAAAGCTCTTGCATACTTATTCTCTCCCCCTTACAAATGGGCTAAACATACAATGGTTTGAAAAAATCACCGTCCTGCTTCACCTTTACAACAGGTTAAAAGTTTGTGTATCACCATAACAATAGTGGCTTAGTTATATGATTGTAGTTTGGTGCATCATAGTCGAAGTGGTCAAATCCCTTTGTCCATGGGACATAGGGGTTTGAGAGTTAATGAAATGCCCAGTAAAAATACCCAGTTGAAGGTTGGGCGCAAAAACATCCTAAATATAGAAAGGGATAGATCGACCAATTATTTGTTTTCTCACACACAAAAAATGGTGTGATGAATTAGTGAGGGACCTAAAAAATGGGTCAGCATGGGGTGATGGGTTTGATCCTCACTCCATGTAGAATTTTAGATAAGGTTCTCTAAGTGATTTGGGTGCATATGATGCACGTTGGGATTAACTATTATTCCACACCGGCTACATATGGAACAAAAATGCACAGTATGTATCCTTTTGGCTATGGGTTATTTCATGACATCATCCAAACATTCCACTAACTTTTTGAACTCACCATTAAATATGTGGAACTCGGTCCATGTGGTTACAGTGAATTGGGTGTTTGAACTCGGAATTAGACTCAACTACTTGGTAGTTTGGTTTCTTACATTAGTTGTTGTGTGGTGTGTTGAGATTTTTCATGTGGGTGATTATTTATTCATGGCACCTAAAATCTTTGAAAGCTATGTGATTTTTATCCCATATTCACTGTGAATTGGTCTCCAATGTGGGGTTTAGATGCAAGAACATTGTAATGGAATGTGAAGATACAGGCGGTAGGGTCCCCCTCCTAATAAAAGTGGACCCCACTAGTTGATGGCCCCCCAATCAGAAAATAAAGTGGGCCTTACACTCAACCATCAAATATTGGGAGTGGAACATCTAAAAACCACCTTTTGGGGGGGGCCAAATTCTCTTTTTCCCACATGTCAAACCAATTGGTCCATTTGGAGCCTGTCAACATGATGAAATCTTCATCATACCTATGCACATTTTTACCTGTTGGGGAATAGCTTCAAACTAGCCTTAAATTTTGTATACGACCTCATTTGACCCTATTCAAACTTTCATTTGAAATCTCTTGATAGTTCTTTATTTATGGTAGTGAAACTGATTTTAAAAAACCAAATGACTATTTGGCATGGTTATTCATCCTAAGATCACTCCATCCCCACTAAAATATTTTGGATCACCAAAAATTGTTTCATTCTAAAGAAATAACTAAGGGACCACTCTCTCATGTTTTTGATTTATCTCGTGCATCTCCCTCTTCTCTATTATTTCAAAATAACCTCGCCCTATAACTCATCAAGTATTTTTGTGGATCACATTGTATCAACAAAAGGAACTTGAACTTTTCTCACCTTGATCCATCATAGAAGTTATATCTCCCTAATGTGGGGAGCTTCTCCCAATACATAGTTGTATCTTACCTCCTACATGTATATCTCTCCAATAAGGGATTACTCCCAATAAGGGGTTGAAAGTTCTCTAAACTATCTCTAGGAGTCGTTACAAGGATTATTGGTCTTCAACTTTCTACTCTTTCATAATAGATAATTAATTTTATTTTTTTTCCCTCCATAACAAAGGATTTTCTCTAACAAAAGTGGTATATCAAATGCTTATTCCTCCAAACTATGGGCTTTCCTCCCAAAAAGGGAAACAGGGAAATAACCCACATGTATGGAACTACTTCATTCTCTCTCTAGATGTTGACTTCCACCTAGATCTTTGCAAACCTAGGTGATAAAGAGATTTCATGACTCCATCCCATATTTACCAGATGACTTTCTTTCATGTGTTGGTTGTACCAAACAAGGGCTGTTCAAGAAGATTCAGGGATGGAATGCGTTGAAAAGTATTAAATAGGGATTTTTCAATAGCTCCTCTCACCACCAAAGTCCTAAATTTAAGGGTTTAAATATTAGGGATTCAATGGGTAAAATTTATCTGTTTTTTATTCTTTGGTTCCTTCACATCATTTTTTGACCATTCTTTAAAAAGCATTCCTTGGTTCATATTGCCAAGATGGACAGTACTCCGGTGTGAGGTAAGTTGGTCATATAAGGTCTAGTATTATCCAGAGTAGAGACCACATGCAGAAGGGAACACTTAGGTAAGTAAAAAGTTCTGAGAGATCAGAAGGGATCATGGTGGTACACACACAAGATAAGGGTCACTACCGCTCAAAGCAAAAAGCATGTGCATGACACAGGGAGTATTCAAAACCATGTGTAAGATGTGGGGGGTGCAATATACAAATAATGTCACATTAAGGGTTTGAGCACATCACCATAGATTCAGACTTACCATTTTCATACAGTCTAAATTAGGAAAGAAAATAGGATGGTGTGACATGCAAACTCATGTCCTATAATATAAAAACACATGCAAGATGAGTAAAGGATGACACAAGAAGGCAACCTATTTATAGGAATAAAGCATGGGTAAACTCAAGCTATTTATATCTCAATTTATAGGTAATAAAAGCATGTAGGCTATAGTTTTCACATCTATTGTTAGGAAAAATGAATGTAAGCGGTGAAGGACAAGTCCCTGCAGTGTATAAATATGTGTAGTACTCTAAGTAGAGAGATATCCTTATGGTATGAGAATTGTGTGTGCATGTATGGTTCAGTGCATGGATGTAATTGAAGTATGGATGTCATCAATTAGTATTTCATTTAATGAATTGTGTTTGCAATGGATAACTGTGTATGGGTTGCCAAGGTTGCTAGATCTAAGTATGGTATCTTAGGAATTCAAGTGTTATCGATGGTTATATATGTTGATTGATTTCCTTATTATATGTATCACTTCTTGATATGATGATCATGTATACTCTAACCACTCTCTGATAAGTAACTAAAGAGGGACCTAGTGGTTGTGCGTGCTTTGGGTGAGCGTTCAAACTTGTCTGGATGAAGTGCCAATGCACCCAACTAAGTATTGGTTAACAAAAAGACTACTATGTCATAGATGAGTTTTCCAAATTTGGTGATCAATAGAAAAATACTACGTAGTATTATATAATTATTAATGTTTATGCCATATAAGGAGTCTTAACTCAAATAAAGATCTTTGTAGGCCATGTTTCTAGATCTTGTGTGATCATAGCATTACTTTAAGAAAGATGAAATAATAGATAAATAAATGGTGTTTATATGCCTAGAAATCAAAGGATAAATAGAGCCAAGTATAGTACATAAAAAATCCATAAACAATCAACAATTAACTCATGTTATTCATCACAATCAAATCAGTAACTATTCATTGATTCAAAAATGGGCGTTTAAAAAAACTAACTTAGTTTCTCTGTTTTTAGATACTTAGCCAATTTTCTCAAATTCTCATATTTTATGTGAAAATTGGTTTGATGAATACAAAAATTGATCCCAAGTGATGATTTCATGAAAACTCTCACTAATCTATCAATTTTGAATACCAAACCTGAATATCTTAATTTCCTATAGTTTCCCATAATTTAGTAAAAAATTACACTACAAATTGATAACGGAGTTCATGCAATTGGATTACATCTCTGGGTCTGCTAAAACATGAACATATTCATTAAATTATGAAAAAATATAATTTCTTACATCAAAATTTTATCCAATGATGGGCTATCTCTCCCAAAACGAGTCTTCAATTTGTAGATAATCTATGTATTCTAGGATTCTCTCAGGTTCAATCTCCTCATAGCACAAAACTCTTGCATACTTATTCTCTCCCCCTTTAAAAATGGGCTAAACATTAACAATGGTTTTAAAAAATCACCTTCTCCCTTTACAACAGGGTTAAAAGTTTGTTTATACCATAACAATAGTGGCTTATTTATATTATTTTTGGGCATCATAGTCGAATGGTCAATCCCTTTCCATTTGACATAGGTTTTGAGATTTAAATCCCATTAAAAATACCCATTTATGAATTTATTGGCTCAAAAACATCCTAAATATAAAAGGGATATAGACCAAATTATTTGTTTCTCACACCAAAAATGGTGTGGATGAATTAGTGAGGACCTAAAAAATGGGTCACATGGGGTGATGGGTTTGAATCCTCACTCCATGTAGAATTTTAGATAAGGTTTCTCTAAGTGATTTGGGTGCATATGATGCACTTTGGGATTAACTATTATTCCACACCGGCTACATATGGAACAAAAATGCACATTATATATCCTTTTGGCTATGGGTTATTTCATGACATCATCCAAACATTCCACTACTTTTTGAACTCACCATTAAATATGTGGAACTCGGTCCATGTGGTTACATTGAATTGGGTGTTGAACTCGGAATTAGACTCAACTACTTGGTATTTTGGTTCTTACATTAGTTGTTGTTTGGTGTGTTGATATTTTCATGTGGTGATGATTTATTCATGGCACCTAAAATCTTTGAAAGCTATGTGATTTTATCCCATATTCACTGTGAATTGGTCTCCAATGTGGTTTATATGCAAGAACATTTGTAATGGAATGTGAAGAATAAGGCGGTAGGGTCCCCCTCCTAATAAAAAGTGGACCCCACTAGTTGATGGCCCCCCAATCAGAAAATAAAGTGGGCCTTACACTCAACCATCAAATATTGGGAGGTGAACATCTAAACAACCTTTTTGCCAAAATTCTCTTTTCCACATGTCAACAACCAATTGGTCCATTTGGAAAGCCTAGTCAACATGATGAAATCTGCATCATACCTATGCACATTTTTTACCTGTTGGGGAATAGCTTCAACGAGCCTTAAATTTTGTATACGACCTCAATTTGACCCTATTCAAACTTCATTTGAAATCTCTTGATGAGTTCTTTATTTATAGGTAGTATAAACTTGATTTTAAACCAAATGACCTATTTGGCATGGTTATCATCCTAGATCACTCATCCCCACTAAAAATATTTTGGATCACCAAAAATTTGTTTCATTCTAAGAAAATAACTAAAGGTACCACTCTCTCATTTTTTGGATTTCTCTGCATCTCCCTCTTCTCTATTATTTCAAGAATAACCTCTCCCTATAACTCATCAAGTATTTTTGGAGCAAAATTATCAACAAAAGGAACTTGAACTTTCTCACCTTGATCCATCATAGGAAGTTATATCTCCTAATGTGGGGCTATCTCTCCCAATACATAGTTGTATCTACCTCTACATGTATATCTCTCCCAATAAGGGATTATCTCCCAATAAGGGGTTGAAAGTTCTCTAAACTATCTCTAGGAGGTCTTTACAATGGATTATTGGTCTTCAACTTTCTACTCTTTCAATAATAGATAATTAATTTTATTTTTTCTCCATTACAAAGGATTTTTCTCTAACAAAAATGGTATACAAATGCTTATTCTCCCAAAATATGGGCTATTCCTCCCAAAAAGGGGAAACAGGAAATAAACCAACATGTATGGAAATACTTCATTTCTCTCTCTAGATGTTGACTTCCCAACTAGATCTTGCAAACCTAGGTGATAAAGAGATTTCATGACTCCATCCCATATTTACCAGCTGACTTTCTTTCATGTTTGGTGTCTTAGTATTATTATTGAAAGATTTTATTAGCCTTTACATTTCTTGTAAGCTAGGATGAAGCTCTCCCATAAAGAGATGTTATTGTATTCTCTTTATTGTTTAGTCTTCTCAACAAGGGTAGAAAATTACATTGCATAATAAGTGGTGTTATAAAAACTACCACTTTTATAATTTTCCCTTCTCGAGGTCTTACAATTGAATGCAATATACATGGATTGTAAATACAATTCCATGTACAAACATTTCTCAAGCTTGGGTATTAAAATATGTGCATACATACATTGAGAGTGCATATTTCAATGAAATAAAATAGATGCCAACATTCATCAATAAAAAATAGTGCTCATATTGATGCTACTCACCATGCAAGCACTTTTCATGTTGATTTGTTTTCACTTCGTCACCCTAGATTGAAAGAACACTTTGACTCATGTGCATATTATAAGATGCCCATAACAGTCTTCTCTTACTACTTTCAAACCCCCAAAACCTGACTTAGAAAACCTTGTTTTAGAGTTCTCTCTCATGAAAATGCCTCTTCACCCTTCTTTCCAAATGCTACAAGAAGTGGTAACTAAAACATATCCTCAAAAAAGGAGGTCTCACAAATTATCTGGTCAAATTAAAAGGACATGACTCAGCTTTGTCTTCTAATTTTATGATGGCATGGGATAACAGTATGGTGACTGTCAGGGTTATTATATTACATGTCACTAGGGATTTAATCTCCAAGGTATCATGCATGGTAACAGAAGGTATATAGATTTTCAAATATAGGTCGAGAAGAGTGGAGGAATTGGACATCGTTTTTGTGTGGAGAAGAAGAATTTTTTCATGTAGGATGGAATTACAAGGATTGCTTACTAGAAAGGTAGCCAGAGGTTGGTTTCATAGCCTAAAGTATATTTACCCATGATGGTAAGTTTTGGAAATTACATACTCATCCATTTTTCTTGTTAAATCATTTCCACCACAATAGAGGGATGAGTATCCTTCTACCTATGCTTCTCCTAAGGGGCATCCATTCTGGACTTCCAAGTCGAGAAAGTGGTTGCCCCACTCCACCAAGGGATTATCCTTTTTTTAGTTAAATCATAACCCTTATCGTAGATCATAGGGTTTCTGAAGTTACTAGTAGTTCAAGTGATGTTTGGGAGGATTTTTTTCCTGTCTAAAATATTGAAGTTATTAAAATTGAAAAAGAAGATGAAACGGGACTTTAATGTGGCTTCAACTCTCCAAAGTTTAGTAAGTAGTTCTGGTTTCAAGGTCAGTAGTGAGAATATGATGAATAATAACCTCCCTAATGTTTTCTCTCAAATATTGGATACATTGGAAAGTGTGGTGGCTTCTTTGAAGGTAGATAATAAAAACCTTGTTAGAATGGTTAAGAGGATGAATGCAGAGATGATTGTTCATGGATAGAGGTTAGATGTTCTTCAAGACTGGGGAGAATTTGACATTTCCAAAGGGAAAGATATGAGGTTGGATTTTAGTAGCTCGAACAACGAGGAGAATCCAATGCAGAGTCAAACTATGAAGTTGGGACTGAGCTTGAGAACTAGGAAGAAGACCCTCTAGGTGGTTCCTATGTTGAATTTTTCTTGTCTGTTTCTTCTTGTCTGGGAATTTTTCTATGGTTTCTCTTTGTTTTTAGTTTTCCGTAGGTTTCTATCTTGTCATTTGGTGTTTTGAGTCAAATCCTTTTTACTCTTCTTGGTTGGTTGTTTTTTGTCTCTATGTGATCTTCATGGATATCTTTTGTAATGGCCCTTAGAGCCTATCCAACTATTATCAATAAGAAAAAAAAAAGACTAACCTTAATGTCAACATGAACATGAGAATGACAAATAAAATGATACATTCTCTTATCATGGGATGCTCATAATTTTCTTATCACTTAGATGGCTTCTCCATATTCACCCTCAATGAGTGATCTACCTCCACGCTTGCTCAAAAAAATGGGGTTAGTTTTCCTCATTCTTATTTAACAATACAGACCTAAAAAGTTATTTGGAGCTGATACAAGTATACAAAACAAAACTTAGCTATGCAAATACTATCTATGAAAACAAATAGTTTCTTACCAACCCAGTTGATGGATGTTCCTCTTTGGGTTTCTCCCTCTTGACAAGATCTCTTTGGATAGGTGGGATTTCTCATGGGTTGCCTCTTGATATTTTAGTTCTTACACAGCCTTCTTCATGTTGATATTGGTACAATCTTTTGGATGAATATTCCAACATTTTTCAACCTAATGACCACTCATATTACAATGAGTGCGAAAATTATTTTCCATTTTCTTGGATAGTAAGTCGTTCTTTCCATGTTTCCACACTTTGACTTGGGAAAGGTGGTCTTTACAATGCGTATCCTTCCTCTTGAAGGGCATGTAATTCCTTTAGATGGAATTTCTCCTTCCAATACATGGTCACACATATGGTTATTTATTCCACAAAATGAACATGGATGGTATGCCAAAAATTTTGTGTTATAAGGTCATTCTTCTCATAACTGAGTAAATATTAAAGTATTTATATTTTCCATACCTTTAGGACTGCCCTTTTGTGCAAGTTTATAAGGGGAACATGTTATATTCATTTTTTTGGGATGTTCATAGCTCTTTGGAGATGTTCTGCACTCTTTCTGGATGAATTTCCTATGATTGGAAGGATGTCCCCTTCTTGATCTACACACAAGTCTCTATTTGGTCTCTAAGAAATCTCTATAACAGGCTCTCATATTTAATTTACTCTTTCTCTTGATAAAAACGCCACAAATTTTCTTAATTCTATCTACCAAAATATGGACTTTACTTTTAGATTTTTCCTCTTGAATTTATCAGTTTTATACTTTCAAGCTCTTAAATCCTTCGCTCTTTAGATATTTCTCCATGGTTGTACTTTGTGACCAAGACAACCTACACTTATAAACTACAAAATGAACAATGGAAGAATAGTTGACATAAATTGGGAAAGGTGTTAGGAACACTTTGGAAAACCAGCTCTGATCCCAAACCTGATAAGAAAATGGTTGTTTAAGCTAAACGGATTCATACCATCCATTTTTAAATACTTTATTTCTCAATTCTCATCTTTTTACGTGAAAATTAGCTTAATAAATACCAAATTTTATCCCAAGTGATTAGTTCATGCAACACTTAGTATTTAGGAATTTTAATACCAACTTGAACTTCTCAATTCTCATAAATTACATAAAATAGATGCACATTTCATCAATAAAAAATAGTGCTCATATTGATGCTACTCACCATGCAAGCACTTTTCATGTTGATTTGTTTTCACTTCGTCACCCTAGATTGAAAGAACACTTTGACTCATGTGCATATTATAAGATGCCCATCAACATGTCTCTCTACTACTTTCAAACCCCAAAACCTGACTTAGAAAACCTTTGTTTAGAGTTCTCTCTCAATGAAATGCCTCTTCACCCTTCTTTCCAAATGCTACAAGAAGTGGTAACTAAAACATATCCTCAAAAAAGGAGGTCTCACAAATTATCTGGTCAAATTAAAAGGACATGACTCAGCTTTGTCTTCTAATTTATGATGGCATGGGATAACAGTATGGTGACTGTCAGGGTTATTATATTACATGTCACTAGGGATTTAATCTCCAAGGTATCATGCATGGTAACAGAAGGTATATAGATTTTCAAATATAGGTCGAGAAGAGTGGAGGAATTGGACATCGTTTTTGTGTGGAGAAGAGAATTTTTTTCATGTAGGATGGAATTACAAGGATTGCTTTACTAGAAAGGTAGCCAGAGGTTTGTTTTCATATCCTAAAGTATATTTACCCATGATGGTAAGTTTTGGAAATTACATACTCATCAATTTTCTTTGTTAAATCATTTCCACCACAATAGGAGGATGAGTATCCCTTTCTACCTATTCTTCTCCTTAAGGGCATCCATTCTGGACTTCCAAGTCGAGAAAGTGGTTGCCCCACTCCACCAAGGGATTATCCTTTTTTTAGTTAAATCAATAACCCTTATCTTAGATCATAGGGTTTCTGAAGTTACTAGTAGTTCAAGTGATGTTTGGGAGGATTTTTTTCCTGTCTAAAATATTGAAGTTATTAAAATTGAAAAAGAAGATGAAACGGGACTTTAATGTGGCTTCAACTCTCCAAAGTTTAGTAAGTAGTTCTGGTTCAAGGGTCAGTAGTGAGAATATGATGAATAATAACCTCCCTAATGTTTTCTCTCAAATATTGGATACATTGGAAAGTGTGGTGGCTTCTTTGAAGGTAGATAATAAAAACCTTGTTAGGAATGGTTAAGAGGATGAATGCAGAGATGATTGTTCATGGATAGAGGTTAGATGTTCTTCAAGACTGGGGAGAATTTGACATTTCCAAAGGGAAAGATATGAGGTTGGATTTTAGTAGGCTCGAACAACGAGGAGAATCCAATGCAGAGTCAAACTATGAAGTTGGGACTGAGCTTGAGAACTAGGAAGAAGACCCTCTAGGTGGTTCCTATGTTGAATTTTTCTTGTCTGTTTCTTCTTGTCTGGGAATTTTTCTATGGTTTTCTCTTTGTTTTTAGTTTCCGTAGGTTTCTATCTTGTCATTTGGTGTTTTGAGTCAAATCCTTTTTTACTCTTCTTGGTTGGTTGTTTTTTGTCTCTATGTGATCTTCAATGGATATCTTTTGTAATGGCCCTTAGAGCCTATCCAACTATTATCAATAAGAAAAAAAAAGACTAACCTTAATGTCAACATGAACATGAGAATGACAAATAAAATGATACATTCTCTTATCATGGGATGCTCATAATTTTCTTATCAACTTAGATGGCTTCTCCATATTCACCCTCAATGAGTGATCTACCTCCACGCTTGCTCAAAAAAATGGGGTTAGTTTCCTTCATTCTTATTTAACAATACAGACCTAAAAAGTTATTTGGAGCTGATACAAGTATACAAAACAAAACTTAGCTATGCAAATACTATCTATGAAAACAAATAGTTTCTTACCAACCCAAGTTGATGGATGTTCCTCTTTGGGTTTCTCCCTCTTGACAAGATCTTCTTTGGATAGGTGGGATTTCTCATGGGTTGCCTCTTGATATTTTAGTTCTTACACAGCCTTCTTCATGTTGATATTGGTACAATCTTTTGGATGAATATTCCAACATTTTTCAACCTAATGACCACTCATATTACAATGAGTGCGAAAATTATTTTCCATTTTCTTGGATAGTAAGTCGTTCTTTCCATGTTCCACACTTTGACTTGGAAAGTGGTCTTTACAATGCGTATCCTTCCTCTTGAAGGGCATGTAATTCCTTTAGATGGAATTTCTCTTCCAATACATGGTCACACAATGGTTATTTATTCCACAAAATGAACATGGATAGGTATGCCAAAAATTTTGTGTTATAAGGTCATTCTTCTCATAACTGAAGTAAATATTAAAGTATTTATATTTTCCATACCTTTTAGGACTGCCCTTTTGTGCAAGTTTTATAAGGGGAACATGTTATATTCATTTTTTTGGGATGTTCATATCTCTTTGGAGATGTTCTGCACTCTTTCTGGATGAATTTCCTATGATTGGAAGGATGTCCCCTTCTTGATCTACACACAAGTCTCTATTTGGTCTCTAAGAAATCTCTATAACAGGCTCTCATATTTAATTTACTCTTTCTCTTGATAAAAACGCCACAAATTTTCTTAATTCTACCAAAATATGGACTTTACTTTTAGATTTTTCCTCTTGAATTTATCAGTTTATACTTTCAAGCTCTTAAATCCTTTCGCTCTTTAGATATTTCTCCATGGTTGTACTTTGTGACCAAGAAACCTACACTTATAAACTACAAAATGAACAAATGGAAGAATAGTTGACATAAATTGGAAAGGTGTTAGGAACACTTTGGAAAACCAGCTCTGATCCCAAACCTGATAAGAAAATGGTTGTTTAAGCTAACGGATTCAATACCTCCATTTTTAAATACTTTATTTTCTCAATTCTCATCTTTTTACGTGAAAATTAGCTTAATAAATACCAAATTTTATCCCAAGTGATTAGTTCATGCAAACACTTAGTAATTTATGAATTTTAGATACCAAACTTGAATTTCTCAATTTCTCATAATTACATAAAAAGTAGCTAAAATATTAAAAATAAAACTAATGTTGATTTAAAACAAGAGGAAATGGAAATAAAAAAATGAAAAATTACACTGCAAATTGATAACAAAGTTTGTCTAATTAGACTATGTCTCTGGGTCTACTAAAACACCAACCGATTGATTAAATGATACAAAAATACAATTTCTTACATCAAAATCTTCTCCAATGGTAGGATATATCTCCCAAAACGGGGCTTCAATCTATAGATAATCTCCATATTCTAGGAGTCTCTCAGGTTCGATCTCCACCTGGCACAAAACTCTGACATACCTACTCTCTCTCCTTTTACAAAGAGCTAATACCATTAACAATATTTTACAAAAATTACCTTCTCCCTTTACAAAGGGGTTAAAATTTTACTTATACATTACAATAATGACCTATTTATATTTTTTTTTAGGCATCATAGTCAAATGGATAAGCCCTTTCCATTTGGCATAGGTTGCGGGATTTAAATCCCATTAAAAACACTCATGTATGCCTTTTTTGGCTTTAAAAACCCCAAATTTAAAAGGGATATAGGCAAAATTATTTGTTTCTCAAACCAAAAATGGTGTGGATGAGTTGGTGAGGACCTAAAAACAATTCATGTGGGGTGAGGGGCTCAAATCTCCACTCTATGTAGCATTTTAGGTAAGGATTGACTAAGCCTTTAAACACCTTGGGTGCATATGATGCACTTTGGGATCAACTAGTATCCCACATCGGCCACATATAGAACAAAATGCAAAATATTGTCAAATGTGTGATGTTCTACTACCAAATACCATACCCAACTATCATAACTATTGAAGAATAGATATCATGATCAATCCAACCACTCACTTGTTAACTTCCACATCTGTCTCCAGAGGTAACCCATATTACGATTATCTAAAAGTGGTACCAAAATAAACCAATGAGCCAAAATTTGTAAATATATATAGGATGTGACATAGTACCATTCCATAACATGGAAATGGGGACCCACTACACAACATGTTCGTCAAGAGCCACATATCCAGTACACAAGTAGACTGAACAACATCAAAATGACTCCATGTGACACACTAATCAGACTCAACATGACACTCATGTTATTTGCAACAGAAATGCACATAAGACTCGCCAAAAACTTATACCAAAGGTTCAAGTGTTTAAACCTCTTCTCTGATACCAACTGTAACTCACAATAGTTTACCACTCAAAATGTAAGTGAAAACTGGAAAAAAAAATTGTTTTGTTTTGCTATTATATGGCACAATACTTAAGTATCGTTACGCTAATCACAAGAAACCTAAACACCGACACTTACCTTGCAATAAACCAACATACCAAAAATTTAGAATGGTCACATGTGTAAGCATTGCATTTTATTACTTCAAAAGTGTTACCTTTATGGAAGCATGGTGAAATCCATTATGCTACAAAAAGTCTCAATACAAGTTAGTTTTGATTCATTATAGGATCCATTTAAGTGTTAGAATTATATATTTTTGCTCACACTACCCACATCAAAACATACATGTCATCTTCCATTCCTAAACACAAAAATGTTAGGTCCAAGAATGCGCAACTTCAGCAAGACCCGCAACAAACTCTAACCATCACTCGGGAAGTGAGTCATGCATAAATTAGTTGCTTAACCCATAGAAGGTTTTCCTAACCACCAGTCTTCTACCAAAACTATCTCACATAAAAACCAAATAATCCCAAGGCCTATGCACTTCTCACCAAGGTTTTTTTTAGGTACCAAAAAGTAGGGTCAACGTAATTTATCCTTCTCTTAATTTGGTAAAATGGAGATGTTTGGCCAATGCACAAGTGTGACCGAGAAACGTCACAAAGTTTCCCATATCACTATGAATGAAATCCATCCTCTTTATAAGGTTCTATTTTAAATCAAAAATTACTACCAGTAACAAAACATTTCAGGGTATAAGGTACTCTTTTAAGGCTAACCCGCGAACATGGGTTATGAAGAAGAACATGTACTAAACTATTCAAATTCATATGGAATTTCCTTCAATGAAATAAAGCTAATCTTGGCCCAAATATCTCTTCACACATAACTATAAGCCCTCTAATGGTACAATAAGGAAATCAAATCTCAAGTATTAACATATGAGCATGATTTCATTTATTTTATGGGTACAACTACACCCTCCTCAAGATAATTATAGGGATTTTATTACATAAGTTACTAACAGGGGTGAATAACTCCTTTATTAAGATCATGGAAGTACTTTCACTTATGTTTTATGGAGGCAACACTGCTAAGAAGAAGTTGCAATATTATAAGACTAACATTTTTATTAAATGAAACCATTACCACACAGTTATCACGTTAATTCAACTTAAAATCCCAAAAATGTGAATTATTGTAACTGACAACTAAGAGAGGAAAGGTTTTGTAAGATTATCATGACATAAGATTGGTTGTTTTAATCCAAATATGTATTATCCATTGACATGTTTTTTTGGATCTATAATGGTCAATAGTCTTCTCCTAGGTTCTACTTCAAAAAAATTTCCATTATCACATCCTCCCTACTTGGGTATGAGTTATTTTCCACTATAGTGGTTCTCAACATAAATTCATAAGGCCATAAGACACAATGTTCATAAAATTTACTAAAGTTGTTTTCTCAATTGAGTAAAGACTCATCTGTACACTATATATTATCTACCATCCTTATAGATACACGTTAATACAAGACTTAACAATGGTCAAAGAAAGGCTTATTTTCAAGATTACAATTTTTATTTTTTATTATCTTTAAAGGTATATCATCTTTACACAAACCGTTAAATCATATAACATTATCCTTTCACAACATTATGTTGTCCTCTTTCTTTCTATTATTTAGGATTATCATGTTATTCTCTTACAATCACATTAGCACCTCTTCCTCAACTATCTTGTATAGTTTACCAAGTCCTTGGGTTGGAAAATTATATCAAGTTGGAGTACTACCTGAGAGTTTCTAAAGGTTTGATACCTAAGGAGAGTCATGAAAATATGAAACACTAAAGATCACTTATGTGATGAGATTCCCGTTAGCTCCACTCCATACTTAAGACAACATATTTTACCTCATGAAGTGAAGATTTGACCATGGCTATTATGTTGTAGCATACTATGCGTATGTCATGGGTTTTCAAGTGTGATTCAAGAAGATATGGTGGAATTAGAAGGACTTGAACAATAGCTGAATAAAAAATCTACAGAGTATGATATAACTAAAGATATTAATGGGGCTCAACATAGAAAACTTACAAAATAATGCCACAATAAGCAACAATAGCAAACAGAGAAGATTACAGATATGTGAGAATGTAGTGCTACTATGGACAGGGAACTCACAAGGATGTAACAAGAACTAGCAAGTGAGAAATAAAGATTCAGCCAAATTCAATCAAATCCACCTCCTTAAGACATTTTTCTTGTGGTTCAAGAAAATACACATCTTTAGGCATGGATATAGTATATCAAGTAACATTTAGACTTGTGGTACAGTTTTAAAATAAAATCACTACTCAAGTCACAAAATACATTCCTCAAAATACCCCTTGAAAAGATCATGGAGGAATAAAATTGTGTTGTTAAACCATGGCGTCCCGTAAATCCAATCGGGCAAGTCAACCAAGGGAACATTTCCTTACGCTAGATGTCTAAGTTTCTCGAGGTGATATCTACATTTTTCAACATTCAGATATAAAGAAAGAAGATAAGATATACTCCAAAATTTTGAATAGAAGACAAGGTTCTTCATATATTGGTTGTCTCGAGGATGAGGCAACATTTTAAGTCTGGGGATGATGTTGAAAGGAAACCCACAAGAATAAGTAACAAGCCACAAACAAATAAGAAAAATTTCCAAATACTGAAGAGACCCGTGGTAGATAGAAGAAGCCACAAAACACAGGAGAAAGGAGTGGAAGCTTACCTAGATCCACAAATTAAAAAAGGAAAGGAATAGAGTAAGGTGTAAGCCAACATATTCAAGACCAAAAGAAGTGTCTTTTGGATCATTTTGTAAGAAACATATTTATTGTACTTAATCAAAATAATATAGTGTACCACATGAGATAAGATATGTGTGTCACAGATAAGAAATGTATGAAATAGAGAGAATAGAGAGAGAATGTATGTGTGTAAGAGACTAATGTAATTATTTTGATATATGAATAAATACTGATGGTTGAGTAAAATATTAATATTTGATTTTACATTCTTTCTATTCATTAGTTTAATCTAGTTCACCTTTCCCATGCACATCCCTAACAAGAGGGAGAACTACTTAACCCTCACATCCATGTTGAGGCTTAAGCTCAACACTTGTCTTGGCTTAAAACCCTTTCTCACATGCTCTCTATCACTCCTCAACCTGTAAAAATTTTCCTTGTCTCTCAAATCATTCCCTCATAGTTTTTATACACTTCTACTTGGGTCGCATTTTTCCCTCTTAGAGCACTAGTTCAAAAATGAACTCAAAACATCACTTTTATACCCTTCTCTTCTCATAAATTTAAGGGAGGTATGTCCTATACCTTTAGTTATACCAAAACAACATAAAAATATAACAGAAAAATTATAACCATTCATCAATTAGACCCATGTAGGTCGGTCATGCCCAAATGCACCAAACAAGCACAAAATAAGCTCAAAACCCCATCACCTGGCTGAGATAAAACCACAAACACCATAATAATGATTATTCAAGCCCCCTAAATCATAATAAATGCAAAATATAACATAAAAACATCATCCATGGTCATTCATTATATTTAACCAATCAAATTTATCATAACTAACTCAAAAAGCCTCATATCCTTCTCAAAATAGTTGTTTACAGGACCCTATCTTCACCTTTGGACCTCAATCACATACCAAAACACTTCAAATGTAGCATGTAACCACTCATTGGAATCCCCTGGATGTTTAGATCACATCTATTCTTTCTATATGTCATGAAACATCCATATGTGCAAACCACACTAACTTTCCTCTTCACCAAATTGATCTACCCAGAAAGTAGTTTTACAAACTCAGCTTATTTACACCATTTTTCCACTTCCAAGACCTCAAAATTAATCCAATAAGAAAAAAAATAATCCCTATTCACTCTCAAACCAATAGAAATCATCAAATAATCCATCTCATGCCTCATCTACCTCAATCTTTCAGAAAAAATAGTTTTTCCTAAGAAACAAGAAACCTTGTTCACTACAAATCAAGTTGGATGACCCATCAAAACTCATCACCAAGACACAAACCATATACCAGTAGAAATATATCTAAATCCTATTTCCAGAACATGGCACATTTCCTTCCAACTCTAAGTGGAAGGCCTCTAACCAAGTCCATCTCTAAAAACTTCTCCTTTAGCCTTTTAGGACTCAAGAACTAGCCTTGAGCTCAACTTGCTCCATCACCTCAAAACTCACTTAAAAGCTTAACCAAAGCATGGAACATCTTTATACATGTTTTCTAAGAACTCAAAAACCTTAAACAAACATGAACAACTCAGAAAAATCACTTTACCTCATGAAGCCACTTGATACCCTGTTGAATTAGGTATCTCCCAAAGCTGGCCCTCAAAGAACAGGTCATAACTTATTCATACCATATAAAAAAAGTTTTATATACCAATGTAAATATATATGAACTAGGATCACAACACAACTTTAATGGAGTCCTAACTCCTCATGTAGCTCCTGCAATTCTAATTTTAGTACATAGACTGCTCCAAACTACCCTAAAAACCAGTACCTTCATAAATATGGCACACTTTGCCATTTACAAGCTCAACCATGATCTGAAACTATCATGGAAATATATAAAAACTCTAGGGATTAAATATAATGTCAATTTATTTACCAACTTCTTTGGACAACTTTTCCTTAAACTAAACTATATTCAAAAACAAGAATTTTCAGGTGGGGCAAACATACTGTCACACACTTCTAACTTACCTTTTTGGAAATATGGAGGAGTCCTCTACAACCTCCAATCATCAATTTTTTAAATACAATCAAAATGACTTAGTATGAACTCAATTTCCTCCAAGTCACTTTTAGCTAGGGTTTCAAAGCAACTTATCTTCTTAACGATTGTTCATAAAAACTTGACGATCAAACCACATCATTATTTTTTGAAAATTTCATAATTGACCTAAAAATATATGCCAAATCTATCAGGTCCCCATGCAAAGCACACAATTCACAACGAGCATCAGAAGGTCAACTTTTACTTCAAAAACAAACTCTAAATCACCTAGTTTTACCAAAACTGGCATATCTTGCAATTCCTTCTTCAAAATGACCTGAAACTTGTCAAGAAGCATCATGAAAACATCCTATAACTATCCATACTAACCATCTATCCAAATAGCTCTAAAACTCTCTACCAATCTCATTTACCCATGCTTTCTTACATGTTCTCACTTGTTTGCTTCCCAAGGACCTCATACATGCACTAGATACCTCTGAAAACAGACCTTGAAACTCACCATACACTGTCATGTACACTGCCAACATTCTATTACCATTCTCCAACAAGACTTATCAGCTCCAAATCTCACACCTCCATACCATTCTACATGCTCCAGGGCTAGGAATAGGTCTGGAATGACCTGACTCAACCATGAAACCTCATGAACTAACCATGTTGACCTCATACATACTCATTAACACCTATAACACGCATTTAGGACCATTAATTACCTCATGAAAACATTTAACTCACTTAGGAGGACTCGAACCATGAGCATACACACTGAAACATGCTCTATGACACCATAGACCTTCACCAGACTTGACACTACCAATCAACCTTCATACTTGACATTTGAATAACACCTCATGGAGACTCATACAACACCATGACCTCATGATACCATTTTCCATCAATGGACTTGACATCAATGACAACACTAAAACACAATGGCCAACAATCTCCCCCTTTTTCATTGATGGAAACCACCTTCAGAAACATTGATGGCAACCAACAAGACCAACACACCTACTAGACCTCATTTCCATGTTTTTGATGCTTCTTTCCCCCTTTGAAATCTATGAAAAAGACTACTATGATGACACAACATGAGAAATGACAACATAAGACTAGAAACAATGGAAACAATACACAAAATAACTTACTTGTTCAAATGGCTCCCCCTGGGTTTGTAATATCCTCCTCTGACTATGAATGTAAGAATTTAAACCCTTACCTTGATTTGGTTGCCTTATAGATGCTCAAGTCACTTACCACAATCTCGTAGGCTCTTTCTCAGTGTTTTCAATCTCTTTTCATGCAAACATAACCTTTTGATTCAACAATTTTCTCTCCAATCTATTATACCTCCAAACACCATGATTCCTAGGACTACTTGTCACTACAAGACCTTCCAGTGCATTCTTTCACACTTCAATCAAAGCCTAGAAATCAATCCTTCAAGAATTCTTAAAGAGATAACTCAGACATGTAGCATCATTTTTGTCCCTCCAACACTAGGTTTTCCAAACCTTCACAAGCCATTATACTGTAAACATCATTTAGTCTAATTTTCTCACTTCTTGACATCTAGAACACCTAGATGAGAGATAGAACATGCTCCCCCTATTTTGTTAGACTATCTTGGACCTTTAATACCATGTTTTGATGTAAATTCACCATAAAATATGCACAAAAACAACTTTTCAAGCCTTGCAACATATATAACTCTGTCATTGTTCTTATATACTACCTTTAGGAGCACTAAAACACTTACTTGATCCAAGACAAGACTCCTAGATGATACTTTATCCTTCTAAGATATGTGCATTGCCATTTTAAAGCAAGAACATACCACATAACCTTGAACACTATTGAGATGATTATTTTAACCAATTATACTTAGCAAATCATGACTACTTCTGTCACATACAAGCATCTTGACACCTTCTTGAAGACAACTATATAGTGATGCACACTCATCTCTATTCATAGGCTTCATTTACAAATTCAGGAAATTGTACATATGAACACTTCTTCCTTGCACAATCACTGAACTTTCACCAAGCATCAGTATCCATTTTTACCTTGAATTACTTTACATACATCATTCACATCCTTTGAGTTACACAGACCTTCTCTTAAGTTTTAGATCTTCATTTTAGACTTAGTATACTTCAAGGAAAACTTTTTAACTCCTGTGACATGCCTACAAAAGGTTCTGAACCTATAGCTCAATGTTTTCACATCTTTCATAGTCATAGAGACTGTGACGGTTGAGAGATCTTATAACATTTCAATCATGTCTTCAAGGACTTAACAAAACATACAAACCATCCTATATACTTGTAGCTCTTCATTTCGTACATGATTGCATACATTGGAGCTCAATACATGGATCAAATCCTCTGTACAAATCTGAGTGCTCATTTACTCATGACCTAAGCCATGTCAAATTCATGATTATATTCATTTACCTTCTCAAGATCTTGTACCATTCAATAAAAAATAGAGCATACATTCATATTATCAATCCACCTTTCATTATCATTCATACTACTGATGTCAAACTAATCATACCTTGAGAACCTTCATAGACAAGCTCATACTAGGCTTGACAATACCTTGGATATTCAAACAAGACAAGGCCCCTTCACAATTAAATTTAGACCAATCATGTTAGATAAGGAGTCTCAAACATCAACTTTGTTTTCCTTCATACATGGCTTGTAGAGCATCATTCTAAGAAAGAACTGTTACGGTATCTTCTGACTGAGATGACCTTGATTTGACATCTTGAACCTGTAATCCTGCAATTCTTGAACTTTGATGACATCTCAAACTCTCATAATGTGTACCTTTATAGTTGGTTACACCTTCTAGACCTTTGTAAGGATAGAACATTGATTAATAGCCTTGCACATTTTCATAAGCTTCAAATATTTGCACATACTACTCATGGTCTAACTGGAACTAAGACACTCGTGCTTCTTTACTCTACTAGGATTTTAACTCCATTACAAACCTTAACTTTATTTCAACCCTCATTACCACTATTCCATTTGGACAAGAGAGGTGTCATAGATCTTAAACTCATCGTGAAACATATGAATTTTTCCAGACCATTAGACTGAGATCTCATGACTACAGGACATAACAAATTGAAACAAGGAATTTTACAACATAATACAAGTCTTTCTTTGACATAGAACTTATATTAACATTTCAAGTCTTTGACAGGATATTTAAGATAGAAATTAACTACAAACTCATGACAAGACTAACATTTATCCCTTATGACAATAATCTCGTACCAAAACAAAGGTTTTGAGCCCTTCATACACTGAGATACCCTTCATTGTGATTATACATTCTAAAAATACCTTAAGACTCAAACTTTAAGCCTTCTCAAATCACCTATATGACTGAAAACTGACATATTCATTGCATGGATGAGTACTTCATACCTTGAACCACTTTGAGAAACCAACTCTATTAAGATACCTTTCACTATCTTTATATTTATTCTCATAACACATGATACTGACATTTGATAATGACTGATACTTTATTACCCTACAGACCGAGTATGATTCAACCTTGAGGAAACTTAGATCATCATGTCATACCTACCAATGTATAGGCCATAGACTCAACTAACAAGACTTGATATGATAGGCTTCACTCAGAACCAGATCTCTTAATTCAATGCAAACCAAACCATGGACTTCTTACAGACTTCACAAAGAAAGATACTCTTGACAAGGTTCCTAACTTCCCTTGAAACATATTTCACATATCACTCATGAAATGAAAGATACCAAAATAAGAAAACAATCTTACATGAACTCTCATGATTGACTTAGACTCCTCATACCATGACTTGGACCTATTAAACTCAAGAGACTTGCAACTTCCTTCAACTACATCATAACCTTTTCTCAAGATGAGACAATCAAGACTTCATACTCAACCAAGATACTTTACTTACACGAACAACACAAGTTTGGATCTTAACTATACCTAGGATGATTAAAGCAAGACCTAAAAGACTCCAACCATGGCAGCATACACTTGACTTCACTTTTAGATGAATACATGACAAACTCAGAAACCTACAAGAAAATTTGATTCAAAAACATATGGAGAGATCATATCCATACCTTATCATCCTTGAAGTGTCCCATATAGCTAGCTTCTTCAACTTCTCATGCACTAAAGTATTGAGACACATATGATATTCTTTATTCTTTTCTTCTTATACTAAGTCAAACATGTTTCCTTGACTTGATTTGGATTTATTGACCTGGGTTTCCATATTGATTGAGTTAGACTCATCTTTGACACCCTTCATATGGTTTGTCTTCGTATTGAGCACTACTAATTTTGAATCAACCTTCATAGATTGCTTTGACTCTTCATTTCTCATACTCTGAGGATCCGTTCTCTTGGCCTCATTTTCTTGAAAAACTATCTTTTAATCTTAGTATTTAACATGGCAGTCTTGGACTCATTCATGGGGCTGACTTTCCTATTGAAAAATTTTCCCTTTGATGCTTGAAACCTGCTAATAACTCTTGGTGATCCACCCTGGTGACAAGATCTAACAAAGTGTCCTTATTTGTGACACTTATGACACACAACACTCTTCCAACTTCTAGGCTCATAGATACTTAAGATTCCAACCACAATCCTTATCCTGGTGACCATACCCATAACATGAATATAATTTACCCTTGAAGAAACTTTCAACCATCCATAGAAGACCTTCTTTTACAATCTCTAGCTTTATGACCAAAATCATGACAAACATAAAAATAACCATTGAATGAATGACAATACCTCATAGCATTAGTTTTTCTAATAGGGTTAGACCTTCTCTAACCAGTATTCTTGGTCACTTTCTCATCAAATTTAGAACTTGGTCCAGCTTCACCATCATTCTTCACATGTTTTCCTTTGAACACCTAGGCTTGTTTTTTCACTAGCCACTCTTTAGCTCTCAAATATCCCCTCAAGAGTTTCAAAAAAATTCTCTAACCTCCCATACATCTTTAACCTATTGGAAGCATATTCTAAATCATATTCCAAATATTTCAACATATCTTCATACCTGGAACAAGTGTCTTTTTTATCCTTTAGGGCTTTAGACACACTTTCAACCTATGACTTCAAACCCTTGATGGCTTGACCATGCTCCATCTCCATACTCATTTGATCTAGTCTTGTAAGCTATGAATTATTGACGCTACAACCTCATACTTCATCCTTAATATAGCTTCAATATCTGAAGACTTACCCATGGGTGTGCTCTTAAGGATCTCCTTCAAGTTGTTAAACTTGCTTCTCAAGGACCCACTCATACCAATTATTGGAAGCATAATGAACTAGGAGGGTGGGGTGAATCAGTTATTTAAACCCTTAAAACAATTTCATATTATCATACATGCACCATTAACATTTATCCATCCAGTAATGTGAGATTAACATCATGAAACAAACAACCACATAAGCACAACCAAGAGAGAGTTCACATGAAACAAGATGTAAGTGGGAAACCCTCAAGGGGAAGAAAACCCACTGAAACTCTACTTATATTACACAAATCATGTACACTACCACCATGCTTCTACCATTTTCCTAAAAGACTTATCAGCTCCAAGACTCATACCTTCATACCATTTTATATGCTCTAGGGCTAGGAATAGGCTTGGAATGACCTGACTCAACCATGAAACCTCATAAATTTACCATACAGACCTCTTACAGACTCATTAACACCTATAAAACATCTCTAGGACCATGAATGACCTAATGAAAAACTTCAACCCACTTGGGAGGACTCAAACCATGATCATACACACTTATACATGCTCTAGAACACCGTAGGCCTTCCCCAGACTTGACACTACTAATAAATCTTCATACCTAACATTTGAATAATACCTCATAGAGAATCTGATGACCTCATGACACCATTTTCCATTAATGGTCTTGACATCAATGATAATACTAACATACATTGGCCAACACAAGGTGTATATTTAGCTCATAATTTGTTTTGAGATGTAACAAGCATGTTCATACTCCATAAGTATTGCTTGAATAGTTTACAAGACATGTGTTGGAGCTCAAAATTGCACCCGTCTCGAATCAGAATGATCTAGGGATTTGAGGCAACATGGGAATGTCTCCAAGTTATGGGACTTGCACAGAGACAGACCTCCAGAGAAGGTTGGCTTCCTCTACTTATTCCTACTGCTAAAACTACTCCTAAGGAAGGAAATGCAAATATCCAACTCTACTCTATGAAACCAAGAGACCATGGTGAGAAGGGAATGCATAAAATGAAATCCTGAACTAAGGGGAGGTGATAATACCAATAATGAGGGGAAAGACACTCTCAAATGAGGGAAAATGGGATAAAATGAAGGAGGAGAAGGTAGACTTGAGAGCCACAGTCCAAAGCATCATTCAAACTTCCATTTTCACACAATGCACAACAGAAATAACCTTGAAAAGTGAGAAGACGCACACAACATACCTAAAAGTAGATGAAAAGGAAAGGAAATGAAATAAAACACCAGCTAGAGCAAAATAATAGCCATAAAACAAGACATTTATTGACTTCAGAAGATGCATGGATAATTACAATGGAGCAAGAAGGCATAAACACATTGCAAAGTCCAAATCTGAGGCCTGCAACTTAAGAAAACTTGTGCAAGATTTTTTAAATGACTCCCTTACATGCTAAGATTATCTAACATTATAAATGAGCATCACTTTACAATATATAGGAAATGGGAAAGAGAGAGGAGAGAAAAGAGAGGGATCTTGGATTTCTACCTTCAACCACCAACATACATTTAATGACTAAAAATAGGCATGGGAAACCTTCTAAGACCATTCCCCTATGGTACTTTGTTTGTGGGAGAAGGAATGGGCACCATACCTCATCAAATGTGGTGGTTGAGCTACCTAGAACTATTATTTTTAATGTTGATAATGGTTTCCTCTTTGTCACCCACCTAAAATCACCTAAATTAAGAAATTCAGTTCCACTAGTGTAGAGGATGATGAGACCTTTCCAAAGGTACCAATTTGTGAAATTTGGAGCTATTGGGTGAAAGTTATGGCCATGTGAATTTATGGATCTCGGGAGCAACATGACAGGGTTCCAAGTGTAACGTAACAATCCACATTTAATTGTTTGTTCCTTGTGTAGGTGGTTCGACTGATCATAGAATCAAGGGAAGAGAGGAAAAGTTATAATTGTTCTCTTTGGGCCTGTTTTACCTACAATGGTCATTGGTTTTGCTTTGGTCAGAGATTTAGGTCCGAGGTAGAACTATGGAACAATTCCCCTCATTCCACTAGTTCCCACACCATCCAGTTCACTCACAACTCTATCTTCCCTTCTATTCACTCCATTTTTGGCTTGGTTGGCGATGAAAGGAACTCACGAAAGCATAGAACTATTCCCTCTATTCCCAAAACACCCATAATGTCTACAACACTCTCCACCATTTTGTTTGTTGGTCTAAACAGGCATGCAAGGAACTCAAATCCTGATGGAATTATTCTACTTGTTCCATGCAAACCCACAATGTCTGCAACACTCTCCACCATTTCGTTCATGGATCCAAACGAGCATGCGGGGAACTCAAATCCTGACAAAACTATTCCATGCAAACCTACAATGTCTACAACACACTACTAACTCCCCTTATGCAGTTGAATAAGCAATGTGGAGAATAAGAGGAACAAAGGAACAATTCCTCCTATTCCTCCTATGCCTGATTTACCTACAATACACTATTTTTTCCCATTTTGACGATTGTTTCTAAGTTTTTGGATTTTTAGGGCCTATACGAAGGGAGAGGAATGCTCCAGAATGATTGCACCAACCTCAATTCATGAACTTTACCTATTTTTACCAGTTTCTTCTCCAAGGCTATATTATATTGCCTTATCCCACATTTATCAAGTTGGCCAGTTTGCAAGGGATGTAAAATTGGATAACATTTTGGCAACTCAATGGGGTAATTTTATTGCTAGATTGAAGAGATCAGTGGCCTTGAAGCATCCATTGGGCATGGAGTCATCCTGATATTTTGAAAACTAGTATGAAACTTAAATCTCTTGACCATAAATCCACTTGAAGTATTGCCTGGACCTGGAGCTGATCTGGAGATTGACCTTATTATTATCATTATAAAAATATCATGAATTAAGTTTTATGAGAGTGAAAAATTGTTTTGAATTGATCTTTTCACCATGTTTTCCTAGAAGCTATTATGAAACTGAGCAACAGCATCCCCAACCTCAAATGCATGTAAGTTTGATTTGAATTATGTTTAGGTTCTCCTTGGAATACTCTTAAGAGTTGGTTTCTTGGGTATGAAGAGATGAAATTTTATAATTACCCCAAGGATTGAAAACTTTTCCAACGAAGGAACATGAAGAACACTAGTTTACCCTATAATTGATCTGTGGAGACAAATGAATGAGCATCTGAAACTATCCCCATATCTTATTTTAGTTGTTATATATTTGATTCTCTAAGATACTACAATTGATCCTTAAAACCTTGAAACTCTTCCCACCACATACTTTCCCCAGAATCCTCAAAGAAACATTGTGAAATGACAAAGCCACCCAAAGACAAAAAAATACTACGCAAAGTGCTTAGGGAAGGGGAAAACTACACTACCAACAAAATAATGTGCTACAAGCACTTGGATGAATTGAATAATAATATATTATGTAAAGGATGCAACAAAACAACTTAATGGGGATGTTTGAGATAAATCCCATTGACTAGTATTTGTAATGCATTTCCATCAAGGTCAGATAACTCAAAAAATTTAGATTCTTTGCGAGAAATAATAATATATGGCCCACTCCAAATTGCATCAAATTTAAATTTTCATCCCAGTTTAGCTTTGTCTACATCCCACTTCAAAACCATATCAACAACTTTGAATGTATGATCCCTATCCATTTTATCAAACCACTATTTGGTTGATTTTTGATGTTGTTCTAACCTATTCATGGCAGAATTTCTTAATTCTTCTAGCTCAACCGATTCTACCATTATGATTTCTCTTTGATATGTACCTTCAAATTCCAATTGTTGAGCTGATTCAAGTGAAGGCAATTCAAGTAACAAAGGAAACATGGATTAATTGTCATAAATAAGTTTGTAAGGGGAATTACCAATTTCCTTCTTCATTGCTATTCTATCAGCCCAAAGGGAATTTCTCACTTGTGTATACTACTACCTTTTATTGATATCCATTGCTCTCTTCATGATCCTAATCAAGTTCTTGTTAGTGGATTTTACCAAACCATTACCTTAAGAGTAGTAGTTGGAAGAAGTTTTCAAATAAATTCCAAGTCAAGAGCCCAATCAAACATTTTAGATCCTAAGAAATATTTTTCATTATCAAAGATGATAGTTTGAGGGATACCAAACCTTTTCACAATGTCCTCAAGGAATTCAAGGATCACTGATTCAATAGCTTCCTTGAGTGACACGGCTTTCGTCCAACTAGTAAATTAATATGTTGTTGTCAAACCCCTTTTGTGACCAGCACTAGATGGAGGATTGATCATACCAATGAAATTAATACCCCATTGGGAAAATGGTTTGTCTAATAAAATTGGATGAAGTGGAAGGGAAGCTGACCTCTTCTTATTAGTGAAGAAAGGACATTCCCTGCATTTTTAATCCATTTATGAGAATTAGCAAACAATGTGTGCCAAAAGTAACCTACATTTAAGATTTTCATTAGAGTGGCTTTGGTAGAAAAATCTTCTCTAGAGAAACCATCATAGAATTATGTCAAAAATATTGTCTACTTGTTCACCTTCAATGCACCTCAGCAAAACTCTATCACTTTTAAATAAAATCCCATCAATTAGTGCATAAGGAATGGACTGCGGCCTCATATGTCTTCTCTTTATCTTGTTAAGGCCGAGAGGATATGTACCAATAGATAGGAAGGTAGTCATATCACCAATCTAGTTGTGATTATCAATTATATTTCCTTTATCCTGCTGAATTTCACCATCATGTGAAGATTCCTCATTTATGAAAAAGGAGGTTTCTTGGTCGTTTTGAGCATCCAAAACAAGTTGCTCACAAAGTGATCAACCCCTTACCAGTTTTTTGGATTTGATATTCACATCATATTCTATTATTTTGGTCACCCATCCAAATCTTTTCTCACTAATTTCAGCTCCCATAATAAAGTCTCGTACACTGGATTGTGAGACTAGAACTTTGATATGATTAGTGGCAAGCATACTTTTGAATTTCTTCAGATCTCTTATGATGGCAAAGACCTATTTTTTAATGTGATTGTACCTCAATTCATAATCCTTCAGTGTTTGACTAAATAAATCCATTAGTTGTTCCAATCCTTGATCATTTTTCTGATTCAAAACAATAGCAATGCTAGATTCAGCTCCATATGCATATAGGATGAAATCCTTCGAGTAGTCGAGGTTGATAAGTGTAGGAACTTGAGCAATTTCCTGTTTAATCTTGGAAAATCTCTCTTTACCTTCTACTATCCATTTAAAAGTTTAATCCTTTTTCAACATTAGAGTGATAGGTCTGACCAATTCTGTAAATTTAGGAATGAATCTTCTAACAAAGTTAATCTTTCCAAGGAATAATTGCAATGCTTTCTTTTGAGTTGGCAAAAAAAGAGAGGATGGATGAAATTCTTTCTAGATCAATGACAATGTCCATCCTTTGAAACAATATTCCCCAAGAGTTTCCCCCCTAGGAACTGTGAATTTACACTTCTTGGGGTTAAGAGACACCCCAGATTCTCTACATCTCTCAAAAACCTTCTCAAGATGATTGATATGATCTTTCATCTATTTTGAGAAAATGGTAATATCATCTAGATAAACAAAGATGAATTCATTGATGTACCCCTTAAAATTAATATCCACTACTTTTTGGAATATAGCACCTACATTTGGTAAACCAAAAGGCATTCTTTGATAAGCATATGTTCCCCATTTGGTTATAAATGCAGTCTAAAACTGATCCTCCTCCCTAGCCTTAATATGATTGAAACTTGAGTATCCATCAGGCATAGAAAAGCTCTCATCTCTTGCTACGATTTGTAGAATTTTCTCCATAGAAGGTAGAGGATAGTGATCCTTTAGGGAATATTTGTTCAAGTCTCTAAAATCAATACAAATTTTGATTTCTCCATTCTTCTTCCTTACTAAAAAAAGATTTTCCACCCATGTAGAGTATTTGATAGGAATTTTTTTTTCCTCAATCAGTTTGGATAACTCCTTCCTCATGAGGGGATCTATCTTAGGGTTAACTAACCTTTGTTTTTGCCTAATTGGATTGACATTAGAATTGAGATCAATGGAATGTAGGACAATGTTTAGATCAAAACCATTAAGGTTGTCATAATCCCATAAGAATACATCATTTAATTTTTGACATAGGGAGATAAAAGTTTGCTTATAATTCTCATCACATACCTTTCCAAGAAGAAGTTCCTTGTCTTGTGTAATGGTGACTGGATGACAATCTTCTTTCCTTGTTGTTATGTTCTTCTCTTCTCCTCTGAAATCATCATCAGGACTGAAAATATGCTCCAAGGTGACTAATCCTTTTAGAAATTTGTTTTTATTCAACTAAATAATTTGAGCACCATAGTTATCATGCAAATCAAATTGCATTTTTGAGGAAAATTCAGCTTCATTCTGGATGAATTGCAAAAAAAAATCATCATTTTCAAATACTTGCCAATTGGTTTCATTGGTTGGAATGGATGGTCTGACCACTACCTTGATGTGTTGCACATTTCCTTTAACAAAATCCTCAGCAGGTGAGAATTTTGAACCAATAGCTTACATATGGTCTACTTCTTTATTTAATTTCATAGGCACCACTTATAGATTAAGATCATCAAAAATCTCCAGAAGATCCCAAACTTTGTGCTTATAAGCTTTCAAAATCTTATTCTTTGTGACACACTTCCCTCTAACTTAGTGGATGACCAATTCAGTATCCCTAAATATTTATAATGTTTTGATCTATCTCTTTTCAGCAATCTGAAGACCATGCACTAATGCCTCATACTCTACTACATTGTTTGAACATGTAAACTAGAATATATAGGCAAAGAATAATTTCTCATTCATTGGAGAAATTAATACAACACCTACCCCAGATCCATTTCTGATTCTAAAATCATTATATAATATATTCCATAGTCCAAAAACACTATCATTTTCTTGCTTGAGTGGTGTAGGTAAAGTAGACCCTTCTTCAAGAATGCAATAGGTTCCAAGTCCAATTTCCAAAGTTGTGTCATAGGGATCAAAATCATAACGTTCCTTGGCCCATTCATCTAATATAAGATCGGGTATGGAAGGAGGAATAGGTTGCTCTTTCAAAACTGATTTTTGTTCATACTCTTATTGTATTAGGCAATTTGATTGGAGAGGTTTGGGATCATAAGAATTAATATGGTAAGAAAATATAGGCTCAACTTGTATGGTAAATATTGTACCATATCTAGTTCTTAGGAGCATATGAGACCAATCTAAAGACAAGTAACTATGTGTAAGAATTAGTTAGCTATGAAAATAAAATCAAGACTAATACCTAACAGCCTCAATACAATGCTAAACTAAATCTATGCACCATCATGCTAAGATCTAAACAAGTAATAAACATCAACACTATGCATTAGAACCTTGAAAATAAACCTCAAGTTAACATGCTAACACTTATTGCTCTACTCTATAGAAATCTAAATCAATGAAATGGACCTATGTATATCCTTTAGCTATCAAAGGGTTGATAGTTGTTTCTTGATCCAAAAGGATTGAGGATGGAGGTTCATCAAGTCATGGCAACAAGGCCTTTCTTGATTAACTCTATTGATCTTCACAAAATAGCTTGAATTATTAAATGTAAATGGATGATGCCTAGCTCCACTCTAAGGAAGGATGCCCTAGGATGATGAAATGGCTATAGTATAGGCTCTATGCTCATTTAGGTGTAAGTAGAAAGGTTAGAGGAGGGCTCCTTTTATAACCCAATGGTTTGAAGAAGCTTTGCATCCTATTGTATGTGGGATAATAGCAAAGCTAGGTTAGTTATGGATAAGCATAGTTTATAAGTGGTTGAGTTTACTTTAGGAGAGTTTAGTTTGTCCTTTAGTGACCCATGGGGATTGAGGGGGTTTATTAATTAACCAAAGTGATTAATTAATAGGTGTGCAAGCTTATAGAAGCTTTTAAGAGGAATAGTTAGTATGATTTATGTTATGAGAGGATTTTAATCAAATAAATGACGATTTATTGATTAAATAGAAGAGAGAATTAATTAATTAAGAATAATTAATTAATCTAGATAGAAAGGGGTATTAATTAATTAGAAATAATTAATTAATCTAGATAGAAAGGGGAGCTTAATTAATTATAAATAATTAATTAATCTAGATAGAAAGGGGAGATGATTAACGAAAGGTCGTTAATTGGCATCGTTGTTGGATAAAAGAGTTAATTAACTAATGTAATGTAGTTAATTAGTGATAATAGCAGAGAAAATGTGTGATATTGATTATATGTCATCAATTTCTGGGAAAGGGTATAATTAGCACAATTTAAGTATTTAAATTGCTCGAGCTAAATTATAGGTGTCTACAGTAACCACCCACTTGTTAAAGTAAGTATTTACCTTAGCTCATGTTCACCTATGTACTTTATTTACCTTTATTGTATTTATCCTCACCCACTTATGTGTGTGGATATTTCTTTTATCTTATTTAGATATTAGGAGATATTATCTTTGTTAGGTATAGTTCTTTCCTTGATCTATGGTATTGACTAGTTCTTTCCTTGATCTATGGTATTGATTAGATCCTTGATGTCTAGTTCTCTCCTGAATCTATGGTCTTGACTAGTTCTTTGATGACTAGTTATTTCCTTGATTTATGGCTTGATCTACGACCTTGATTGGTTCTTAGATTGTTATTCCTTTCCTATTTAAGCAAGGCCCATTCTCAATGTATTTCATTGAGTTCCATAATAATATATGATATTGTTTCTCATTTATTTGCAAAGGTTTTATGTAAAGTTATTCTGGCGAATTGCTTTCATCTTATAGTTCGTGGTGTTTGATTAGCATCTGTGTTCTTGGCTTGGTACGATCTGGTTATTGTTCCTTTCACCACTTTGGTCGTGAAATTTCTTAATAGGAAAATAACAAACAAGGGAGGAAACTCAATTACTGATACATCATGAGTTATGGTTAGATTTGGACAAGCATGAAGGGTTGACTCAAGATATTTAATCACTCCTAAGATGTTAATGATTGAACTATCAAGTTTTAAAACACCTTTAGAAACAAGGGTGTACTTGAGACCTAGGATATCAGCAATCTTCTTAGGCATGACAAAAATACTAGCCCCTGAATCAAGCATGTAATTATGAACTAATTGTTTTCCCACAATTAAGGACATATAAAAGGGTGGGGTCTTAAAAATTTTGCTTACATGTTCCTCCTTTGTTTTGTAAAAATTGACAGAAGCATGAATGTTTTGAACAATTGAATCAGCTTGAGGAAGTTGCTAGAGAACTTCATGTAGGAGGTCCCTTTGTGATGGAATAGCCAGAGCATCCCACATTGTCACATTAACATTTGTTTTCTTCATTTTCTCAATAATGTTGAAAGGAAGGTCCATGGACTTGTGCATTTGAGGTATGATATTCTCTTTCCTTGATTGCTGCAACATTTGGATAGGCATTTTTGGTTGGGAAACAACTTCCCTATCTAAAATAGGTTTGCTTGGAACCTCAAGAAATTTGTTTTTACTTACATCTGTCCCAACTTCCCTTTCCTTGTTAATAGCATTGTCTAGATTAGAAGAAAATAAAGGTTAAGAATCCAACATTCTCTTCTTAAACCTTGTGTTATTAGCAACATGAGTATGAGGACTACTGGAATTGCCCACTGCTTAATTCATTACACAAAATTCATCACCCCCAAAGAACATAAGATTGGTCTCAGGGTCAGCTTCCTAAGATCCTTCTAGATTAGGATTGGTTGCTTCTATAAATGGTTCTTGTTGATTGGAAGAATTTTGAACCATAAATTCCTAAGCTTGTAATGCATTTGCACAAATAAATTGATTATGTGGTTGGTTGCATGGGAAACACCATTTTGTTTCTTGTATCACATTGTTTTGCACTAGAACCAATGCTTTACTTGAGCTAGTAGTAGGAAGTGACTGAGTAGGAGAAACTATTTAAAGTTGAAGATGTGGATTTTCACCATGTCATCTACAATTTTGTTGATTTTGACCATATCTTTAGTTAGGGTATTGGTTTCTATAGGGCTGGTAACCTTGGTTGAATCCTTGGTTAGAAGATTGTCCTTGGTTAGGATAATTTCTATAAGATTGGGCTTGTTGTTTTTCCAAGGATATGACTTTGTTTGACAAATTTCTGATCAAGGCCTTCATTTCATCATCATTCTTTTAAATTTGAGGATAATATGATGTGAATGGATCAGATTGGGAACTTTTCTTAGGAATGGGAGAAATAATAGGTTGCAAAGCTTGAGGCAATTCAGGGAACAAAGGCATAGGTAGCCTTGGGGCTATTTTTCCAGCTTGTATCAGACAATTCTCAAACCTACTGGCTATTAGATAGGCATCAGGCAATTGAATATCACCCATAGGTTGTATCATAACACTAACATCAGAATTCAATGCTCTCAAGAAATAAAGGAAAGAACATTGTGGAGTTGGTCTCAAGAGAGTTGGAATCATGTCCCGTGTCTTCTAAAATCTGAAATTGAAATCTGCCATAAGCTCATTAGTATATCTCTTAATAGTTTTCAACTATTCCAACAAGGAAATATTGTCTGCCTTTTCCCCAAATTGATTACAAAGTGCAGTGTTGAGTCCATCCCAATTAGTAATAGAGGCAGGCCTTAAAATTCTATACCATTGAAGTGCCCTACCCTTAAAAGAAGATGCAAGAATCCTGATTACAACATCATCTTCAATAACAAAATGAACCAAACAAACATTAGCAATGTCCTTAATGTGATCAACTTGAGTGGTAGAATTTTCACCAGTGAAGAAAGAGATAGTTTTTAAGGTTGTTACTAGAATGTCATGTTGTGCATTAAGATCAAGAGGGCTACCACCAGTGATGTTGAAAAATGGTAAATTTATTTATTGTGTCATGAATGCAATAGATCTTAAAACTCTAGAAGACAACAAAAAGGCCTACTAGGAGGTGGATTTGAAAGAGTTCTATTTGGAGGAGATGGTGATCTTTGAATTGCTCTACCTTTTTTTCTTCTCCTCAGTGATAGCTGTAAGAAATCAAAGGATCCTTCTTCTGTTGTTTTAGACATTGTCTGAATTATTCTCATGAAACTGAGCACCTTGACTACTATTTTTTGCATATCCTTGTTAGAGGTAGATCCCTCTCAATCTGTTAGCAATAAAAAATTAAAAAGTGAAATGGTGAGAGACTTCCCTAAAAATTATTAGTGACCTACATCCAAGTGGATTAAGGGGGATGGCAATACACTCTCTCCCCCTCTAACAACAAACGTTGATAGACCCTCTCATCTTTTTTGTAGTAATTATAAACACCGAGTGTAAGCGGACCTCAAAATGGACCTTTATGTAAATTATGATATGAATATATTAATGGATATTCAAGGTGAGTAAGTATTTTAATATGTTTTATTTGATCTATAATAATTTAGCATTATATTGGTTTAAGTTTTTTTTAATTTATTTTATATGTTATTTTTATTGATTTCTATTTTTGTGGTTGCAGATATTTTAAAAAAAGAATGGTTGACTGAACACGAAAATTTACTCATTCAAATTATCATCTAGAGTGGTTGTATATCCCACTTAAGAGATGGAAAACATTGGTTGATATAGTTTTCATTGAGTTTGGGAGGACCCGCTATGACCAAAAACTAATTGGAAATTTTGCATCATAAGGGTTTAGGAGAATAAATTGGAGTTGTGGATTTTTTAATAAAATAATATAGTTTTAAAATATTTTTTTATATTTAAAAATTACAGGTTCACTACCAGGGAAACACATATGATGAGAGGAGACATCTTCGACCTCCCAAAATAGAGAAAGATTTTTGGTACACTTTGTGTGACAAGCAGCTAACAAAGGATATTGACAGGGTTACAGGTTAGTAAATGAAAGAAATGATATATGTTGAATTTTAAACTACAAAGATGACTATTTAAAGCTTTTCATTGTGGTTGATAAACACTTTTTCTTTAATTTGATATTCTATGTTGTCTATTTTCCATTCACATCTTATTATATACAATATGTTCTATGATCATAATGTAGTGGTAACTGCATAACATGGTGATCGATTAACAATTTAATACATATTGTAATTGATGCATGTATCAAAATAATGCACTCAAGGGGTATAAAGCCAAAGTCCAAAAAGGGTTATTGGCGACTCATTATTTGAATGACAAAACTTAGAAGAGACCGCTAATAAATTTGTAAGTTCTATATAAGTTATTTATACGGTTACGTTGTTTTATTTTAATATATTTTTAAATAAAAAAGTTTAATATATGTAACAAGAAAAATGCTTGTGCTATTAAAATATTTGGGACAAAACATAAAAGCCTTTTTTCAATGGACCCAAGATAATTAGTTTGTACCTATAAGACATGTAGTGTTCAATTTTTTGTACATATAAAATATAAATTAAAATTAAACACTTGTAACATTTTATCATTAAAAAATTTCAGGGTAAAATAAATTGGAAGGATGAAGAGGAATTGGAGAAGGAAGAAGATGATAAGTGTAGACACTTAATTCAACCACGTAATTTTAATACTAAAATTATAGTATTTGTCTTTTTCACCATCACTTCATTATAATTAGTGATTTCCTACTCAGTAGCTAACATTGCCCTTCATCTCGGTCAATTGACGACACTTCGTTAAGTAACTAGCTTTTCTGTCATCTCAGATGTCAATTAAGGACACTTCGTTAGTTATAATCCTATTTTAATTAATTAATTAACCATTATTAGTTAACTAATCTTTCAATCTCACATTTAATCAATAAATCCTCTTATTGGTTAAATCCCCTCTCAAACCCTTCAAATTCTACTAATCTCCCCTTAAATTATCTCCAAATGGCTTCTATAAGATTAACTTGGTCTATTAATTAATCCTAGTTGATTAATTAAACCTTCCCCAACTCCCATGAGTTACTAATCTCTAATTAATCCCTTCTAATCATGTTTAACCCTTTATAATTCTACATTCTTCTTATCCCACATTCACTAGGTTGTAAGCTTCTCCCAAAATGGAAAGTTATATAAGAAACCTAGTACCTTCCTACCAATCTACACCTTTTACACCAAAAACACAATGTCCTTAACAAACATTATACTTAAGAAGAACATTTCATGTTATTGGGAGGCTTGTTAACTCTCCCTCTTTTCTACTTTCCAAAGAATAGTAAGAGAAGACTCAAAAATGGCAATTAAGCCATACTTGATGAGATCTCTTCCTTTTGCTTGAGAAATCCTTGATCGTGTGTGGCTTACGTTTAGCTCATTAAAGGAAGTATCTATAATCCAAAGCACATCCAAATATCAAAGGGAGGATTATATTTAATGTCTAGTTTATGTTTTATGCAAGTTAATTAGCTTTCCTTTTTGCTTTATCATGATGTGTTAACTTGAATTTGACTAAGTCAGGATCTACTTGGTGTTAGGTTCATTCAAATAGCTTTCTTCAAAGTTTAACATGCATACATATGGCACGTCCGGTGGGACACTCTTTTATATCATACACATTCATTTATTTTTAGTTTAAAGCTTCATATTTTTCCATTTTACATGCAAGCTATTTCAATTTGTTGAAATTTCTTTGTTTTTGAGCATGTATGTTAGTGTTAAGTAGTGTAGAGTCTTCTTTGTAGGTCTAAAGGAGGAAAATTTTTGTCAAAATTGAATCTTAATGGGAAAATTTTGAGGTTTTTGTTATTTTTTGGTCATTTTTGAAAAAACATTGTGTAGGTATAGGTATTCACGCGCTAGCGCAACAGTTGACGTGCTAGTGTCGCAGTCGACCTACTTACGTAGACCTTCACACACCTGCATTAAATTACCTTTCTGCTTTCACAAACCTATGCATCAGTCCACGCACTTGCATGTCTGTCAATGCACTATTTTTTTCACTATTTCCCATTATTTTTCTACTCAACATGCTAACATATTAATCCACACGCCTACATTACACTATTTTTTGTTGCATGCGCTAACATCCTAGTTCACGCGCCTGCATTACACTTCTCCCCTATTACATGTGCTAGCATCCTCATTCATGTGCCTATTTTACATTTTTCCCAAACTACATACATTAGCATCCTCATTCACATGCCTGCATTTCACTCCATGCATTGGCGTACTAGTGTATGTGCTAACGTACCGTATCAAATTTCTACTAACTTTCTTCAAATTTTCTTAAATTTCCTGAAAGTTTCATTTTTTATCTTCAAATTCCTATTATTTCACATGTAATTTTGATTATAATTTGTAGGTTATTTACTTAAAATAGTTCTAACACTTTTTATCTTTGCTTAAAGTTACATTTGTTTGATTTTGATCAACATCACGTATGCTCTTCTCTTGCGCTTTTGAGTGTCCTTGAGAATAAAAAAGAATTGCGATCCTTATATTTTTATAACATTATGGTGCATGGAAAACTGAAAATCATTTGTGTGTAGGACCTTTGCAGAATCAGAAACATTTACCACCCAAAATTAAACAAACTCAACTACTAACAAAGTTTGCATACAGGTTCCTTGTTTGAAAGATCAAAATCACACTTTGCTAAATCAGATAAAATAAATAAAATACATTTTCTTTACAGGTTTGGATGAGGGTAAAACCCATCTGATTTAATTGTGGGGGGGCTAAGCCCTAAGAATCATTTTTGAGGAGTACCACAAGAACCCCAAATTAGTTGTCACATTGAGGGAACTGGCCAATGAAACGGGTAGTGCCCCATCACCCACTTGACTAGTAAAACCCATGAGGAATACAAAATATTGTCTATGGTGACCACCCCATTCATATAAATTTTGGGGAATATTCCGTATTTAGGATTTATTTTGATACGTGTACTAGTTCAGATAAATATTAGTGAGTGAAATAGTATAAAATCCTTAGGAAGTTGATCGAATCGAGGCCCACTATATCCTATATTGTTTATATATACCAAAACTCTACAAAAAAAAACTCTGTCTAAGTTATAACCTTGTTTTAGAACAAGGAAAAACTTTTTCTAAGTTGCATCGCATACTTTTTCATCACAAATCATACTTCTCTTGTTATTTTGGCTTCATTTCTGAAAAGAGAACAATCTAAAACTTTGCCAAAGTTATTTCAGCCATTTTGACACTCACACTTGAAACTTATTTTCCAAAACTTACTTGATTTTCAAAAAAAATTCATCATGATGTGTGTTTTCCTTGGGTTCCCCTTGGAAAATAACATGAGCATCCACATCTATGTCAAATGTCTAGTTTGCAATTGTTATGTTGCTCAAATCGACATAGAAATTCCTTCAATATGAATGAGTTCAATCATACAATCTAGGTCTAGGAATTTAAATCAAATGATGTCAACCATGAATGTATATCTTATGGTTTCTCATGTTGCTGACAATAGGGAACCCATTTTACCTTTCATTTATCAACCTTCATCTCATAATCAATTCTATCCACAAACCAATTCTCCTCATACTCCTGAGTCTCGTTCATTCAACTTTCTTCAAAGGAATAATCAGTTGCCTAACTAATGTATTCCTCCATTAAAGATCCATGTTGATATAAACTCATCTAATAAAACTTCAAATTCAACCCCACATCACAATCCATTCTCTTTCCACAAGATCTCCTTCTTCAATCTACATTATGTAATCTTCTAAGCAAACCAATACCAACCTATCCTAAATCCACATCTAATTCAAATCTCAAGGGTTCCAAATTTGAATCTCCTTCATCTCTTGAGTCATATTATTCTACAAATCCAAATACAATATCTCTTTGATCCTCAGGTCACTTCGACCATGCACGCACCTGAAGCCTTTTACCAAATTTTGTTCATTTTGGGGCTTGAGATCCTCTAGAGTCCGTTGGCCTGAAGTGTGACAGAATGTCACTATTTGTCTACTTTAGACCATTGATTTTTCACCATGTGGCACCTTCTATTTGCACCACCTGTCCTACTCGCCCCACTAACCATCTAACCCTTGCCCGGACTCAAAATTCTATCAACCTTGGTTAATGTCGTGGACTTTACGTCCTCCAAGATTCTCTGCCTTGAAGTTCACTAGAATGGTGACATGTGTCTCTACCTTCACCACCTCGATCTACACCACGTGTTGCCTCCAACTTCAGTCACATGTCCCATTGACCTTTTAGCCTTTCCCAGACCTGATGCCCCTATGGAACTTGGTTTATTTTTTGGACTTGAGGTCCACATAATGTATTGGCTATGGAAAGTGTCAAAATGCTTCCACGTTTCCTTTGAGCATTTTTGAATTTCTTGGCGATGTAAACCTTTGATAGGAATTTGAACGTCCTAGGCTTGTATAAAGTGCTAGGTGTATTTTAAGTGAGTTATCAACATTAATCTGGGAGGGGGTTAATTTGAGATAACGGAAACCCCAAAAACTGATTCAAAAAGCAATTAAGGAATTTTTAAAGCAATCATTGAATGAAGAATTGGTTATAAATAGGTTCTCCTTGAAAATTTTGATCGGTTCTCCAATTTTATTAATAAGCTCAAAATGGGATAACAGCTAGCTCCAACTAGGGACATTCTTTAATACTTTGAAGAAAGAGGAACCCTAAATCTCTAAAGTGTCAATCCATTAGGCAAAAAAGTTGAAAAGAGAAGAAAATAGACACAAACAAAACAAAACCAAACCAAACCAAAGGAACAGAAAGAAAACACACCAACATGAAAGAAACACACAACAAAAAAACCAAACTATGATACATTGCAAGAAGAAATTGCACTACTAACGAAAAATATTGAGATGATGAGGGAACAAAAGTTGAGTTCCATCAAGATATGAAAGATCAAATCTATTTTCTCTACATAACTGATGAATCTTGAAAGGTCGTATCCATAAGGAATCAAAATTACAATGCATTCCTTTCGGTTTCTCTTCTCTTATCCCGCAATAGAATGATGTCTCCAACCTGAAAAACCCACTGCTTAGCTTTCTTATCAAACACTTTCTTGACCTTGTCCTGATGTTTCATGACTCGATCAACCACTTTGGACCTACTTTCCTCTAACTCTATCAAGTACATGATTCTTTTTTTGATGGATTCTTGCAACGTATCATCTTCAATCAATTTGGCTAACCTCAAGGCTGAAAATTCCAAGGAGATAGGAATCTTTGCATCAACTCTATACAACATTTGAAAATGTGACATCCCAATAGCTCTCTTTAGATTAATATGATCAACCCACAATGCATTGTATAATGCCTTGTGTCAGGTCCATTTATTTTCATCAACCATCTTCCTAATTATAGTCACCAAGTTTTTATTACTCGATTCCTCCTGACCATTTTGTTGAGGATAAGAATCTGACGAGTGAGCCAAAGTAATCTCGTAACCATAGAAAAAATTAGTGAGTTCATAAGAAGAAAATTTGGAAGCATTATCAGCAACAATCTTATTAGGAACACCAAACCTAACTATTATATTTTCTTTAATAAAGCTATATATAAATTTAGAGGTAGCATGTTTTACCGGGATGACTTTGACCCACTTTTTAAAATAATCAGTCGCAGTCAAAAAAAAACTATGCCCAACACTAGACAAAGGATTCTATGCTCTGATAAAATCAATTCCCCATTATTAAAAGGGTTATGTAATTACCACTGGACCTAGGGGAAGTGCTATCAATTTTGGATGACCAACAAACTGTTGGAAAGATTCACACTTTATTACCCACGTAGATACATCTTGAAAGAGAGTGGGTCAATAGTATCTTTCTCACAGGATCTTGTGAGCTGTAACAGATGATGAGAAATTTCCCCCACATGTTAAGTTATGAAATACTTCCAGAATCTTACCTTGTTGAATCTATCCATGCAATAAAGGAATATACTCCACCAATTCCTCTTTTGTACCAACCATTATCCCAGAGCACATACTTAGTTGACCTCAACTTGACCACTCATTTCTCTTTAGGGATTAAGTGTCTAGGGCATTCTCCATAGGTTAGAAAGAAAGCAATATCTGAATACCACTTGTCAATTGTACTCACAAAAATTACCTTGGGCACTTCTTCATGATTTTTCTCTATTGTGTGAGCTTCTTCTTCAGGGTTATTTTCACCGATTAATTGACACAAACCTCTTCCATGCACAAGCTTTGTGGGTTTGATTTCTAAATAATATTCCTACACTTTGGTAATCCAATTACCTCACTGACTACCTAACTCTTGTTGAGTGAGGATAGACTTCACTTCTATATCAGGGACATAAACCAATGTATGATAATTCAGGATGTAATACCTAAAATGTTTTACTACTCAAACCACGGCATAGGCATGCTTTTCAATCTAAGACCTCTTGAGCTCATGATCCTTCAAATGGAAATTCATAAAAATAATTGGAGATTCAACTCTTTTGGCATTATTTTTCATTAGTATAGTAGACATTGCATGAGTTGAGACACAGCTATACATGATAAAATTGTTTTGCAAATATGGGCATACCAGGACAATGACATGAGCTATAACTTCCTTAATTTCATCAAAGGTAAGTTTTGCATCAAAATGGAACTTTACATTTCATCATCTCGATAACGTTCTGAGTCTTGTCAACGAAATCTAAAACAAACCATCTTAAGAAAATTGCCTTCCCAAAGAATGAATGCATACCTGTTTTACTTGTAGGAAGGGTGAGACTTTGTATAGCTTTAACCCATTCAGGGTCAATCTTTGATGCAGCCTAGAATTCAATGATACAAACCCACATAAATCCTATGTGTGTTGGCACATCACTCAACCTGGACTGAGCACTCACCAGAAGTGCATAAAGGTACCAGGGCCCTCTTTAGGGTTGTTGTAGTAGGGTGTTAGCATGATGAAGACTTAACATATATAGTTCCATTACTAACACATCATTCTACAAAGCATACCAGATCTATATCCAAGGAAAATAGAACTAAGTACTAACCATGATGAGATCAAAAGCATACTAGATTCAGATATTCATAGAACTAATACTTATATTCATTCAATATCCTCCATTATATTCAATGCATAAAGTTACAGAAGCTCATTACAATATCAAAAGTACGCACATAACAGCATAACATTGTATGTCTCAATCTCATCACCTCTATGTCACGGTCTCCTCTATTATCTATCTATTACATAGTCTACTACATATATATAAGGGTGGGGACTTTCCCTTCACCGCTTATCCATTCCAAAAATAGGTCGCATGTTATTCTTAGCCACACGCCTTTACAAAACTAACCATACATGCAATTGTGCTAACAATAGACTACTACTAGCTAACTAACAGTAGCATATCTATTTCTGACCTGTGTCCATGAGAAGTACTTCATGTCCAATCCTCCAAAATTAGCCAATGTGTGGCATGCATGTGTCTCTTCCTCGTTTTTTTTCTCTGCACGCCATCTCTAAAAATAGACCTTATGAGTAAAAATAGCTAAGTCCTGAAAATTGAACTTCTATTCTGCGCATGCATTCTTCCTATCCATTCGCACCTTTGCATATGACTTATTTTCCCATGCAAACTTCTTAATCAACATTACCCCACACTAATTTCATTGTCACCCCGAAAATGGTCATCTCCAACAACTAAAGTAAAGAATGGAAGAATGAAAAGAATGAAAAGAATGTATGAAAGAATATTTTTACTCCGCAGTCTCTTCTTCAGCCTGAACAACTAGTTCAGGATATTCCCATTTTATTTCAGCCTCCAAGGTCTGTCACTCAGCGAGTGCTTGCTCTTCTTTTTCTAAAATTTCCACAGCAATGGTTCATCCATTTCATCTCTCACAATATCCCTTTTTTCATTCTATAAGACTAATACAATGTTGGACATTGATATCATTCTTCCCTCTAGTAAATCCTTCTTTTAGGAAATGAGCTTCCCAAGCTCTTCCAGCCGAGTCTTGTGCAGTTCTTGTGCTACTGTGAGGGCCTCGCACTTCTACTTAACCATTGACAATCTTTCTATGTGGCCCAATGTTTTGTCCTTTATTGCTCTCTAGACCTCATTATTTTCTTCCAAGGTCTTTATGTTGATAAGCGCCTTTGGAGTTGTGTAGATGTTTAAAACATGGTCTACTTTCTTCAACTCTTCTTGTAGCACTTGTAGCATCCCTTCATAGGATGAAATCTTTTGCATCACTGAAGCTTTCTCTCGTTTTTCCTCTTGTGATGGATCCTTTGGCGCTGGCATGCACAAAGGTTCATCTTCAAGTACTAGGTCCACCAACTTTCCTACATAATGTATTGATGAGGGAAACATCTGTGGTACCTTTGACTCCAAGTGTGGCCTAGCTCTTATGACATTGTCACCAATATCCTTTGTGATGCTGATAAATATAGCATTCTTCTTCTGCGTTAAGTCCCTCTCTTGCATTAGGCAAGCTATTTCTCCATCCTTAGTTTTAATCTCCTCCCTGAGCGCCCTAATTGTGGCAGGTTTTTCCATATTCCACCTTGCCACCTCTGTTGAGACTTTGACCAATGAATTACTCACTTGTTCATCTGACATGATAGTAGGCTTTACTGTCATGTGTCTGGCCTAAAGCATCTTCTTCAATCTCTTTGATATGCTTGACTCCTCACATACATCGAAATTTGGCTCATCCATGTGAGTGTGCATGGACCATGATAATTGCTTCCTTGTGCATACTGTGGCCATATTTTTCATCCATGATCTCTCAGCCATATAAGTCTTTTTGTGTCAATGTGCTCTAGAAACGTGCACAGATAATTTTACCTGCATCCTCTGCATAACCCATGGCTAGTGGAATGTGTTCTCCACTTGTTCTTCTAGACCGTTGCTGCTTAGGAACTTTAGCTTCCAAATTTGGGACTTGTGTCTCCATGTCTTGAGTAGTCTCTACAGTTGTCTCCTCTGTTCCCTTTTCCTCCTCTCCTCTTTCCTTCAATTCCTCATCCTTTTATGCTTCTATGTTCTCTGGAAGTGTAGGAGAATTAGGTGTGCTTTCCTCTGACTCTTCTGCCTCCTTATTCAACTTCAGTTTCCTCCTTATTTGCATGGTTTCCTCCTTTTGTGGAGAGATTCTAGGTGATCTATGCACTATTTTTGGAGTAGCACCTTGGGTCCTTGTTCTTCTGAACACCCTCTTAAATTTTTGCTCTTCTTGGACTGCATTCAAGTCCTCATCATCCCCCTCTTGTGGTTGAGGTGGTGTAGTGGCATGCTCAACTTCATCCTTATTCATAGGATGTCTTCTACCTCTATGCTGCAAACCACCACTATCCTCACACTCATCCTCCTCATCCTCCACTTCTATTGGCTCTGTGGGCTTAGGCGATAGGATGTTCTCCATTATATGATTTCCCTTTGGTGGTTTTGGAAGTGTGAACTCATCTTCCACATACTTGTTATTCTCCATCTTTGGATTTAGTTGGGCATACACCAGCGTTGCTCCAATAGCTTCCACCACCAAACTTATTAGTTTGATGCTTAATACATCTAAAATGAGTCTCTCAACATATGCACCCTACCCTGGATACACATATTTCTTCCTTAATGTGTGGTAGTCGCAGTCTACCTTATCTGCGTTGAATGTCAGTCACCAAGTGTTTATAAACCTGTGTACTGATGCCTAGAAGTACTTTGTTGTGAAGGCATATGGAAATTTACACCAAGGACTCCATGCTCCATCCTTCATGGAAAACCACGCTATACATAAATGTTGGTATACAGCAAACTAGACCGCCTTTCCAACTACCAAAGGCAAGTCTTTGGGGATGCACCATTCTTCCTCAAAAGCCACATGGAGCCTATCATACCACTTCTTAGCCCGTTGCTTAACTTGCTCTGTCATAGATCCCTCACACAAGTACTTCTTGAAGTGTTTTGCAGGTGATTTTTGTTCCATTGGATACTCTCATACCTTCTCTTTCAGTCCATCAGGTACTCTGATCTCCATGAACACCAGTGATAACAGAACAGCTCCAAAGTTGATCTTTCCTCCTGTGTGCACTTCCTCAATGATTTTCTCTACAATATAACACAAAATTTTGTAGAGTACTCCTTCAGACATCTTTTTGGCAATGTGCAGCCACGTGGTGTTCACTTGTGACCACCTTTCATGATCATTTAGCTTTGTAACAAGATGCGTAACCACTTGCACAACTGGATACTTCTTCAGTTTGTTGATGTCCATACCACGTAGACCCTTTGTGTACCCCAACTCCTTTCTGGTCTCCAATATTGTGGTCTTGTCTATCAGATCATCTCTTAAATCATCTCATGTTCCTTTCAACCCCATTACCATGGAGATGAGTGTAGCTAAAATTCTGACTCTGCAACCTCCAAAGTAGAAAAAAAATCCTCATGCACTCTACTCATGAGCCATTGGTACAAGGGCTCATATTTCCCATAGGAAGGGAGCTCATTTAGTCAGTAAACTCCTATCTTCTGCAAGCGTTTCTCACCAACATCATCATACACTGGCATGTCTTCCACCATGCGTTTATTTGTCTTTGTGTTCAGCAACACGTCAAGCTCCTTCTTATTCTCTGTGGTATGGTGATTGTACTCACTCACCTTACTTTTCCTTATGTGAGAATCCCACTCCTGGCTAACGATAACCCCCTCTGAATATTACATCTCAGAAAAATTGCTTTCTAGAGCCATCTCTTCTTCTTCTTCTACCACCTTCTTCTTTCCCTTCACTCATGTTGCAACTACTTTCTTGGGTGCCATTTCTACCTTGTAATCCTTTGTAGATCCTTGCCGCTCAAATTCTGTAATGTAGGAAGCAAACCCTAGTTTGATTCAGCATGCCCTAGGTGAAATCACATGCCCTAGCTCCTCTCTGTCACCTTGCTTCGCTCAAACCCTTCACCACCGGGGATACAAGCTCCTTCTGCACACAAATCTCTTCATCGTAACTAGTTACACACCTCTCGCACATTAATACGATCACTCGGCTCTTTGCACTTGGCTTCTTTTCAAATACTCTTAATCGCAACGACAAAAATGAACTCACATCCCATCCTTATATAGATTTTCAAATTTTTGATGCATTCATTTCTCCTTCACCTACCAAATATTCTCTCATTAATTGACCAATTCCATCCTTTCCGTGTGTTACATCCTTGCGCCTCATCTATAACCTTCTAGCACACCTTCCTACCCTCTGGTCACAGACTTCTCTTCAATGCGCATCCTTGCACTTGAGTACCTCATCACTGCACCTTCTACTGGTAATTTCTATGGCCTCTGCTTACCTCACATTATATTATTTCTTCATTTCTCTTTATCTTTGGTCACTTTTTAGAAGCAATCCTTTGACTTGAACACCCATAGAAGCTTATTATTTTCATCTTTTGAATCCCATAATCTTGTACCTGGATATCAGCAACCACCCCACACTAAAGGGATGTGCAGTCCTTTGCACATAAACATGCTTCATGTAGTAATTAGCTTCATGCATGCAAGAGCACTTATTTCACAACACCAACTAAATTGAAAAAACATAACAATAAAGAAGGAAACATATTAAGGAAATAAAAAATTGAAAACCTAATCTAAATGGAAAAATTGCCTTATTACAAACACCAAGAAGACTTATTTATAGTAGGGCTTTAGCCTACTCCCATTGAAGTAACTGGGTAGCCATGTTCCATCAAGTGCTTCTAACTGAAAAACTCCTGTTTCAAGGATGTAAGTGATAACATACAGCCCCAACTAATGTACATTAATTTTTCCTAGATGGCACAAGAACTTAGAGTCATAAAGAAGTACCATTTGTCCAATCTCAAATTTCTTATCCCTTATGTTTCTGTCATACCATACTTTCTGCCTAGCCTTTTCTTGCTTCTAAATCCAACGTGCTATGGCTCATCACTCATCCAGCTAAATTATCTTCTCAATCCATTATTTTAAATATTTTTCATCATCTAGACCTCCAACACATGCAATACGCAAAGAAGGTAGCATAAACTCCATAGGAAGAATGAATTTTGTACCAAACACTAACTGAAATGGTGTGGCTTTTTTCAACCTTTTATATGTTTTTCTATATGCCTAAAGTACTGCAAATACTTTATGATCCCAATCCTTTCTTCCAACATCACATTTTTTTTTTTAATGTTTGGCCCAAAATTTTGTTGAAAGCCTCAACAGTCCCATTTTCATGAGGATGATAAGGTGTAGTCTTATGGTGTGCAATCATTAACTCATCCAATAAAATTTTGATTGTCTTATTAACAAAATGTGTGCCCCTATCACTTATCAAAATAAAAGGACATCCATACCTTGTAATTTTTTCTCATAGAAACCGATCTATCGTAGCTTCTATATAGTCCTTTGTAGGTGTTTCTTCTACCCACCATGTCAGATAGTCTATGCAAGTTATAATATACTGTGATCTAGTTCTGCGTGTAGTTGGGGAAATAGGACCCAAAAAATCTATAGCCCATTTCTCAAAAGGTTATGCACTGGTAATAAGTCTAACAGGTATTTCATCATGTTAACTTGGTCTTCCAAGATGTTGACAATGATCACATGCCTTACAAAATTCCTTACAATATTTATAAAGGGTCTCCCACCATAATCCAATGAGAATAATTTTACGTGTTGTGGCATCACCTGCATAGTGGCATCCTGCAATTCCACCATGAGATTCTTCCATAATGCCCATGTGCTCATGTTCCAATACTCAACGATGCAATATTTCATCTCAGCCTTTTTTGTACAAGTCACCACTAATTAACATATAAGGTGCAACCTGTATAGCAAGTTGCTTCTTCTCCAAGGTTTTCATTCCTTCTGGTGCCATCCCTATGGATAAAAAGATAGCAATGTCATCTAGTTCTTATGGCATGCATTGTAATCTCTATATTTGTGCATATGACATGGTATCCTCAATTGCTTGTGCTTCTTATCATGACTGTATTCTTGATAGATGGTCTGGTCCAGATTTACTTTTTCCTTGCTTTACCAACACTATGAAATCAAACTCTTGAAATAGGAGCACCCATCGACATATGTGCCCTTGTAAAATAAGCTTATTTACTAAATAATTCAATTCCATGTGATCTGTATAAAAGATGAATGGTGTAGCTAGTAGGTACTGACAAAATTTATGCAACACATAGATCATGGACAAAGCTTTTGCGCTCTGTAGTTGTGTAATTTTGTTTTGCAGGAGTCAACTTTTTACTAGCAAAATAAATAGGATGATATACAATACCTTCTCCAGGTTAAGCTAACATTGCACCAATAGCCATGTCAAAGGTGTCAACATGTACATGGAATGGTTTTTCCCACGAAGGAAAATGTAGAATGGGTGCACGGTAGTAAGTTTCTCCTTCAGTGTATCAAATGCACGTTGTTGTTGTTCACCCTAGTAGAATGTACCTTTCCCTTTTAGTAACTCTTCTAAAGGTGCAACAACTTTAGCATATCCTTTGATAAATTTTTTGTAATATCATGTATGTCCCAAAAATCCACGCACCTCACTTTGACTGGTAGGCTCCCCTAGGCCTATAATGATGGCAACCTTTGCTAGGTCAACCAACAAACCCTCCTTGCAGATTATGTGCCCTAAAATTATCCCAAATAGTGTAGAAAATATGCACTTCTTGATGTTCAAAGAGATACTCAACTATCTACACTGTTAAAACATTAATCATAGATTGTCAAAGTGGTCCTTAACTAATCCATACACTGTCCAATCGTCTAAATATACCTGTAAGAAGTTGTGAATAAATTCTTTGAACGCTTGGATGGCTATGCATGAAAATACAGTGGGCACATTTTTCAAACCAAAAGGCATGATATTATAGGTGAAGCTACCCCATTCAGTAGTAAATGTAGTCTTTTCCTGATCCTCCTATGCAATTCTAACCTGATGATACCCAGAGAACCCATCTATAAAAGAATATATTTAGCGCCCTGCAACTCCTAGTATTTCCTCAGTAAATGGCGTAGGGAATGGATCTGCTACACATGCAACATTCAGCTCCCTATAGTCCACACATATTCTAATTCATCCATCCTTCTTGATATTGATCACCATTGGACTAACCCATTCTAACTCATCAAGGGGCTTGATAATTCCATATTTCAACATGTTATCAATCTCTTCTTTGACCTTTTCGCTCAAATTGGGGTTCATTCTATGAGGCCTCTTTCCAACTGGGCATGCCCCCTCTTTAAGCTTTATCTTCATCTCCCCTAACAACTCATGCACGCCTATAAGTTCACAATACCCCCTAGGAAATTGGTCTTGGTAGTCCCTTAATAACTCAATGATTTTTGCCACTTCAGTCTAACCAATAATCTCCAATTATAGCTTCCTTAGGCTTAGTATCTATTCCAATATTTACTCACTTTGTATTCATATGTTCATGATAGGTGCATGTGGTCTTATCTACACTGTCTAATACCTCATGCCTTATTGTTGAATGGTTCACATCCAGATTATCTACTTCTTCATCATCTACTAAGAAGACCATTTTCCCTCTCTCTTTCTCAAGGCAAGCGCGTTGAAGTAATATTGCATCGGCCTCTGGTTCTTTATCAAGACACGCTCCTAAGTCCTCTTTATCTAATAATTCCTGGAGGAGTTCTTCAGCCTTGGCACTATCCCCCATAGTTAAGAGCTTGATAACTTTCAATGCTTCTTCTACCAGAGGTTTGTAGAGAAGAAGTCAAATGTATGTGTCATTCCTACAACTAAATGCTGCCAATTTCCAGTTTCTCTATGGAGTTATGCATATACATACCAAGCACGTGCGCAACCTTGTAAAGTGGAATAAAACTGGTGCACCCATAGTGAAGGTGGTAAAGCTTCATGCCCTTCTGTCTAAAGTCTCTCAAGCTTCTAACATGGTGCTGAACAAATTGATCACCGTGATGATTGCAAATTTTTGTAGGTGCATTGATCCTAAAGAACCTAGTAGCAAAAGCAATCCCAATTTCAATCCATTTTACCAGATTATCCATGTGGACCACCCACCAATGTGTTGTCATCCCACGTAGTGTATATGCTAGCATGTTTCTCCTCCCCAGTGGGTCTATCCATTTTTCTTCCATGGTGCACAAGAATACCATGGGATCCCCTTCTCCTGTGTAACAAGGCACCGAGTTGTTACCTATCCTCCTCACATAACGCAATTTAGTGCCTTGAGAGAATATGCTCTTTACTTTGCGTCCTACCATCTCATAAGTGTTGTGAGCCCAATTATCACAAGCAACACTTATAGTATCACTAATAGACTGTGCATCTTCCCACTAAATTAGTCCTTCTTTGGTTGGTTCAATCATCTCTGGATCTCAGATGGCATGTACATAAATCCTATTCAAATCTTCTTCACTTAAGGGCTCAACATAGGGCATGGACTTTCCATCTATTAAATGGATAATGAACCTTTCTTCTTTATTTTCAAAACTAATATAGCCCTTGTTGAACTGAAGATCAGCATTATTTGCATAGCACCAAGACCGCCCTAATAAATCTGGGAAGCTATATGATTATGCCAACGCTAAAACTTCAAATTCTCTAGTGAACTTTGCTCCTTGTATGGTAATGGACGCATCTTTTAAAACTCCTATGGGAGTGGCCTTAGTCCGATTAGCCATGAATAATACATTAGAGGATGTCTACAATGGGGGTCTCCCCATTTGTACCCATGCATCCAAAGTAATAACATTGACTTCCGCTCCTATATCAATCAGTATATTACTCAACAGCCACCCATCCAAAACAACATTCAAAGTAATTTCCTTGTCATAATCTAGGCTATGAGGAGGGATATTTGCATGCACGATCAGAGGTCTGGTCTCAATACTTGTGTGCGGAGTGTTCCCTTGTAACTAACTCCCTAATAATGAAATGATGTTCTCCTAGCACAACATTTTGCACACTTCTCTTAAGTCAGCTATATCAGTTTGGACCGTCTCTGATGTTTTCTTCTGCTCCTTTAAATATTGTATCTCACCCTAAAGATTCCTTAGCACTTCCATTATATCCTGATAAACCTTCTAATAGGTAGGATCTAGGTATCGGGCATGAAGAACCTCATCCTTAGTGATGGTAGGTTTCTGCTATAATGCCTCCCTGACATGTGTTGCCTCAGCGCAAGTCATGATCTTCACTTGTAGTGCCTCAGATTTCACTCCCATCTTGGGCATCCATTGATTATCCACAGTGCGTTGTATCCTAACCATCCCTACACCTTTGTTTTCTTGTTTATGTTACTTACTCAAATGCTCATATAAGTTCAGGTACTCTTCATAGCTATGGTTCTTCCCGCATAAAGAACATGTAATATTCTGAGGACATTTGCGCCTATAGTGGTCAGGAGATCCACATCTATAACATGTTCCGTGAGGAAACTCACTTCTTCCACCACCATGGCCTCGTCCTTCGAATCCATTGCAATATCCTCAACCTCTACCATGACTACCTTCAAAACGCTCCTCATTCCGATTATAGTGCACTTGATTGTGCTCCCATTCCTGATGCTCATTCTTTCCCTTAGAGTTATTTGAAACTCTTGTCTGTCGTACACCAATATCAATAGCATCATGGATCTGTCTAATCAGCCAGCTGTCCTCCATGTCATGTGTTGTGGACCTGCAGATTCTACAGTAGCTTGAAACGTTCTTCCTTATCACACATTACAATAATGGGCAGTGGCTAGCATCATGGTTTAAGTGGCATATCTCATAATCCATCAGTAATGAGTGTACTGTTCTATGAGGAAAACTATCATTTGTGAGACCCTCTACTTCACAATCTATACACCAAATTCCTAAGCGCATTTCATGGGCTAAATTCGTTGATAATTTCTCTAGTTGTTTTACCATAGCTGCAATAAGTGCCTCTAAGAATGGGCTAACGCTAGTGTCAATACTCCTAATTGCCTCAGCACATAAGGCTGCTTCCAATGCCTCGCACAGATCAACATATGTTTTATGTGACAACGTCATCCTAAATGGTGTAATCAATCCCCCAACAAACCATTGTGCATGTTGGCTTGCACGTATGTCATAAGAAAGCTTTGATAACAACGTTTTAAACTATGCATCATACTCTCTAACACTCTCACTAGTGCCTTGCTTAATATCCTTGAGTGCACTTATACTCTTCTTCTCAAACTCGGGGATATGGAACTCTTTAAGGAATGTATCCTTTAAAGTTATATAATCTACGCAAGTCTAATCAGGGTCAAACTTACTGTACAACTGTGTGCATGCCCTTGTAACATAGTAGCAAATTGGCTTGCCCTACGCTCAAAATTTGTGATTCCTTTTGCATGCCATAATATTTCACACATATGCACATGTTCAACAACATCTTCTATGCCCCTATACTCTAGAAGACATAGAGACATTTCCATATAAAAATTTTGGGGTTGGGGTGGACCTTGCTCACCTAATCCAGAACCTCTACTGTTTCCCCTACCTCTAGAACCTCAAGATCTACCTGATCCAAAAATTCTCATTCCTCCTTATCCCGAACCTGTAGCTAGAATAGGTCATGTAGACGTACACCCCTATTCTCCGACAGTAGTACTATAGTGAACCCCTACGGTCTATGAAGTGGTTCCAGTTCCAGAAGTGAATCCAACACTCGGTGCACTCATATTATGTACGAACGATGCACCTGAAAACACATCTCTAAATAGCAATGAAGCCATCTATCATCCCATTAATGCACTTGTTATCTTACTTCCCAAACTTGCTTGATTATTACTTGTCATACTAGAGACTAGAAAACCAAGCGCAATGGCTGGGTTACTAGGTGGATTCAGATGCACGTCTGTGACTCAGGTCATCTCTACTAGCGTGCTTCCTTATGAGGTCAAGGAGGGTTCCCTGTCATGCTTTCCCATATGGCTTATTTCCTGATGCCCTAACTCCATGTCTTCTATGTGAGCTCTAAATCAATCACGAGCCATCTCTGTCATCAACTCCATCAGCGCTGCAACATCACGTTGCTTCTCTATCTCCCTCTCACGTGCCTCATTATACTTAAGATGCCTTTCTTCTCTCTGCCTTGCCATTACTAAGTCCACCATCCTTCACCAGTTCTGTCCCCACCCCTGAGCGTGGTGGGGTTTAGTTAGCCATCAGATTACTCTTCAGGCTCAAATTTACCATCAGGATCTTGATCGCCAACGGAATTCCTTGTAAGTAAGCTCCCTGTGGATATCATAAGAACTGGAATTTAGCTACCACTGGACATGAATAAGTGGAAATTGAGTATTCTAAGGTCTAACTGTTTAAGATGCCACAAAACCACGTATCTATGGCTTAATTCCAGAGCAGATCAACATCATAAAGGGCTTGAAATTATTCCTGCATCTAGACAAGTATGCGATACCTCCAATTTCATTTAGATGCATAAGCAATCAACCACTCATACAATTCTACTGAAAAGATAGTGAAAAAGCTCTCATATAAACTGTCATACATATTTTGTTCTACCCAAGTGCATGCGTTAAACTCAGATCCAATGTTGAACTGCCGTGCATATTCTTCTTCTAGATCGTGTATCCATTCTTCAATACTTGCTAAGGTCAACTAGTATGTCTTCATTGCGAACCATCCTGAGAACAAATGAAAAAGAGGTACTTATGTCTCCATGTCATATGTGCCCTAAAATTCAGCAACGGAACCAATGATGCAGCCTACAATTCAGTGATACAAACCCACAAAAATCCTATGCGTGTTGGCACATCACTCAGCCTGGACTGAGCGCTCACCTAAAGCACATAAAGGTACCAGGTCCCTCTTTAGGGTTGTTGCAGCAGGATGTTAGCATGATGAATACTTAACATATATAGTTCCATTACTAACACATCATTCTACAAAGCATACCAGATCTATATCCAAGGAAAATAGAACTAAGTACTAACCATGCTAAGATTAAAAGCATACTAGATTCAGATATTCATAGAACTAATACTTACATTCAGTCAATATCCTCCATTATATTTAATGCATAAAGTTAGAGAACCTTCATTACAATATCAAAAGTATGCACGTAGCAACATAACATTGTATGTCTCGATCTCATCACCTCTATGTCACGATCTCCTCTATTATCTATCTATTACATAGTATACTTCATATATATAAGGGTGGGGACTTTCCCTTCACTACTTATCCATTCCAAAAATAGGTTGCATGTTATTCTTAGCCACGCGCCTTTACAAAAATAACCATACATGCAATTGTGCTAACAATAGACTACTACTAGCTAACTAATAGTAGCAGATCTATTTTTGGCCTGTATCCATGTAGAGTACTTCGTGTCCAATCCTCTAAAATTATCCAATGTGTGGCACACGCGTCTCTTCCTCATTTGTGTGCTCTGCACGCCATCTCTAAAAATAGACCTTATGAGTGAAAATGGCTAAGTCCCGAAAACTGAAGTTTTGTTCCGCATGGGCGCTCTTCCTATCCATTCACGCCTTTACTTATGACTTGCTTTCCCGTGCAGACTTCTTATGTGTTTTTTCTTTCAAGTGTTCTTTGATCAACAATCTTAGTTCCTTCTTTCATCATGATATGTCCCAGTAATTTCCCTTCTGTGACTCCAAACATACATTTCTTAGGATTCAAAGAAATCCCATGTTGTCGACACCTTACCAGAACTCATTCCAAATAGTCACAATGATCATGTATATTCTTGAAAAATACTATAAGGTTGTCCAAATAAACTAGAATGATTATTCCCATCTCTAAATGCTAGATCCATAGCCATTTGGAAGGTAGCTCCAACATTAATCAACCCAAATGGAATCCTCTAGTAAGTAAGCGTACCCCATGAGGTAGTGAATGTCGTTTTATGTTGATCTTCTATGAAAACTTCAACTTGATTGTATCCCAAAAATCCATCCATCGTAGAAAGCATTTCCAACCATGTCATTATTTGTAACACTTGATCCATAATAGGTAGACGGTAATAGTCTTTCACCGAAGATTGATTGAGATTTCAAAAATCAAAGCAAATACATATTTCTCCATTCTTCTTGAGTACGGGAACAATGTTGGCCACCCACATGGAATGATGAATTGGAAAAATAGTCCTTGCATCCAACATCTTCTGAATCTTTGTAAAAATGGGGCTGGAAATCCTGGGGTTGTAATGATGTTGCTTTTTCCTATACGGCTAAGCATTTTTCTTAAGAGGAATATTGTGTTGCACATATTTTGGTTTGAAAGATTTCAAATCTATGTAAGACCATACTAAAACATTCGTGTATTTATTTAATAGTGCAACAAACTTTCTTTTTTCTTGGGGGGCAACATTTGCCAATGTTTACAATCGATAGTTGCTCAGCACTTCCAAGATTAAACTGTTCAATCTCAGTGGAGGAATTAGCTTCAAACTTTGCTTCTTTTAAATGAAGCGGTCATGTTTGTCAAATAGTCCTTCTAAAGACACCAAGTCTTTAGGGATTTTGTTTCCCTTCACTTGGAGAACTTCTCCATTGATCTCTTGTTGTGAATCATAAGCAGATTCACGAAAAGTTGATTCAGAACCCCCAAAGTAAAGCTCGCTGAAATTATCAAACGTCTCTAGAAAAATCAAAATTTGTTGATCATCATCGAAGATTTTCCAATGCAAAGAATTATCAGGAACACTAGGCTGATAAAATACCTCAATGGTATATGTATTTTCCTTGAACTCGGGATAAGGAAGGAGTAACAAAGCAAACACTGCAAGGGAATCTGCCTTGTCATTGTGATATCTAGGAACTGCTTTGATTGAAAAGGCATCAAAATCCTCAATACAGACCCAAACCCTATTTCTATAATGCCTCAACTAATCATTCTGCACCTAATAGATGTTCCTAACTTGATTCACAATGAGCTCTACGTCCCCTTGTACTTTGAGATTGTTACTCCCTTTTTCTTTCGCCATCCTCAACCCTAACAACAACACCTCATATTCAGTAGTGTTATCTGTATTGTCAAATTGTAATTTGAAGGAAAAAGGAAAGATTTCAAATTCAGGAGAAATTGGCACTACACCAACACTGGATCTAAAATTCAAGCAACTACCATCAAATTCCAAATTCCATATTGCATTGGTATTTGCTTTTGTGACTAGAGTAGAAGCAAAATCCTAATCTTAAGTCATAAAATAATTTCCTAGGCTAGCATCTTAAAAATAAAATTGTGCCTTTGGGTCATCGGATTTTTTGACCAAATATTTCTCTTGAGGTTCAGGTTCAAGAACATGCATGGTTCCATTGATTAGTATTCTTTCCTTTGTCCAATCCATATGAATTTCTCCACCTACATCCCTACAAAAACCTCTCCCAAGTAAGATATCGTAAGTTGCTAGAATATCCACAACTAAAATAGTCATCTTGACCCTTTTCTCCATAAATACGGTAAACATAAATCCTGCATCCTTGATTTGACCAATCATCAGGACCTTCTTGGTTTCCATGGAGTAGCAGCATCCAAATGGTTTTGTAAGAATGAGTCCCAGAGCATGAGCTACCTTTACAGGCATAACATTATCTAAATCCCCATAATCAATAATGCAACTACTAATTTTGAAACCATTGATGAGCAAGGACAAATAAAATGGTTCGATCTTCCCAGAGGAGGAGGTTGATGCCATATTATTTTAAGATATAGGATGTACAGGGCTGGGGAGGATTCCTTTTGATGAATCATTAGGTGGTATAATGTCTTTTCTTCTAATAAACTTGGCGAGCATTTTGAATTGATCCAGATTGAATTATAGGTATTCTTATTTAGACATTTGAATCTTAGTTCTTTTAGCGTGACCAATGATATCAAATGCAGTGTAGGAGGGAACGATCGAAGGGGAATACATTTCAATACTTGCTTGTGCATTAGGAGGACTGGTCTTGGGAACAGGGGAAGGATAAGGATTAGAAGTAGTGGAAACTTTCTTAGCAGCAAGTTTCTCCTTTAGTTTAACAGGAAAAGGATTTCCCATTTTAGTAATAATTACTTAATCTTCTTTTTTCTCTAGGTTTCTCCACTTTTTTCCTTAGATTCTGAGATCGAGTGAAAATAAAAAAAGATTGACCACTAACCTCAAAATCATCTTCTTCATATTCCAAGTACCCTATATTGGAGTCGTCAAATGACTCATCATACAACTCATCAATGTAACTAGAGGATTCAAAGGCATCATTAGCGTCGTGGTTTACTTCTTCTTATTCTTCTTTAGCTACCTCAAAAACTGCATTAACAGGAGGAGCTTCGATGGCCATTCTAGGTTGTGCGAGTAGTAAACGATTCCTATCTCTCATGAGAGCACCATTGTTATTGTTGAAGCTTCTCCTAGGGATATCCCTATAAGGAGCATCTAATACATGCAGAGACATCTGCTTCTTCAGATTCAATAAATCACTGGTCATTATATAGATCATAGGATCAGTGGTACCTTGAGATGTATTCATATTTTTATCCTTACAGGAATCTCTTCTGATCTTATCGGCCATGATAAGATCATCTTCAATTTCTGTTGTCATCGATTGTGTAGTAGCCAAGTCAAGAATGTTAGATCTTCTCAGCTATAAACTTACTTCAAGAAGTTGTGCATTGATAAAGAAGCACTTTTGATTTTTGAGAGTAGGAACTGCACGTGTTAGGATTTTATGCATTAGGTTATTGAACTTGGCCATGAAATCATGTATAGGATCACATGAATCTTTCTTCATCTGGATGAGTTATGCTAACAAGGCATGTGAATATTCTGTGGGTTTAAATATGGCTTCAAACCATGTTCTCATAGTAGCATACTTGGTGATACATGTAGATGAAAGGTGATAAAACCATTATGCAGCATTACCCTGGAGTGTCTCAATGAACAACTGAACAAATACATCTTCATGAGACACTCCCATAACTCCACAAGCTTCAAAAAATGCAGCTATATGTTCATCTGGGTGTTGTTTTCCGTCACCATTTATTTTGGGAAGTTCTTGCGTGACCCATGTGGTAAATCATGCAGCGGTTGTGCCAATGCAAGGGGACTGATAGCTGGACCCCGAGGAACCAAAGCTTGTGGTTGTTTTCCAGCCATGAAATTCATATTTACAGGAACATGAGTACCACTGAAAATAATGCTTTACAAGTAGCATATGTGGTTAGATCTTGAGCAACATGATTCCTACGCATAGGTGAATAATTGTTTGTACGTCTAAAGGAACACCTTTCTGGTGTGAGATTAAAATTATGTTATTGCAAAATATCAAATAAAGGATCAACTTTACCTCTGGCTCAACTAGCGCGAGTGTATACCCTTCTTGCCAGCTTGACTCTAGAAACAAACAATTGAATAAAGCAAATATGGAATCACTTAGATACTTCTTCATATTTGTTTGGTTGCCCCCAAATCCTTCATAGCAAAGGAGAAACTTAGCTACTTCTTGAGTACTTTTATTTCCTACATGTTTTGACCTGCAACCAATATGTCATCCACATATAATCATAGAATAATATAACTACCATCCTAAAATTTCTTTATATACACGCAATGGCCAGAATGGCATCTCAAGTAACCCTACTCCATCATGAAGCTATAAAATTTCTTATACCATTGTCGTCGAGCTTCTTTCAAACCATACAAGCTCTTCTTCAGTTTTCACACCATCTCCTCTTTACCTTTGACCTCGTAGCCCTATGGCTGCTGCATATATAAATCATCCTCAAAATCACCATGAAGAAATGTAGTCTTTACATCTAGTTTCTCTAAGTGCAACTCTTTTGTTGCCACTATTCCAAGAATAGTTCTAATAGAATTCATTTTTACAATTGGAGAAAATATTTCATCAAAATATATACTTTTCTTCTGTGCAAACCCTTTGACCACCAATTGGGCCTTTTATCTTTTCTTGCCTCCTTCCTCTTTGAATTTGTACACCCACTTGTTTTGTAATGCTCTTTTACCTTTGGGTAGCTTCACCAAATCCCAAGTATAGTTCTCCATGAGAGACTGATGCTCCTCATCAATGGCTTGCTCTCACTACTTCCTAACATCTACCTACATTGCTTCATAAAATCTCTTTGGATCTCCATTGTCAGTGAGTAATAAATAATTAAAAGAAGGAGAAAAATGTTCAGGTTCCCTTCTTACTCCAGAAGGCTTCCTCAATATAGGAGTTTGGGGTTCCTGTTGAGTAGGTTCCTGCACTAATTTGTGTGTCACTTTCCCATCTGGAAGATCCTTTAGCACTACATATTATTTCTTGGAATATTCCCTATTTTCTTGCAACTGTTATATGTACATAAATTTCTCATTAAAGACCACATCCCTAGAATGAATGATTTTCTTGTCCTTAATACTCCAACATTTATATCCAAAGTCATCACCACCATAACCAATGAAAGTGCATTTATATGATTTAGCCTCTAACTTGGTCCTATCATCCTTATCAATATAAACAAACACCTCACATCTAAAGACTCTAGGAAATGAATAATCAAACCTTCTTACCAGACCAAGCCTCCTTAGGTATGCCTCTATTTAAGGCACTTGAGGATCCTCTATTTGTCAATTACATAATTGTGCTCATTGTTTCTTCCCAAAAAGAAAAAGGCAGCCCCACATGTAATCGTATGCTCCTATCTCATTCTATTATTGTCTTGTTCATCCTTTCTGACACCCCATTTTTTTGTGGAGTTCCCATAATCATATTTTTCCTATGGATTCCTTTCTTAGAAAAATAATCATCAAAATCATTACTAAAATACTCCCCTCCATTATCTGATCTGAGACATTTTACCTTAAGACATATTTCATTCTCTACCAAGGCTTTCCATTTAACAAAAGTGTCAAATACATCAGATTTATTTCTAATATAATATACCCAAACTTTCCTTATTGCATCATCAATAAAAGTGACATAATAATTTGAACCCCCAAGAGATGATACTTGAGCCAACCCCCACACATCATAATGTACTAGCTCTAAATTACTCTCTTTCTTCGTAGGTCCAACCTTGAGAAAATTTACCCATTTCTATTTCTTATATACGCGGTGTTCACAAAAATCAAGACATGTTTATGTAAATCCAAGAAAAAAATTCTTTATGAACTCCATGCCCTTATGGCTCATATGACCGAGTCTATAGTGCCACAATGTTGTATATGCATCTGAAGCCACGAAATTACAAACATTAGTGTTATTGGTGGTTAAATAGAAGGTTCCAACCTTCTCACCTCTTGCCACCAAGAGAGCACCCCTGGTAACCTTCCAAGAGTCCGTTGCAAATGTCACAGTACAACCATAATTTCGCAACTACCCCCTCATACTAAGTTTCATCTTAATGTAGGCACATATTTGACATCTTTCAATATTCATGTGTTCCCATTTTGCATCTTAACCTAAACAAAACCTTTTCTAACTATGTTGCAAAGCTCATCATCACCAAGATAAACATGCCCAAAATCCCCTTGAACATAATCAACAAAATAATGCCTATGTGGAGTAGAATGGAAAGAAGCCCTCAAATCTAAAACCTAAGCTTCAACAATATTATTCAAAGAAAGAATCAAAGTATCCTGACAAACATTACATGTTGCCACATTCACCTCCTTACTTTATTTTTGTTGGTTCTTCTTTTCCCAAAGAGCCCAACATTCCTTCTTTGTATATCATGCCTTCCCATAATTCCGACATTCCATCTTGATTTTAGATTTTGACCTTGCATTATCTTTAGATTTTTCATAGCTCTCTTTATTCTTTTGTCTCCCTCTAGTTTCCATTTTCAAAGCTTTCCTTGAAGTAGAAGATTCCCCAGAACTTTTTCTTTGCATTTCCTCACTTAGAATCACCCCTACAACATCCTCAAACTTCAACTTTGAATTGGATGGAACCAAGTTGCTTACCACCATTGCCAGGCTATTCCAACTCTCAATCATCATGCACAAAATTAATAAATACCTAACTTATTCATTTCTATTGTAACCAAAGCTAGCATATTCACAATCGTATTAAAATCATTCAAATGATTTGTTATTAAACCATTCTCAGGCATCTTCATATTAAAAAAAATCATTAAAAATATCGCGTTAGAGGTATAAGGTTTTTCATATAATTGTAGACACAAAATCACACACTTGGGTACATTTCTAGGTCCTATACACATACTAACATTCATATGATTCCTAAGCATGAAAACTAACAATTGATGATCATCCTTGGCCTCTTTTTTGTATTTCTTATTTCTTATTTGGTCTTAGACGCCCTACATCCCAGTCGGTATTTTTCTTATTTATCTTTTATGGCTTCAGACACTAGTGCCTAGCCAGAACAAGGGCGTACATGCACTTCTATCCCCTATGGGCACCCCTGACCCTTTTCTATCTTACTCCCTTCTTTTGGGTCTCTTTTATCTTTTGAGCATATTTTTCACTTATGGGACAGCCTTCCAGTTGTCAATTACAAAATTCAAACAAGGGAATCATATAAATACATAGTTATGGGTTTAAAACAAGGGACAAAGCATTAAGCATCTACTATAATCACTTAAGCTTGCATCCAAAGGCACTAAAGGCATCCATCTAGCATCTATTCAAGGGACAAGGGACTGTATTTTCTGCATACAATGCATAAAAAGGGGAAGTTTATTTATTCTATCCACACATCTATTTACATTGTTACATCTAGCTACAACCTACTATCAAGTGCACTTGCACAAGGGTATCCTAGGGCACAATTCTTACACATACGTACAAGAACTACATGGAGTTTGAGATGTAGTGGAGTGCTCAATCGTAAGTTCACTCTATTAGGTGACTATTGGGATCAGTATGACTCCCCCTATTACATCTTTATTTTTTATATTTGAAGTGGTTTTGTGGGTTTTGTGGGTTTTGCAGGTGAACTTCTATTTATAGGTTACACGTACACTCAGAGACTAAGGTACAACACACAGGTGATCAATAACGAATATCTATGACACTTGTGTGACACTATAAAAAATTAGATTAAGACCATATGTATAGTCACAAGCACCTAGTAGAGGTCTCTCATGCCCAAGTGCCCTCGCCCCAGTCCAGGGGCCCTAGTCCAACCTTATTCATGAGCTCCAGAATTTACAAATGCCTGTTACGACACGATTCACTTCATGTACAACATTTTTCCTAGTTTGCACTAGTCTTGGATCAAATACAAATCAACTAAGTCTCTCTCTCTCTCTCTCTCTCTCTCTCTCTCTCTCTCTCTCTCTCGCACTTAGGGTTTCATATTTTATTAGCTTATTACTTGTGGAAAACTATATCTAGTAGTGATATATCATAGTTTACATTAAGTTACTTTGAAATTAGGGTCTAGCATAATTATATGTTTGTTAAATCATTTGGTGAACCTGCTCATTCAAACCTTACCTTCTACAAATGCATCATAATCTATCTCCTTCTAAATTCATGAATCAATCTTCTTATCCTTGTTTCACTCTAACCAAGGTTTCTATCATGACTACTTATGCCTTTGATTTTATGCGAGTTCATACTCAGCGCCCTCCTTGCTTTATTACTCCAATGCCTGATCCAACTATCAACGTAGTCACCACCTATCGTACTCATCCTCTTATGGCTCCACCCATCTCTGCTCCATTGCCTATCACTTCTATAGTTCCTCCTACTACCTCTAAGGGGTATGACATCATTGAGAAAATTAAGAATACACCAACAAAAATCTCTCTTTATGACCTCTTGCGCAGTGCACCCGATTGTTGCCAAGCATTAGAGGTTTTCCTTCATTCTGTCCACATTGAAAGAAATAATTCACTAGTTGTCTTTACTCACCTCATCCAATTCCTTAAGAACTTACGACATGTTATATCTTTTAATGATGAGGATATCCCTCCCTTCATTATTGACGATCTATTTGTACCTTTGCTTATTAATGCTACTATTAGTGTATTTGTATCAAGCGTGTACTCATTTATAATGGATGTGTTATAAATTTATGTGCTTTATCACTCCTATGAAAAATTGGCATTATTGATGACTTAATTAATAAATCATCTCAAGTTATTTGAGGCTATCATTCCCCTACTCACACATGCATGGGCAATATTACACTACCTCTACAAGTTAGGCCTAAAACTGTTCCTACTGTATTCTTTGTTATCGATGCCACATTTTAATTTAATTGTTTACTTAGCAGACCCTGGATTCATGCAATGCATGTTGTTCCATCTATGGTTCATTGGTGTATAAAATTCTTACATGATGGTTATGAACATACTATTTTTGCAAACCCCCAGCCATTAATTTTTTTCCATATAGATTTCGTTATTTCCATGCCCATCCCTCCATCACATCCTATTCCATATCACAACACTGGTACATATGATGTTGAGAAATCTAGTGCCCCTATTTCTTATGATTCTTCACCATGCACTCAGTTCATTCCTACTCATACTAACAATATTCTATCATCCACCATGTCCACTCCAACGATTACTACTTCACCTAGCATAGCTACTCTTAATTTTGCATCTGGTTCCATTCATCCCAATATTATTGATAATGTTATACAACAAGACAATGTTAGCACTGATGATTCCGATGATGAAGTTGATGTCGTAGAACTTAATGATGATACATTATGCAATCTTAATTTTAATCCCATTGAGATAGATGAATCATATTTTGTCGATACTTTTGTTACTATTAGCCCTAGTGAGTATCAATTCAAGCAACTTCCTCCATCTACTAGTGTCATGATACCTTTTCAAGGGACTGTACATATATTAGATACTCTTTCACCTACTGCATCTCCCCAATTTTGTTTTGCTTTGCACCAACATCCCTTCACACACACTCCCTTCATTAGTAATTCTTAATGGCCTCATGTTCCATTCAATCCTACTTGCTCTGAGACTATTTGCACACATGATGGTTTGGCTCGATTAGGATTCACAATTGTTGATCTCCTTCCTCCACCTCATTATGCTCATTTATATCACAAATGTGTCTTCATTACTACTACTCCTAGCCTCCGGGTCTTCCATTTAACAGTCTTCCTTGCATACACTCCTCATTCCTCTCCACTCACACTTGGTTAGACTTGGTTTGATTACATTAGGGGTGTCATGGATCCAAATCATACTGATATTACATTTCCCATGCCCTTCGGCCACATCTCTATATGCAATGAATCCTTATTGGGATATTCTCCAAATCTCACTCAATGGTATGCATATGATTTTCCATAACCACCTTTCATTAATGAAGAGTGTGCAATGGGCATGTATAATTTACATCATAAGGGCTCCTTATATGACCAACCTCAAACTATTGCTTATCAAGTTTTAGGCCCAAAGTTAATTCACTTTGATCTTGACAATGACGATCTTCTAGATAATTTTACTTGATTTTTATACACATCATACACTTGGGGGCACCAAGCTTGCTTTCACCCTCCTAACATTATCAGGTGTCTATCATCTCTACTCATACGCTCTGTCATTTCAATCTAGTCACTCTCACACATCTTGAAATATGCATTGTATCATCATTACCCTATGATGCACTCTAGTTCCACGGTTTATACTCAATTGCTAAGGGTCTAAATCTAAACTGAAACTCTCACCATTCATTCTTCACACTCTGTGCTTATTGTACATATTTCTATCATCTCTTTTGCAAACCATTTCCTGATGGCGCACTCTTGTTCTATGGTTCATTCTTAACTGCTGAGGGGGAATTTATAAATGAACCTCATTTCACACACATCTGCTGGGGCACGCTGCTCCTTCTCCCTTCACACTTTGTATTCCATTTGCATATGTTGGCTACACATATTATTTCTTACTTATACTACTTATAGGACATACTTTGCTTACTATGTTAGCTGTATATTTTATATGTCATTATCTTTCTATATACACATACATGTTCACTTTCTCTCTAGTTGTGAATGTAGATCTTATTGGCTCTTACACTCAGCAATGATGCTTGGCATTGTACCTTTTACTAGTCCCATCGAGGCCACGGGGGGCATCTACATTTCTACTCTTAGACATCACATATGATATTGTTTCATTATTTACTACTTCTACTTTCTAGCACACTACTTTCCATTGATCTATACATGATTTGACATATATTTTAGCTTTCTAACATGCTTCATATGTAGCATTTGTATTGTGGGACTATTTGCCACCATGGTTATCTGTTACATTTTATTTGACATTGTTTGTTATTGTATGTCATTTTTTGTGGTATATGTCGTATGTCTTGTTTGATCACTATTTGTATGTTTTTGGTTGCTTCGGCCTAGATTATATTACAATGTTATGAGTGATGTCCCATTATGAAACCCACTTTTCACGGTTTATCTTACCTACTTTCTTGATTACATTATCTTCCATTATATGCTTGCTACTTTTTCTACTAACACATATATCTAGCCACTTTGTTTGCATGTACCTTGGTTTCTACCATACACATCCCCTCCCCTTGCATGGGTAAAGTTTAGATCAACACCAGGGCCTCTCCTTTGGTCCGCATACTCCTACCGAAGTTGCATGCACCCCAAACAAGGGGGGCATACATTGGGTGAAAAAATCACCCCATATAATAGCTCATAGCTATAACACAATACAATACATCATAGAATTAACACATATTACAGTTACAACACTTGCTTAGAATCAGACTTGGGTCAAAATCATAGCACAGACACTAGCGCCCAAGCTCAGACTAGAGCGCTTGTACACATGTGTCCTCCCATGGGTGCTCATATCCTAGGTGCACACACAATCAGTTTCTCATATCAGAACAATTCATAGAAGCCTTCAGAGTAGTTTTACAGTATCAGGCACAATCCTATAGCAACTGAATGCATGCAATCTCCATTTCAATTGGAACAATCAGTACATTTGGAACAAATCAATACAACTTGAAACAACATGGGACACATTATCTATAGTGGTTTTTATCAATTATATTAATGGAAGAAGAGTAACACTAGACCTCTCTCATCAACATTTGCTCTTTAGTGTGAGATCACCCAAAAAACTTTCTCTTGGCGTGAGATCACCCAAAAAACTCACATTTGGCATGAGATCACCCAAAAAACTTGCTCTTGGTATGACATCGCCTAAAAAACTTGCTCTTGGCATGACATCACCCAAAAAATTCATTCTACGCAGCATTTTCAAGACATTTTTATATCATTTTACACTCTTCTACATCAGGTGCACACTTTCCTTTTACATACTTATGCACATTTTTCTCCAATTTATCATATACATGACTTTGACTACATTCTTTCTCTTCTTTTTATAGGTTCATCCTTACAAGAAGCAGTAATAAAAAACTACAACAACAACATGTACAACATAGTACAATGCATACGCTTCACCCCCTAGATTCACTTTCCTTTCCTAGTTTCCACACTTCACTTTGCATCTTTCCACACTTCACTTGTCCACTAGGCATGGTTTTCACTGCACACTCTATATGGTTATCAAGTATGTATCTTATATCTACTTTATGTTATCGAGTATTCACTCAAAAACATAAAGTGGGGGAAAATGTAGACACAAAATCAAGCACTTTGGTACATTTCTAGGTCCTAAACACATACTAGCATTCATATGATTCCTAAGCAAGAAAAGTAGTAATTGACGACTTTCCTTGGCCTCTTTTCTATATTTCTTGTTTCTTATTTTGTCTTACACATCCTACAGCCCAGTCAATATTTTTCTTATTTATTTTTTATGGCTTCAGACACCAACGCCCGGCCAGGACAGGAATGCTTAGGCATCCCTATCCCCTCTAGACATGCCTAACCCTTTTCTATCTCACTCGCTTCTTTTGGGTCTCTTTTATCTTTTGGGAATCTTTTTCACTTATGGTTTGGCCTTCCACTTGTCAATTACAAAATTCAAACAAGGGAATCATATAAATACATAGTTGTGGGTTCAAAACAAGGGACCAAGAATTAAGCATCTACTATCATCACCTAAGCTTGCATCCAAAGGCATAACGAACACTAAATGCATCCATATAACATCCATTTAAGGGATAAGGGACTATATTTTCTGCATATGTTGCATAGGAAGGGGAAGTTTCTTTATTCCATCCACCCATCTATTTACATTGATACATCTAGCTAAAACATGTTATCAAGTGCAATTAGACAAGGGAATCCTAAGGCACAATTCTTACACACACTCACAAGAACTACATGGATTCTGAGATGTAGTGCAGTACTCGGCCGTAAGTTCACTCCATTGGGTGACTGTCTGGGTCAATCTGACTCCTCATATTACATCATTATTTTTTAGATTTGATGTGGTTTTGTGGGTTTTTTAGGTGAACTTATGTTTACAGGCTATAGGTACATTCGGTGACCAAGGTACGAAACACATGTGATCAACAACAAATATCTGTGACACTGTAAAAATTAGATTATGACCATCTACATAGTCACAGGCACCTAGTAGAGGTCTCTGGCACCCACGTATCCTTGCCCTAGTCTAGGTGCCCTAGTCCAGCCTTATCTGTGAGCTCCAGAATTTACAGAGGCCTGTTACGACAGATTTCAACTCATGTTCAACATTTTTCCCAATATGTACCAGTCCTAGATCAAGCGCAAAACAACTAAGTCCTTTTCTCTCTCTCTCTCTCTCTCTCTCTTGCACTTAGGGTTTCAATTGTTTTTAGTTTATTGCTTGTGTCAAGATAACAGTGGTAGATCATAGTTTACATTCAGTTACTCTGTAATTAGGGTTTAGCTTAATTCTATTTTTGTTAAATCAATAACTTCCCTAATGCTTCCATGAGTTCTTTTATATTCTTCTCCTTTGAAACATTAAATAATATTGATGATGCAAGACATATCCAGATTGTCTCAAGTACCTTCCTATCTAGCAATTCCCAATCTGCATCCTATATGCTCGAGGGTTTCTGCCCTTTTCCAGTCAACGGAACATAAAGATCCTTCTGATAAAGGTAATCTTCCATCTGCATCTTCTAAAGACTAAAATTTTTTCCGTCGAATTTATCAAACTTTTATCTTCTATCATATATCATAGCTCCCACTCAAGCTTAAAATTTCCCTGTGATTCAACACTTCAAAAAACCAACCTGGATCTTATACCAATTATTAGGAAATATGGGATAAAATTATGTGGAACAATCCCGTAGAATCACAACAGTAGAAACTAAAATGTATTATATATTATAGATCTGAAATTAAAGGTGCATAAAATAAAGGAACACAACTCAGAGACAATATTTAACGTGGTTCACCCAGATCCGGGCTACATCCACCAAAATAACCAATCCTTTTATCTTGTCTAGCAAAATACAAGAAGAGATACACCCTACAGCAAATTTGTAGTAACTTTCTCTTCTCTCTATAGTAGTCTCCTCCTCATAATTACAATGAAAAATGGGAATACCAATGAGCCACACCTCACAACCCTTTTTAGGGTAGTAAATACAAATCCACCCTAACCTATATCATTAGATCTATGATCTACTAATGAATGGCTGAAATTTAATAATGAATAAATACATATAAAATGTGGCTTTCGAGAGCACCCCCACCGGGACACGTGACCCTCGGACCCCGTAAGGGGGGTACCCGATAAGATCAGGCTCCACAACCAACATGCTTGATTCACCTTTCCTTGAGTTCATATTTTACTTGTTGATTACTTTGAGGAAATCCACAATATCATTTGAATATAACTCTATCTTTGTGCACATCATTTCATGAGATCTTTGAGCTCTCTCTCTCTCTCTCTCTCTCTCTCTCTCTCGTGGTATCAGAGATTTGTTTTCAGTAACCATGTACTCACAATCTGATTATTGTTAAATACTCTCAGTTTTGATCTTTATAGCTTCTTGTGCAAGTTTATTAATCATTTATTACTTATGTTAATCTTGTTTAATGGTTTTGTGTTTAGAGTGTGTTGTTTTGGTGTTTCCCTTGTGCATGTGTATTTCTCAGGAGTTTCTCCGCCAGATTTAGCTTGTTGGAGCTAACTTGGAGGAACATCTAAAGTTGAAGGTAGGTTCTATTTTTTAGTTTTATTATTTTCATCAAAAGTACAGATTTTTTTTTTTTTAAATTGTTGGGACCCTCCTGGCCTCCACCCTGTTCTTATCTACCATCCTTGTTACATCTCCCCTTTAACCAGCTCAGGAAATCTCTGTCTAGCCCAATGAGCTCCTCCTAGCTCAACTTGTTGAGTTGAGTCACCCATCTTGTATTGGCGAGTTGGCTCCCTCTTACATGTGGGTTGTATTATTTTCATTGGTGGTCAAGTTGGTTGCATTGAGCTATTTAACTGGTGCATCGAGTCACTTTGTGTTTTTCGGGATTTGTATCGAGCCAGTTGGGTTCTCTACTTGCATGTTTACATTTATCATTTTGCATTGAGCTCTCTATTTTGTGTTGTATTGGTTGGGGTTGTTTGTATTGCATTATTTTGTGCCTTGCATCGAGCCCTTTGCATTCAAGTTGTTTGTGTCAATTTTCTTAAGCCCTTGGATGAGGTTGTTTTCATTGCATCATTTTGTGCCCTGCATCGATCCCTTTACATTCGAGTTTCTTTGAGTTGAGGTATTTGTCTTGTGCTCGTGTTGATCTCCCTTTGCTCTATTTTACTTACATTTGAATTTTCCTCGAGTCATCGTGCATTTCCCACTATCGTGTTGCATTTTTGCTTTGGCCCTTACCGTTTTTGGTTGAATCTAAGTCATGGTCTCCTTGTTTGCATTTGGGTCATGTTTTCTAAGTCAAGTGCTCTTAGCACTCTGCCTACATTTTGGTTACATGTTTGCTTGGGCCAGGTCATGTTGATATTTGTTACATCCTTCCACCTTTTTCATGGCTATTTATGTGATCTTTGTGTCCCTTGGCCCTACTTTGACTTGTCAACCTCACCATCAAACCACATCGCATGTGAGCTTTGTCTCCCTGCCATCTCAATCTCTATTAGCATTAGGCTACCCCCACTCGAGCATTGCAATGACCATCTCACCAAATACTCATGTCGTGCTTTTGCACCTCAAGCCCTACTCAGCTCTCCATCTTGTTCCTATTTTTCTCGGTTCTTCACTTGTTTTACCCTCATCAACTTGTTGACTTGATGTATGCTACCCCCTCTACCTTGGCATGTGGTTCACCCACTATTGGGTTGGTCACTGACCGAGCTCTAGTCTCAAGCCTAACACCCTCACCATGTGGCTCACTTGCCCTTCTGAGTTGTGTGTTATCACTCCCATTTCCTTGAGCTCTAGGCTCAACCCGTGTGTCGAGCCTCCTCTACCTCTCCTCCCGTGTTGACCACCCCTTTGACTAGCTCTCTTCCCTTATTTGTTTTTAGACCACCCTTCTCCCCTTGACCTTTTCAATTCAACTCCCGCTCCTTTTTAATTCCTTCGAAGTTCTAAAACATTAAAGTGGGATTTTATTGTTAAAAAAGGGTCTCTTTTTTATAAGTGGGGTAGTTTTTTTTAATTAAGGTAAGGTTTTATTATTATTAGGTTTTAAGTATTTAGGATCTAATTTAATAATTTAAAGGTATATCTTTATTGTGAGGTCTTAATTTAAAAATATTAGGATATAATAATTCTTTTGAAAAAAGTTGATTAAATTAATTTAATTAGGCTTTAATTTTTTTAATTAGGCATATAATTGAACTTTGGAGCCTTAATTAAATTTAACTAGTAGTTAAATTAAGCGTTTTCTAACGTTATAATCATTTTTTTGCCTTTTTTAATATTCAAAATTAGGTTAATCAGAAAAATTAAAAGAATGATTTTAAGCGTTATTGGTGATTTTTTGCTACTAATCTTTTGTTGGACTGTGTAGCTCTTTTCTGCCTTCTTGGGAAATTTTCTTGTCTTCTGGAGGTATTTCAACTCATTTTCTAAGTCACTTTTTCATCATAATCAAACTCTTGATCATTTTGCTTGCGGGTTAGTGAGTGCGGACGCCACAACCTTGCGGAAAAGGATTCTCTTACTTCAAAGCAACGTGAGACAATCTTTCTCACTTAGGACCTTAGTTTTTTCTCCTCCTATTTTTTCCTTTGTTGTGCTTGTTACGGTGTTGCTTCGGGTTGTGTGTGTCGACACACATTATGGTCTCCACACTTACGCACTATTATTTTGATTGCAAGGTGAGTGACCTAACATTTCACACTGCATGAACACACCTAATTATAACTTGCACACTGTTTATAAAGTGTCAGAAATTAGGGGTTAAAAATTATTGTTCTATGGTGTTGTAATTTCATGCAGACACATTTTTGGTTGAGTCTGACGTCTTGCATCCTTGAGTGTATTATCGCACCCTTCTTCTCTTACATTTTAGACGTATTTTCAGATAAGTCCAATGTTCATTTGAGTGTGCTTTTTCATTCATGAATTTTCTACATTGATTTCTCTTATTCGTGGATGTACCATGGAGGATGTTCTTTTTAGACTTATGCTTCATATGATCAAATCTGCATTACAACCTTTTCCACTTCAGCTTAGTAGGGAGAATTATGTATCATGGTGTTAGTCCATGGAATGTTTTCTCATTCAACAAAATCTCTATCCATACTTGCATGGACAAGTACTTGCCCCTAGTGATTCATATCAGCTCAATGATTGGCTTAACACTTGTGACATGGTTCTTGGTCATTTGTTGATGTACATTTCCATGCCCCTTCACCATCACATGGTGCACATAGAGTGTCCTCATAAGGTTTGGAGCATTCTTTAGTCCTTATTTGGATACACTTAAGAGATTTTCATTGTTGCTTCTTCTTTTGATATTGTTGTTTCCCCACTTACTTTATGTGATGATAGTTCGGTTAACATAGATTTACTTGTTTACATTTCTGATGATGAGGTTTGTTCTTCTAGTTATGATGATGAGTGTATTGATGAGGATACATCACCTCCCTCTCTTGGTCACCCTTCAGAGAATTTTTAACCCCCTCTTTATCCATCAGACCCCGGGAAGTAATGTTCTAAGCCTCATACTTGCATTGCATCCTTTACTCCTACTTCTTATGATGATGATTCATACCTGTCAGAAATTAATCTTCCATTTATCGAGTAACCTTTTTGGGATGAGTATCTACCAGACATTAGATGTCTCTTCACATATCCTACTTGTGTTGCAGTACAAGAAGTTGAGCTTCCTTCTACATAGCCTTCACACATTAGTACTTCAGAGGATTCATTCATCTCCTTTGATGGGAGTGCCCCTTATGGGATATCAATCACTTCTACTATTTTATATATCATCATTGGTCCACATCTTCTCGTGAGTCCTTATTCTATCCTTGTGGGGGTGGTTGTGCCTTCACTCCATATGGAAATTTTTTCGATGAATGTTCTATACCTATACTCTTACAGTACTACTTTAGTGGCATCACCTTCTATTCTTGAGAACCTTCTTGCCAAACTGATGTCACGCTTTAGTTGTGGACCAACTTCAGAGTTATTTGTATTGCTACCTGATTTAATTTAATTTGAATTAATTAACTTTATATATTATAGAGTAACTAAAGTATAAATGTTGAAATATAGGAATACCACAAACAAACTAAGATTTAAAATATGAAACCCTAGGTAAAGAAGAAGGAAAGAGGACTTAGATGATTTCTGCACAGTCTGGGACTGATCTAAATTGGAAAAAGTGTTGAACAAACTAGGAAGAGTATTGTTAGTAATCACAATAAATTTTGGAATACAGGAATGAGGTCAGACACGGGCGCCCACGGCAGGACAAGGGCGCTCGGGTGTTGAAGACTACTTTTGGGCACCTGTGACTATGCAAATGATCCAAATATAGTTTTTACCATATCGCAAGATCATCATTGTTGATTCCTTTTGATCAATTAAGAGTCATTCCTTGAATGTCAATGATACATATAACCTACAAAAGATATTTTCACCTACACAAGCCCACAAACCACATCAAACCTAAAAAGAAAGATGTGGAATGGGGAGTCAGATTGACCCTGGTAGTCACCCCGAGAGTGAACTTATGACCAAGCATTACAATAAATCTCAGACTCCATGTAATTCTTGTGAGTGTGTGTAGAAATTGTGACCTAGGATGCCCTTGTGCAACTTGCACTTGATAGTGGGATGGATTTGCTATAAGATGTAAATGTGTGGATGGAATAAAATAAATTTCCCCTTCCTATGTTGTGTATGCATCCCTTGTCCCCTTGAATGGATTCTAGATGGATTCTTTAGATTGTTTTAGGTTCCTTTTGAATGCAAGCTTAGGTGGTAATAGTAATGTTTAGTATTTGGTCCTTTATTTTGAACACATAACTATGTATTTATATGATTCCCTTATTTGAATTTTTTTATTGACAACTGGAAGGCTGACCCATAAGTGAAAAAAGATGCCCAAAAGATAAAATAGACACAAAAGGAGTGAGTAAGATAAGAAAGGATCAGGGGCACCCAAAGGGAATAGGAGCATCTGGGCGTTGTTGTCCTACTTGGGCACTGGTGTCTGAATCCATCAAAGATAAATCAGTAAAATTTTGACTAGGTTGTAGGGTGTGTAAAACCAAATAGAAAGAAAGAAATAAAGACAAGAGGCTAAATATAGTTGTCAACCACTAGTTTTCTTGCTTAGGAATCATATGAATGTTAATGCTTTTAGGACAGAAATTTACCCAATATAATGTTAGTTTTCTTGCTTAGGAATCATATGAATGTTAGTATGCATGATTTTGTGAGTACATTTTCCCCCACTTAATGTTATTGAGTGAATAGTTGATAACATAAAGTAGATAAGAGATGTATACCTTATGATCTTGTAGAGCATGTGGCGAAATGCATGCCAAGTGGACAAGTGAAGTGTGGAATGAGGCAAAGTGAAGCGTGAAGACTAGGGAAGGAAAGTGACCCTTAGGGTGAAGTGCATGTGTTACGTTGTACCTATTGTTGTGCTTGTACTTTCTATTATAGGTTATTTCTTGTTGTGTATTAAAGACAAACCTGTAAAATAAGAGTGAAAGAATAGTCAAAGCTTGGTATATGATAAATTAGAGAAAATTGTGTATAAGCATGTAAAGTATGTAAAAGTAATAGTAAAGGAAAGTGTGCACCTAATGTAAAAGAGTGTAAAAGGATAGAAAAATGTCCTGAAAAGGATGTGAAGAGTGAGTTTTTTAGGTGATCTCGTGCCAATTGCAAGTTTTTTGGGCGATCTCACACCAAGGGCAAGTTTTTTGGGCGATCTCACACCAAGGGCAAGTTTTTTGGGTGATCTCACACCAAGGGCAAGTTTTTTGGGTGATCTCACGCCAATGGTGAGTTTATTGTGCAATCTCACTCCAAAGAGTAAGTGTTGGGGAGACAGGTCTAGTGTTACTCTCCTTCCATGATCTGCTCAATAAGCACCACTACAGATGGTGCATCCTTGATCTATTCATGTTGTCCCAAATTAGTTTCGATTGAAATGGATTATAGAAGATTGCAAGCATTCTTTAAGTGGAGGTTTGTGCCTGTAATTGTAGAATTACTCTAAAGACTTTTGTGTACTATGTTGATATGATAAGTTGACCATGTGTGCTCCCCTAACATTAGCGCCTAGGGGAGGACACAGGCACCCAAGTGCTACTATTTAAGTTTGGTTGTTGGTGTCTGTGATGTGTTTCTGACCCGAGTCTAATTCTGAGCTAGTTTTGTGAATGTAACATGTGTGTTTTTTGTACTATATTGTGTTGTGTTGTAGCTCTAAGCTGTTATATGGGTGATTTATTCACCTAATGTATGCCCCCTCATCTAGGATGCATGAAAATTTTGTAGGAGTGTGCAGCCAAAACTAGAGAACCTGATGTTGTGTTGTATCCCTGTAGGGGGTAGGGGATGTGCATGGTAAAAACATAGGAACATGCAAATAAAGTGGCTAGGAACATGTGTTAGTAGAAAAAAGTAGCAAGCATGCAATAGAAGACAATGTAATCAACTAAGTGTGTAAAAAACATAGACCGCGATAAGCGGGTTTCAAACATGAGACATCACTCTCAATGTCAAAAGATAGTCAGGGCCAAAACAACCAAAAATATACAAACAATGATCAAATAAGACATAAGGCATAGCCTACAAATAATTACATACAATGGCAAACAATAACAAGAAAAATGTGAAAAATAGCCATGGTTGTAAATAGACCTGCAAAGTAAATGTTGCACGTGAAGCACCTGTTAGCATTATAGAAAGATAAATAGTATGTCAAGACATGTATGTATTAGTGGAAAATAATGTGCTAGAAAGTAGAAGTAGTAAATAATGAAATAATAACACCTATGATGTGTGAGAGTAGGAAATGTAGATGCCTCCAGGAACCTAAGTGGGACTAGTGAGATGTACAGTGTCAAGCATCATTGCAACTTGTGAAAATTTGTAAGAACTCTATATTCACTCCAAAAGACCAAGTGAATGCATATATGTGTATATAGAAAGATAATGACATACTGAGTATTTGACTAGCATAGTAAGCAAGTGCGTCATGTAAGTAATATAAGCAAGAAAGAGTAAGTGCAACAAAGATATGCAAATGCACTGTATGAGTATGATGGAATGGTATGTAATGTGTGAATGTGATAGGAGCAGTGTACCTCGTAGAGAATGTGGATGAGATGACGTTCATTTATAAAATACCCCTCAACAATCAAGAATGAACCATAGAATAAGAGTGCATCATCAAGAAATGGTTTGAAAATGCGTGCTAGAAAGATAGATTATGTAGCATAGAGTGTGAAAAGTGAATGTGGTGAGGTTAATTTCATATTTAAACCCTCAACAACCGAGTATGAACCGTGGAAGTAGAGTGCATCATAGGGTAATGATGATACAAGGTGTGTATCAATGTGTTTAAGAGTGCTTATAAATAGGAAGTATGAAGCACAAAGCGTAATAGTAGAAATGGTAAAAAAACTAATCATAATTGGATGGGGGAAAGAAAGATTGACATCCCCCGAGTGTGATTATAAAAAGATCAAGTGAATTCGTATAAGAGATCATCAGTGCCAGGATCATAGCCTATTGGATTTGGGTTAGAAACTTGGTAAGAAATAGTGTGGGACTGATCATATAAAGAGCCTTTGTGACGTAAATTGTACATGCTCATTGCATATTATTCATCAATGAAAGGAGGTTGAGGAAAATCGTGTGCATACCAATGAGTTAGATATTGAGAATAACCCAAGAATGAGTCATTGCAAATAGATATGCGGCAAAAAGGCATGGGAAATGTAATATTAGTATGATTAGGATCCAATGTACCACCAATGTAGTCAAGCCAAGACTGCCCAAATGTGAGTGGAGAGGAACGAGGAGTGCTTGCAAGGAATACTGTCAAATGGAAGACGTGAAGGCCATAAAAAGTAGTAATGAAGACACATCTGCAATCAATGTGAGGAGAGTGTGGTGGAGGAAAGGGATTAGCAAGTGTGAATCCTAGCCAAATCAAGCCATCGTGTGTGTAAATGGTTTCAGAGTAAGTAGGTTCAAATGGTTTATGGGGCCGATAAGAGTTATACATGAAAAGAGTGCATGTGAATGGATTAGGGTGTGACATAAAATGATTTTGGGGAGATGTAATAGATGGTGAAGTGTCCAATGTAAAAATAGTTCCCTGGAGAGGAAGCATGTCAGTGGTAGAGGGATAAGATTACTTGAGTTGATAGTCCTCAGTGATATGTGTAGGGGTAGTAGAGGTAGGTGTAAGGGTGGAGGAAGTAAGAGGAGTCCAGGAATGACGAATAGTATGGTATAGAATTGGAGTAGGTAGTACAATGACTGGGTCTAGGTGGTAATACTTGAATGGGTCAAGGTTTGCAGTAATGGTATATTCATAGCCATCATGTAGGAATTTAATGCATCAATGAACTATAGAAGGAGCAACTTTCATGGCATGAAGCCATGGCCTACCTAGTAAGCAATTGAACTAAATTGTAGTGCGATAACAAAGAATGCAATAGGAACACTTTTAGGCCCAACTGTTAGAGGTAAGGTGATAGTGCCCATGCATGGACGTGTAGTAGAATCATAACCAGGGAGAGAAATGGAGGAGGGGTTGACATCGGATGAAGAAAGGCCAAGCTATTGAACAAATGTGACATTACAAAGATTGAACTCAGATTCATTATCAATTAATGCTCACTTAGCTCCAATGTTATAGATGCAAATGGGTATATAAAGAGGAGGATAATTAGCAAAAATAGGAGGGGTGATTGTATCAAATGTGAAAGTAATATGCTCTTGAGGAGAATAAAATGTTGTTACGAACTGATGATATACAGATTCAAGATGAGTATTGGGAGAGATATGAGTATTAGCCTGAATAGATTTGATTTTAGTATCACAATTAGGATTATCCTATAAGAAGTTAGGGATGGATGTACTCATGGTGGAAGGATCCAGAAAGTATTTGAGTTTCAGGTTCACCAAATGATTAAATTTAATTTGAATAATTATATATATATATATATATATATATATATGTATATATATATATATATATGTATTGCAGAGTCACTGAAGTATAAATGTTGAAATATAGGAATGACATAAGCAAACTAAGAATCAAAATATGAAACCCTTAGCAAAGAAGAAGGAAAGAGGATTAGTTGATTTCTACATAGCCTGGGACTTATCTAAACTGGAAAAAGTGTTGAATAGGTTGGGTCAAGTGTCGGTACTACTCACAATAAATTCAAGAATGCAGGAATGAGATCGGACATGGGTGCCTATGGCAGGACATGAGCACATGGGCACTGAAGACTACTTCTGGGCACTTGTGACTACACAAATGATTAGAATCTAGTTTTTACTATGTCGCAAGATTGTCGTTGTTGCTTCTTGTTGATCACCTGAGAATCGTTCCTTGAATGTCAAAGGTACTTGTAACCTGCAAAAGAGATGTTAACCTACACAAACCCACAGACCACATCAAACCTTAAAATAACGATGCAAAATGGGGAGTTGAACTTACCTCGATAGTCACCCCGAGAGTGAACTTATGACCAAGTGTTACACTACATCTCAGACATGTAGTTCTTGTGAGTGTGCGTAGAATTTGTGCTTTGGGATGCCCTTGTGAAAGTTGCACTTGAAATCGGGCTAGATTTGGTAAAAGATACAAATGTGTGGATGGAATAGAACAAACTTCCCCTTCCTATGTTGTGTATGCAGAGTTGATGCAACCCTTATCCCTTGAATGGAGGCTAGATAGATGCTTTAGAGTGTTTTATGTGGCTTTTGAATGTAAGCTTAGGTGGCAATAATAATGCTTAGTCCTTGGTCCTTTATTTTGAACACATAATTATGTATTTATATGATTCCCTTGTTTGATTTTTGTAATTGAAAATTGGAAGGCCGGCCCATAAGTGGAAAAAGATGCCTAAAAGTGTAGACACAAAATCACGCACTTGGGTACATTTCTAGGTCCTAAAAGTATACCTGCATTTACTTGATTCCTAAGCGAGAAAAATAGTAACTAAAGGCTATATTTGATCTTTTGTTTGTATTTCTTGTTTTCTATCTGATGTTACACACCCTATAACTTAGTCATTACTTTATTTTCTTATCTTCTATGACCCCGAACACCAGCGCCTAAGCACCGTCGTCCCCTCTGGGCATCCCTGGCCCTTTTCTATCTTACTTGCTTCTTTTGGGTCTCTTTTATCTTTTAGGTATCTTATTTTCTTATGGGTTAGCCTTCCAGTTGTCAATTACAAAATTCAAACAAGGGAATCATATAAATACATAGTTATGTGCTCAAAACAAAGGACCAATCTCTAAGCATTATTATTTATCACCTAATCTTGCATCCAAAGGTATCTAAAGCACTCAAAGTCATCCATCTAGCATGCATTCAATGGACAAGGTACTGTATACACTTCATAGGAAGGGGAAGTTCATTATTTCATCCACACGTGTTATACATTGTTACATTCTAGATGTAGCCCACTATCAAGTGCACCTTACACTAGGGCATCCTAAGGCACGATTCTTTCACACACTCACAAGAACTACATGGAGTCTAAGATGTAGTGTAGCGCTCAGTTGTAAGTTCACTCAGTCGGGTGAATGTCGGGGTCAGTCCGACTCCCTATATTGCATTTTTTTTTTGGATTTGATATGGTTTTGTGGGTTTTACAGGTGAACATTTATTTTGTAGATTACAAGTACATCACGTGATCAAGGCACGACATACAAGCGACCAACAATGACTATCGGTGACACTTGTGTGACACAAGAAAAGTCATATTATGACCATTTACACAGTCACAGGCACCCAGTAGAGGTCTATAGTGCCCAGGTGCCCTCGCTGATCTGAAAATAATCAGATTATTACTACCTGATCTCGGACCCTTGTAGGCTTTAATAATTTGCTGATAATTTACTCCTTTTAAGTAATCAATTTAAAATAAAATGTAAGACATTAAAGACAATTACACAAAGATTGATTACGGAGTTCGGCAATTGCCTACGTCTCCGGGTTCATGGTCGAACCGTTCCACTAGTCAAAACTTGTAAGTTACAATAGTACTTTCACGAGAAAACCTAATGGAATTTTACTTGCCTATCAGTACACCAGTTCTTCGAAAAACTTCCGATGATCAGTCAAATTATTCTTCACCTTCCTGATGCACAATCTCCTTCGGCTTCGATCAGCCTTCCCGACGCTACAATGCGAGGCTAGCACTCCAGTCGACAATCCAGGATTTGCAAGTAACTGGTGTGGCTCAATGGGCCTATTGGGTAGTTTATAATTTACTCCCAATCACAAATATTTCATCTACTATTGCCTAAAATAATAGGCCAATAGACAATACTTGTTGACACATCCCACAAATAAGCTTAACAAATAATAAGCTTGTTGAACTCATATGTGTCCATTACAATAGAATGGGTTCCCTATTTATAAAAAATTAGGGCCCTTAAGATATGCATTAAATCCCAAATTGATGGGATTAAATCCCAAATTGGACGAATGTATTTTTAAATGGGATAATATCCCTTTAAAGCGGCTTTTGTTTGAATGAGGGGATTAATTCCCATTTTAGGCACTTAGGGCTAGTGGTTTGTATCCCACATTTGGCGCCATTTCATTTGGGTAAGGTTTTAATAACCCTTACCCACTCCATCCTTCTTGTGGAAAAATCCACGCATGGCTTTAAGCCCCCAACAACCGCTTCACCGCCTTCTCTCCTCCACGTGGAAGATTCCACTACAACCGCTTTACAAAGGGGTTTAGCATAATGTATGGTGGCTAAGTGGGTATTATGTGGTTTATACTAATGTTTGAACATTAATATATAAATGCATGACATTTGGGAATAATGTATAGTGGACTTACCAAGCAAATAAAAATTCGACCCGTACCATGGGTATCGAAAAGAATTAACTTGATCATCATGTAGTCCACTTTTCGTCTCCCAATAGGCAAATCGAGTGAATTCGACGAGTGGTGGCTTGTGGACCCACCACATCGGTGATAATACCATAGTCCACACGGCAGTCGGGCTCCCCTCCGTAATAAAAGTTGAGCCTCTTGTTCCCGTGCACCATTTTTACGCTCGTCGAAGACTGGTGATTGAAAACCAACAAATAACTCCCTTTTGCTTTTTTCCACGTGTCACAATGCCATTGGTCCAATATTGACTAGTTGACTAGAGTTGACTTTCCCGTTGACTGAACTTTGACCAGACATATCTAGAGCTCCCGATGTTTGTTTGTCGCGTTCTTACAGTCGTTGGAAAGCTCTCAAGATGATCTTCTGCACTGACACCATTTAGGGATGTTTAGGGAACTTTCAAAAATGATCCCCTGATCACACCTCCCCACTTAGAAAGGCTTTTTGTCCCAAAAAGCTTCCATACTGTCCTGAATCTGAAAAACTTTGCTGCCACCTTAGAAGTGCTGTTGTAGTAGACCCTTGGGTCTTCTCCTCCAACCTTCTCACTTCAACAACTCTTCTCCAATCCTGGACCTATGGGTTATGGGCCCATGACGCTTCCACTGCACCATTACGATATCTGAAGAAGACCTCCACGCCTCCGCTTTATGGTGCTAAGTTTCTAAATGAAACCTCAACGCTCCTTCTGTGCGGTCCTAAGCTTCTTGATATTTGACAACAAGGATCTTCTTTGACTCTATAACACAGCTCCTGGCTCTGAGTTGATTCTGCAGAATCCAAACTGGTTTGAAGGAACTCCATGTTATGTAGAGATTTGATTGATCCGATGTCGATGATGGACAATGCCTTGTCCCTTTACAGACCTCAACACCTCCAATGCATGATGCTAAGCCTCTTTAAAGACCTTGAGCCTCCGATGCATGATGCTAAGTCTGTTACAGACCTCAACGCCTCTGATGCATGATGCTAAGCCTCTTGCAAGACCTCGAGCCTCCAATACATGATGCTAAGTCTGTTACAGACCTCAACGCCTTTGATGCATGATGCTAAGCCTCTGTAGACCTCAAGCCTCTAATGCACAATGCTAAGTCTGTTGATCAGCTACCATTCCTATGTGTGGTCGCAATGCCTTGACATCAAATGACGTTCTGAGCTGATCCTTTTAGAGCTCCTCTTGTTGACATACAATATCGGGTACCACTCTGCTACACGGTCACAATGCCTCTACATAGAATGAAGTTTCGACCCGACGTCAATGCCAATGATGATTTAGCTACCATTCTACTGCATGGTCATGATGCCTCTACACAGAATGAAGTTCCAAGTTGATCTCTGCGAACTCTAATGTCTGCATAAATGGCAGATCAATCTTCAAGCTTTATATGAGTTAATTCCTGTATCCAAGCTGTAACAGGTACTCACAAGCTGATTAGGAGATATGTTTGGAGCATTAATCAAATTTTCTAAGTAAGAAAATCCACTAAGTATTATAAACCTTTCTCTCAACATTTTCTCGAAGCTCAATCTCACTAGTCTCGGTAATCATGTTACTAGTTTTAGTCGTTGATTGCTCTCTGTTTCATGTTGTTTTCTCTCCTTGTGTAAGTTTTGGATCGTATTGGAAAACATGCTTGATTCATCTTTTCTTAAGTTCATGTTTTTATTTCTGATTACTTGGAGGAAATCTATGATATTGTTCAAGTGCAACTCTGTCATTATGTACGCCATTATGTGAGATCTTTGAGATCTCTCTCTCTCTTAACTCCCACATACAAAATCTGTATTACTCGATCATTCACAATCACTTATCAAGTATTATCTCACCATGATCATTGAGATTGGAAATAATATCATTCTTGATAAGTGATTAACTAAGACTAATGTATTTTGTATATTAATCTAAACTATTATAAAGGGAAATAACTAATATAAATATAATGTAAAAACAATAAATAATTTTATTTAATAGTATTAATGAAATCAAATAATGAAAATGGAAAGAGGCAGGGTACTAACCTGAAATTGACTTACCTCGGTGTGTGTAAGACTGGGGCAGAATGATGTGCGGATAGAATAAAGACTGATGGTGCTACCAGAAAAATTATAGTGAACAGAGATCTTCCTGAACTGGGGCACCTGAGAGAGAACTGAGGGTACTCTGGTATGTGATTTGGGTGCTTAGGTCTGCGAAAAAACTTATGGTTTGGTTCTAACAGTGTCGCAAGGTCTTCACATCACCTTCGTCTTGATCGCTTGGTTATCGCAATATCTTCGCTAATGTTGTTGTAGTTGTGTGATGAAAATTTACCTATAAAACCCCATAAAAAGCATCAAATTCCTAAAAAATAAATATGCAAATGAAGGGGTTAGACCGACCTTAGTTTCCACAATGGTGGACTTACGACTAAGTGTTACACTAAATTCCAGACCCAATGTAGTTATGTGTGCAATTTTGTGCCTAGGTTTCCCCAACATCAATGACGCAGAAGTAGGGGACAATAACTAGATATAAAATGAAAATGGTGGATGGAATAGAAAGAATACAACCCTTTTCCCCGATACTTATGTGATGCAGATGTAGAAGATGCCCAAATGCAACCCTTTGCCTTGGTAGATAGATAGCCCTTGATAATAAGATGTCTACCTATAATATGGTGAGTATGTTATATTTATATAAGGATCTCTTGTTCAAATTTCAAAAATAATGGCCCAATAATGCCAACTAGCACCTAGGGGAATGTAATAACAAATTGTAGAGACTGACCTCAAACTTTTAAATGCAAACAAAGTGCGACCAAAACTGGGGTACCAAAAAAGAGGACTGGGGCGCCGATGGGCACCCCAACCCCTTTCTAGGCACCCTAGCCAAAGACTAAAGATGACAAACCACCAAATAATGACACGTGAGACCTTTTAAAAGATGACTAAAACTATGTAGAAAATTGACAACTGTGTGAGAAAAGTGACAATGACGACTGACTAACTGACAACAAGACTAAGGGATGAGTCATTAGTGAATAATTTTATCATACAAGATCCATTTATAAAATAACATACTTGGCGGTATAAATGTAATAGTAAGTGCATGATTTTGTGACTACATTTGCCCCCACTTTATGTTGGTAAGCGGAAAGCTCGGTAACATAAAGTAAATAGAGATGCGTACCTGAGAGAAAACTGAAGAAGCCCATGTTGTAGTAGAACACACAGTTGTGTAGTAGAAACATGTCGAAAGGACCAAAAGTGTGTTAAACCATAAACCAGTGAGTTGATCCATGAAAAGCATAATGTCGCGAGGGAGCGTACTAGATGAATGTGATGACTGTGATGTTGGATGCTTTTGAATGTTTGTATAACAATGATGAAATGGGGTAGGGAGTGATCAGTTCCTAACCCGAACGTGTGTATATGAATTATCAACTGATAGATTTAGGTGTATTATCACTAGAGGAAGAGTGTAGGGGGAAAAGTGTGTCATTCTCCAATCTCTAACTACAGCCTCAAGATCTGGCAACTGCAAACATACTCAAATCAGAGATTTGATGGTTTTCTGGATCCAAACAAATTTGATCAGATAGTTGACCCATATATGAGTGGTATAGGAAAGGCACTATTGCCCCCACTCCACGGGTCTCACCATAATCTAATGGCTTCCAAGTTAGGTCATCTGGAAGTGAACGTGAAAGGTGATATGACTTCCAAGTTAGATTATCTAGAAGCGAGGAATGAATGTAATCTCCTAAGTTAGGTCAATTAGGAGGTCACGCGTAACTCCCATGTTATGTCATCTGGGAGGCCAATTTGTATTGATGTAATGATATGACTTTGATTGTTAGGAATTTGAACGCATTGATTGATTGATTGGTTGATTCATTCGATTGGTTACTCGTGGAGAGATTTTATGCAAGTTACCCCCAGATTAGGCCATCAGGGGGAATTTATAGAAATTGATAAATGATTGAATAAAAAGATTCTTAATTTTTGGTTTGCCCCTATGTTAGGTCATTAAGGGGAAGTAATAAAAATGTCGTATAGAGAAATTTGTGTTATTAGTTACCCCCATATTAGATCATTGGGGGGTGACCGATGAAATGTCATGTTGTGAATTAGAATTTATCAGGTTGGTAGTGTTTTAAGTGTGTGATGATATAAGGGGAATTATAGGATGACCCCAATTATATGTCCCCCTTTCGGGGAAAGGGGAAGTGATGTGAAGAACGAACGTTAAACTGAAAGTATAAGCAAAATATGTAGAAAAGTGACGGAAATCACAAAAAAAATTATGATTTGGTTGGTAGATAAATTAAATGTGAGGTGATATGCATGGAACAGGTTCAATATGGTGGTAGGTGGAATCCTAAAAATAATGTCGCAAATGGGGTACAAATCAAAGTAGGAATGCTTGAGATTTGGTGAAAATCGTGTAACATATATTAGTAGAAGCAAGAAGTGTAAAATAATTACTATAGTAAAGTGGGTGATGAAAAAGTGACTATAAGTAGTAAGGTGGAAAAGTGTTTTAGTCGCCTTATTTGTTATTTGTGCAATTGTGAGAGTGAGCATGAGGCGAGTGAAAATGCCACAAGTGAGAGCAACATGTCCTAGTTGGTTTGAGAGAGTGGCGACTGTCATGGCGTCACACACGACTGCGGAGTTGGTAAGTGCCTTGTTTTTAGAAAAATGTATGGTGTATTGGGTGTTTATACTGAATTTTTGCAATTTTGAGAATTTTAATTTTCTCGGCATTTTGAGCTTGGACAGTAGTGGTGAGGGCGTTAGTGAGCCTTAGGATAGGAGCACCCAGATCTAGGCTCTAGTGTCCTAGTCCTGGGCACCCCGATCTTACATGTGGGCCCCCTGGTCCAGAATATGTGTGTTTGACCTAGGATGATGAAAAATGCAATGTGTTATGTATATTGATTATGAGAAGTGATTATGTTTGTACCTATAATGTGTTCTAATGCACGTTTGTTGTCATTTGGTGTTGTGTAGAGGGATGTCCACTCGAGGGAGTTCCGCGGTGGGTGTCATTTGAGTACACTTCTTGGATTGGGTTTGTTGCATGATAATTGGGATGTTATGGACCATGTTGGCCTATGGCATATAGCACAAATGGGGGATGTGCCCCATAATATGTCGATGTTGACTACACTATGTGAGATATGGTGTGCAGACACGTGTACCTTTTGGTTTCCTACAGGGGAGATGACAGTGACATTAGAGGATGTATTTTGTATATTGTGGTTGCCATTGGTTAGGGAGAGGGTTCAGGTGATGCCATTAGAGGACATGGATAAGCAGATACAAGTGGTGAGACGATATTTCCTAGGGGCTTAGACACTTGTTGAGGCTCATATAAGTCTAGATGTTATTTTGAGGTCTAATGTTTCGCGCTTATGGAAATTCATAGCGGTTGTTATTGTTTCATCTATAGCGATGGAGGGAGGTGGTATTGGCATCTTGTATAAGATGCATGATATATGTTGGTGTATAGAGGAGGAGAGTACTAGATATGTGTGGGATTGATGTGTGTTAGCCCACTTGTATAGAGATTTATACCAGTTTACTCATGATGAGCATGGATGAGGGATAAGAGCCACTATGTTGTTACATGTGTGGGCATATGAGCATATAGCAATGTTGAGGCCAATTATGGGCCCACGAGGAGAGTGGATTGGGTGTGAGATATACGTGAGGAGATGGATCAACATCCGTGGGCGTAGGATGGATACTGGTACTTATAGAGCTTTGACAGACATGATGACGCCTAAGGTTGTTACATGGAAGTCGTATCATGATTATGGAGGATGACACGAGGATGTTGTGGAGCTATGATGTATTCGGAGGATAATGTGGTTGGAGAATATGTTTCCTGGTGTGGTGGAGCTAATCTAGGTGGAGAGATTATCATGAGCCATTAATATTTCCAGCAGGAGCAGGCCAGGGCCCACAACAACATAGTTAGCACCTCCTGGTCCAGATGAGGTAGATGTAGTTATAGTAGTTATAGATACAGATGATGTTGGTAGTACAAAGTAGTTTCGTGTATGGTGGGAAACACATTGATGGGTACTATTGTTTCCAGTATTTGTTGATCCAGCGAGGTTACCACATATGAGGGGAGGAAGTGTGGGGGAAGCTCATGTCCATGACCCTGTAGTAGTTATTATAGTTGAGCGTGAGTATCTATATATAACTATGTTATGTATGTTTATTTGTTAGATTGGGCTTGAATAATGGTTGTCTAATGTGTTTATGTTGTTTGTTTTGTAGGTGATGTGTATTGGTCATTGACAGTCGACACATCCATCCATACATTGATGTGGAATGTGTTGACTAATGTACTTGGTGGTGGTATATTAGAACGAGTGGATGATATCGCGGGTGAGCATGCCCATCTATTCGAGCTAGTGGTTGTAGCGGCAACCACATGTACTATATTATTTGAGAGATGAGGAACGTGAGGAGACTCGACGAGCCCATGAGGCATTAGGTGGTGGGCCTTTGGCATAAGAGGTGTTTATACAGTTCATGGAGTTGCAACATAAGTTTTCAGAGTAGTCTACGGAGAACACCTTATTGCGTAGTCAGGTGGAGTGATATCGAGGCCGCAAACAACGGCGTAACGTGGGTGGGGAGACATCTAGTTCTAGGGCTCTTGTAGTACCCAAGATCGATAGTGATGACGAGTTTTGATTATCATGATTGTATATGTTGTAGGGGCATTGCCCCCAATGATGATTGTATTTGTTATATATATATGGACATGTGTGATTTATATATGATGAGCATATGTTATGGTATATCTATTGTTGTATATGTTATTGTTGAAATGAATGTAATGTGTTTGCATATGGTTAGTGTAATATTCACATGATGATAACAAATATAATGTGATGAATTTAGTAGATAGAATATGTAACACATAGTTAGTATGATGATGATAATGAAGTGAATGTAAAAATATGAAGATGAAAGTAATCTTATTGTGATGAATGTAATGTAACCACAGTGTGATGAATGGTAGGGAATAAGTAGCGATGCCCCCCAGTGTATAGATGACTAGGTTCATTATAGTTAAGATCCCTCAATAGTCAAGAATGAACCATGAAATGTAAGAGTGCATCATTGGGAAATAATTGAAGTGCGCCAAATGAATGACGTAGCGCATGGTGAGAAGTTCTTAAAGAAAACCCTCAATAGTTGTGTACGAACTGGAAGAACACAAGTGCGTCATCGGGAGAGCGAGGTGAGAGTACTCACCTACCAAAGACCAAGGCGGCGTGGAGTGGTGGAAGCATGTGTAATGAAAGCAACATGAGTGTATGAACCGAATTGAATGTCATATGGAGTTGTGGTGGAATGTGTGAAAGCAGGATGCTGTGGTACCTAGTATGAAGTAGCAACATGATGTGGTGGATATCGTGATTTTGATGGATGAGGTGGATGTAGTGAATGTAATGGATGCAGTGGGGAACACATGTGAATAACAGATGGGGGTGGATACATCATAGTCAAAGCACCATATGTAGGAGATGACTCAATAGTAGTAGAAACTCTCTGATGAGGTAAAGGAGAGATGGATCACTCACGTGGGTGAGAACCAAAGGAGATGATGCCCTTATCCTCTAATTGTTGCAATCTATCCTGAAGGGCAAGACAATCATTATCTCTATGGCCATTTATACGATGATAATTACAATAGTGTTGGTCATGTTGACATTGTAAGCGGTGTTGTGGATGATGTTGGTTGGAAGGTAAGAAAATTAATTGCTCATTGAGTAATAAATGCAACACATCATGTGGTCATGCATGGTGAGAGAGTGCAAAGGATTCATGTGACCTAGGTGGGGTGGTAGGAGGAGTATCTTGTTGGATTCAGAGAAAGAGTATGCTTTGGTGGCGAAGAGGGTGGAGCTTGCTTATTTTTCTTAGTAGGATATTGTGTGGGATGCTCAACTAGAGGCTCGGGTGGAGAACTAGATGAGGGAATAGCCACAAAAGTATGTGGAGGATCTATGGTCTATGTAGAGAGGAGGTCTTGTTCTAAGTCAATAATTACCTTGTAGCATATGAGAGTGAATGACTCACATTTATCATACTGCAATCGTTGCTTGAGTGGCGGAATGAGGCCACGATAAAAAATAAATTGATTCTCAAGATCAATGGGTTGGAAAACAAGCTAATAGATACAAGCATTGAATCGTAGGATATAGTCCTTGATAGGTTCCGTGGAGCCTTGATGTAAAGAAGGTAAGTGGTCATAAGTAACCTCAGGGCCATTTTTGATTATAAAATGATGGAGTAAGATGCCCTCCATATCATAGAAGTACTAATGGACCCAAAGGGGAGATGAGTGTACCATTGTAATGCCTTATCGACAAGACTATAGCGAAAGGTTTTAAGTAATAAGCGATCATTAGAATAAGAAGCCATAGCCTGACGATAATGTAGGAGATGGACGTGAGGGTCACCCATACCATCAAAACACATGAAAGTAGGCATGGTAAAATTATGAGGGAATGCAGAGTTGTGAATTTTCTTAAGGACCAGATTTGCATGTAATGAATTGTTGTCAATAGAGGCATAATAAGCCCTGCTTTCTAAAGTGAGAGACTGAACCTGGGATTGTAATTATCCCACATCATGCATGAGGGAAAGAATATCATGCAAAGGGATTGTGGAAGATAGTAACTATGTAGTGAGTGGTTGTAGCTTAACATTGTGAGTGATCATAGGGATATCCAAGGGTGATGGAGAAGGGTCTGATGCTAAGGGCACAATAGTAGGTGTTGAGGAAGCTATGGTATGATATGTAGATGGAATACTCATAGCAATGGTTGGACTAGCATTAAGAATACCCATAGGAGGTGAAGTAACCAATGGGGAAACATTTATAGAGATGTACTAAGAGACATAGGTGAACTAGCAAGGGGAGATGAAACAATAGGAGAAGAAGAAGTGATAGATGACGGTGACTCATGCATAGTGCTAGATATGATCTTAGGAGAAGATAGTAATGGAGCAGGTGAGTCACATTTGGTAGTATGAAAGAAGGAGAGTCATAAACCTCAGTTTTTTCACCGATATCCGATAGGGACTCAAAAACGAATATATCACTTAGAGCACCGTCAATAGGATCGTCAACATAATGTGAAGTAGTATGTGAAGTAGGAGAGGACGTATCATGAGAAATAATGTCAGAAGAGGTAGAGTCATGAGAGGGAGCCATGTTAGTGATCAGAGTAGAAGGTGAATCAATATGCTCATGTGAAGGAGTGTCGATACCAAATAAGTAATCGATAAGAGAATCATCTAATGTTTATGGTGAAAGAGTAGAAGGCGAATAACAAGTAATCGTATAGCATGGATTACAACGAGTAAAGGCTATTGGATTGTCAAGAATGTTAATGCTTATAAGAGAATCTTAGGTACATATTGTAGTCAATCTTTAAGTTGTTGTTTGACATGGTCAGGTGTAGTAACGGGGGAACTATAGAGAGATTTAAGCTCAATAATGGCAGCCTCATCATATATATGGTTAACACTAACACGAGACATGACAGACGAAGAAGATGGGCTAGGATTAGCCATTAGGGTTTGATTAGATCATAAGGAAAGGTATTCTAGAGAGCCTGGTTCACCAAAATGATTAACTAAAAATAAAGTATTTTATATGTTAATCTAAACTATTACCAAGGGAAATAACTAATATAAATATAATGTAAAAACAATAAATAATTATGTTTAATATTATTAATGAAATAAAATAATGAAAATGGAAAGAGGTAGGGTACTAACCTAAAATTGACTTACCTCGTTGTGTGTAGGACTTGGTAGAATGATGTGCGGACAGGACAAAGACTGATGGTGCTACCCAAAAAATTGTAGTGAACAAAGATTTTCCTGGACTAAGGCACCTGGGAGAGAACTGGGGCATCCTGGTCTGTGATCTAAAAAAGCTCAGGGTCTGGTTTTGACAGTGTTGTAGGGTATTCACATCACCTTTGTCTTGGTCACCTGGTTGTTGCAATATCTTCGCTAATGTCGTTGTAGTTGTGTGATGAAAATCTACCTGTAAAACTCCATACAAAGCATCAAATTCCTAAAAAATAAAGATGCAAATGAAGGTGTCAGACTCACCTTAGCTGCCAAAATGGTGGACTTACGAACAAGTGTTACACTACATTCTAGACCCAATGTAGTTATGTGTGCTTGTGTGTGTAGTTTTTTGCCTAGGGTGCCCTAGTGTCAATGACCCAGAAGTAGCGGGTAATAACTAGATGTAATATGCAAATGGTGGATGGGATAGAAAGAATACAACCCTTTCCCCCATGCATGTGTGATGGAGATGTAGAAGATGCCCAAATGTAGCCCTTTTCCTTAGAAGATAGCTAGTCCTTGATAATAAGTTATTTGCCTATAATATGGTGAGTATGTTATGTTTATATTGGGATCTCTTGCTCAAATTTCAACACTAATGGCCCGAAAATGCTAACTAGCACATAGGGGAATGTGATAACAAACCGTAGAGACCGAACTCAAACTTTTAAATGTGAACAAAGTGTGGCCAAATATAGGGCACCCAAAAAGAGGACTGGGGTGCCCCAACACCTTTCCAGGTGCCCTAGCTAGAGACTAAAGATGATAAACCACCAAATAATGACATATGAGACCTTCTAAAAGACGACTAAAACTGTGTAGAAAACTAATGACTGTGTGAGACAAGTGACAATGAGGACCGATTAATTGATGAAAAGACTAAGGGACGAGTCATTAGTGAATACTTTTATTATGCGAGATCTATATATAAAATAACATACTTGGCGGTATAAATGTAATAGTAAGTGCATGATTTTATGACTATAATAAGCAAAAACTTCTAGTCTCCCTCGTAGAAAAATCACAAACATTGTTGTTGGATCCTATCACACAGAGTGAGCTTGTTGGTCCCAACCTTCTAATCTATCATATCTTATTTTTCATACCCTATCATGGATTTTTTTCCTCCTATCTATCCCCATTTTCATCTTCTCTTTGTGGTTTTCAATTCAAAAACCCATCAAAATTTAAAAAAGAGAGAGAAAACATTACAAAAAAATCAAAGGTACAAACATCAAATATTGCAATAAGGTATTGCATACACATGGATGTTCTTTCCTTTATTTCTTCATATCATCTGCAAATCACCCACCATTTTCATCCCTGATATTTTGGTTAGGCTATTCACACTCATTGTGTGGCATGTATCTCTATTGTATCCATTTGAAAATGGTTTTTCATTACCTTGGTAAATTAAAGAAACTAACCTCTTATAGATCCTGTCACTATCATACATTTAATAAACTTGTTGCGAAGATCATTGGGCGTATCTATTGATACTAGCCAAGGTCGTCATCACAATCGATTCCACAACCTTTCATCAAGCCATCAGTGGTTCTTAACCCCTTATCAAAACAATTAAGAGAGTTGAAATACTTTTCAGAAAACAAAAGCATCAAAATCAAAAGCAAAACAATACAACTCTCTCTAGGGGCATTTCCAGTATCTCTTCAATCGCAAAATGTGAGTTACATGAATATGTTACAAATATATCATGTAACATTATTAATATATTGTGTATGTTATTAATATTGAGTTAATATAACTCATATTAATAATATAGTTAGTGTGAGTGTGTTGTGATAATAACTCACGTTGATTAGTCTTGAGGGATATTTGGTATGTTGGAGATATCTAAGGGATGAGAGAGATCGTAGGGGAATTTGGAGATGATTGTTGACTCCTTGCATTAAGGAGTGTACCCTCCTATTTATGTGTATCACTCTTGTATTGAGATATCCCGAATGAATGTGAGTGAAGGAGTATTATTCTGTTAAAATTTCTGAGCTCTATTACTTTGTTTAGTGTGTTTAATTTGGGTAATATTTAACAGTGGTATTAGAACAATGTTAATGGAATTATGAGGTTGTGTGGGGCAGGTCTATTACTATTCATGATTGCCCCATTTATGAGTTCTTTAGTTTTGTTTTTATTTCAGCTCACAATTATTTAAATATTGTTTTAGACCATAGATCTGCATGTGATAAGAGGAGCTTCACATTGGAAATGTCAATCCATAAAAATCAAGGGAAGTATTTTGGGTAGAAGTGTAGAGTGTATATTGGAAGCAATGCATGATTGAAATTGATTGATCAAAGATTGTGATTTACAGTGGAACTAGTCAGAATTGGCGCCGTGGATTTGAGTATCGCTACAAAACGACCAAGATGAATTGATTGTTTCCTGAAAACCCAGATTTGAAATTTTGCAGGCTTTATTGGGTTTGAAGATTCTTACTTTATTAAAATTTTAGGATAACCCGGTTCCTATTTTAAGAGAAAACGTGAAAACAAAATTGACGTCTGAAGCGAGATCCATGTTGGAGCCACGTCTACAATTTTTTTAGTATGATCTGAACATAATCTCTGGGAATCATTTGAAACAATTAGTAGCATTTACTGCAGAAGAACCATTCTATTTGTGTTGTGTGTGATTTAGATCTATTCTTGAGCGTTTAATCTATTAGAGAAGCTTTCATTGGATACAACCTTGTAGCATTGTGAAGTTTTGATTTTTCTTCTCATATACATCATGGTAATTCATTAGTTGTCTTTGACATACGAGATGAACATTCCAATCTATTGATCCATTGCAGGCTCATGCTCACTCCTCCATACGGTGAAACCACTTTGTAATAAAAATGATTTTTTTCATATTTCTTTGTTTGTTTTAATTTATTGTTTTAGTCCATCAAGATTTGTCAATGTCAAGGTCTATTAGATTGATCAATTATTTGATCAATAGTAGTATTATGTAGTCAAATGAATAAATGTCATGTAAATAACGTAGGAGTCAATTTGTTAATATATATATAAATATTTTCAAAAAAAAGTGTCTCACTTTTCAAAACTTGGACGCATGTTCCCTTGTACGCGATGTCTATAGTGAGGTTGTAATGGAATTACTAGTATAATTCAAATTATGAGCAGCAATAGAACACCAAATAACACAATATTTCAAAATAATGATCCCAATATGCAATTATAATAGCTTCGCCACTTCTAGGGGGCAACCTCCAAACCATATAATAAGACTCAAATGCTCAAATGATAATGAACTATTACTTACAATCCCCTATATATACTATTCATATGCTATGGCCATCACCAAGGCTGACCTATTAAGCATGAGAAAATATAAATGATATAATAAAATGATATGGTAAGCCACAAGTCGGCTACTCATATCCTAATACAAGCAATATGTTAAGGGCGTAACATGCCCTTCCCCTTCAAACCAACGTTGTCCTCAACGTTGAATAATCCTGGATGTTGCTGCAGAAAACCTTCATCCTCCTAGGTTGCATCTTCTATGCTCAAATTCTTCCACTTGATTAGATATTCCTTAATGTCTCTGGTTCTCAGCCTTTTAGTACGTGTTTGCAGAATCTTCTCTAGCTCCAAAATGATTCTTCCTTCCTCGTCAAGTTTTGGTAACTCTGTCTGGGCTTAAAATTTCTATCCAATAACCTTCTTCAGGTATGAAACATGGAATATTGGGTGTATGTGTGAAGATGGAGGCAACTCTAGTTTATAAGCATCACTGCCAATTTTTTGTAGAACCTAATAAGGGCCATAATATTTAGGGCAAGTTTTTTGTCCTTTTTCTGTTGCTTTAGGGACATCTGTTTGTAAGGTTGGAGACATACGAAAACCCAGTCACCAATTTCAAAATGTCTTTCACTACGGTGTTGATCTACTTGTTGTTTCATCATGTTTTGTGCGAATGCTAAATTCTCCTTCAAACTAGCCAAAACCTGTTGTTGATGTTGAATGTGTTCCTCAACATCTTTTACCTTAGTTTGCACCCTCAAGGAGGAAGTGATAGAATGTGGATGGTAACCATATAATGCTAAAAATGGGGTCATTTGAGAAGAGGTATGAAAAGATGTGTTAGACCACCATTCTACAAGTGGTAGCCATTTAATCCACCTTTCTTGCTTATCTGATACAAAACAACTTAGATACCCCTCTAATCATTTGTTGACCACTTCCGTTTGCCCATCAGTTTGAGGACGATAAGATGAACTGTGAGCTAGTTGAGTACCCAAACATGAAAATAATTCCGTCCAAAAATTACTTATGAAAATAGGATCACGATCACTTACAATTATCTTTGGGGTTCCATGTAGCCTTTGAATTGTCTCCGAAAAAATAGCTGTGACTGTACTAGTTGCAAATGGATGTGATAGGGCACACAAATGGGCATATTTTGCACAAGCCTATCCACAATCATGAAAATAACATTCTTAACCTCTAAACAAGGCAATCTGGTGATGAAATCCATGGAGACCTCCTCCCATCTCTGGCTAGGAATTGGTAAGGGTTGCAACAGACATGGTGTCTTAATTGTTTCCCCTTTGTTCTGTTGGCACACTAAACACTCTGATACAAACTTTTGTACATCCCCCTTGACTCCTTCCCAAAAGAATTCTCTTTTTATTCTATGATATGTCTTCAAAAACCCAGAGTGTCCAACAAGTGACGCATGTAGCTCTGCAAGAATCTTATGCTTCAACTCATAATCTTTACTCAAGTATAACATGTCCTTGTACCATAGGGCATTACCTTTCCACTCAAATTTTTTAGATGTCATGGATTCTTGCTTGATATTGTGTATTAGATATTGTGTATCCTTGTCTTGATCCCATTCCAATCTTGCTTCATCCACCCAATCGGTTGTCAACATGGACATTCCACATAGTAAGGCATCTGCGGATGTATCCCTTCTGGACAACGCATCAGCTACTACATTTTCTTTACCCTTTTTATATATGATTTCAAAATCATAACCCAACATTTTTGTTACCCACCTTTGTTGTTCCTCAGATGATAACCTTTGCTCCAAAAAGTATTTGAGACTATCATGATCAGTTTTTACCTTGAAGTGTCTACCCATGAGATAGGGCCTCCATTGCTTGACCGCATGAAGAATAGCCATCATTTATTTCTCATAGATAGGTTTGAGTAGATCATTTCCTTTGAATTGGTGACTCTCGAATGAAATTGGTCTTCCTTCTTGCATTAGAACTGCTCCCAATCCTAATCCTGAAGCGTCACATTCAACAATGAAAGTTTTTGAGAAGTTGGGAGTAGCCAAAACTGGGGCGCCGCATAAGGCTTCCTTCAGCTACTCAAAGGATTTAGTGGCTAAGTTTGTCCAATGGAAGGCATCCTTCTTTAGTGATGTAGTGAGTAAAGTTGCTATTATACCATATCCCCACACAAATCTTCTGTAGTACCCTGTTAGTCCTAGGAACCCACGAAGATTTTTGAGAGTTTTGGGCCTTGGCCATTCCACCATAGCTTTGATCTTCTGAGGATCAACTTTGACACCTTCATGGGATACAATGTGACCCAAGTACTCTACCTCTTGTAACCCAAAAGAACATTTGGATGGATTTGCATAGAGAGTATGTTTTCTCTAAAACTTCCAACACTTTATTTACATGTTGTAAGTGTTCTTCCCATGTCTTACTGTAAATCAATATGTCATCAAAGAAAACTAATAAAATTTTCCTTTAAAATGGCTTGAAAACAGTGTTCATCAAGCTTTGAAAGGTTGAAGGTGCATTTGTAAGACCAAAAGGCATTACCAAAAACTCATAATGGCCCTCATGAGTCCTGAAAGTCATTTTATGAACATCTTCCTCTTTTATTCTAATTTGATGGTACCCCGAACGAAGATCTAATTTTGTGAAATAAATAGCACCATGCAATTCATCAAGTAAATCATCAATTACTGGAATAGGAAACTTATCTTTGATGGTGTACTTGTTGAGTTCTCGGTAATCTAGACACATCCACCATGTTTCATCCTTCTTACGTACCATGACCACTGGTGAAGAATATGCACTCTGGCTAGGCCTGATGATACCTGCCTTCAACATTTCCTGAACCATTTTCTCGATCTCAGTTTTTTGGGAATATGGGTATCTGTATGGTCTGATGTTAGGTGTTTGGCTCCCTGGAATCAACTGAATGGCATGATCATGATCCCTAACTGGTGGTAGTCCCTTTGGAATTGCATCAAAAACAAATGAGTGAGCATCAACAATCTTCTGAAGATCGGGTGGTATTGAAGACTCTATATTTTGTACTTTTATGTAAAATAACTTTGCTATAAATCCATCTACTCCTTTTCTGAGAACCTTCTGCATCTAATGAGAGCTAATAATATATGGAGACTTAGCTACCATCCCATTAAATTGTATTGTCCTTCCATTTGAATGAAATCACATGAACAATTCTTGGAAATTCATCTCTATAGTACCTAAGGTTGTGAGCCATTGGACACCCAAAACAATATCTGCCCCTCCCATAGAAATAGCAAGCATAGGCGAGTCTAACATGTAGTCTCCCATGGAAAGCTTGATCCTATGGCACTTTCCTGTGCACTTGACTGTCCCACCATTCGCAATCGTAACTTGTATTTCTGGAGCTGGGTAAATAAAACAATTGAGGCGAGCAGCTAACTTACTATTTATGAAGTTATGAGTACTCCCTGAGTCAATCAACACTATCACCTTCTATTTTTTGTTATAGCCAATAACCTTGAGTGTTTAAGGGGTACTAATACTTGACAATGCATGGCAATAAATTGTAGGTTGGTGATCCTCTACTTCATCTTCTACCGGTTCCTCAGCCTCTCCTATAATTTCAACGTCCTCGTCATCCTCATTACTTCCATTAATATAGAACAACTTCTTCTCAACACATTTGTGTCCCGACCCATATCTGCTATCACAGTTAAAACATAATCCTTTTGCTCTCTTTTCTTCCATTTATTGAGGAGTCAGTCTAATTGGCCTAGCAAATGAAGGGGAAGAGATAATACGGTCTCTGGTGTTAATGAAAGGTGACCTCCTACTGCAAATAACTTTTTTCATCTGCTTGACGTGCCATGATAATAGAATCAAAAATCTTGAGTGGATTAAAAATACGTACCTCATGTTCGATGTGGTCCTTAAGAACCCCAATAAACTAGGTCATTCAGATTCCCTTCTTGGTATATTCTCCACCCTTAAGGATAGGTTCTGGAATTGATGCACATAATCTTTGACTGGTCTTGTTTGTTGTAACTTTTCCAATTGACTAATGTAGCTCTCTAAAACACTGGAACCATAGTGCAATTATCAACTCCTCGATAAAAAATCTCCAAGTGACACTGAGACCATTCTTTTACCTCTGAGCACATAACCATCGATACCAAATGAATTGGTTTGGTTCAAGATACATGGATGCCAATGTCACCTTTTTTCCTAATGGTGTTTGATGTAACTTAGATAAGTTATCCATTTGATTTATCCAATTCAGGGGATCCTTACCATCAAATTTGCGCATATCCTCTTTTGACATCATCTTTTATGGTTACGAATAAGTTGGATTTTGATTGGGTTGGAAAAGTGATCCAACATGGTTATTTTGTCCATGATTATGAACTAAAGATCCTCCTTGGTTAATATGGGGTGGATTTGGGCCATACTATTTACCCTTTACATGTTGCATGATATCATCCAACCGACTGATGGATTTGGTCTATGGCTCATTTAGAGGCCATCTCAGATTGTACCTTTCACAGCTCATACTCAAGTTGGCTCACCTTATGATCAACTGAGGTAAACCCTAGAGTTGAGGAATCAGTATTTACCCCTTATGAATCCAAATCTTCAATCACTAACCCATATTTATATGGGATTTTACTCGGAGGTGACCGGATTCTTTTTTGCTCTTGTGGAAGGCCCCACCAAGATGTCAAACCTTAGGAATTAGGGTTTCAATACAAATTCAGCTGAACAGGAAAAAATAAAGAGAAGATACTAATACTATTTTTTTTAGAGCTTTCTAAAAATGTAAAGAAATATGAATAATTCCACAAATTTGCAGTTTAGGGAGTGTTTTTATCAAAAACCCTAAATTTGTAATAACCTTGTGCAAAATGATATCAAAAATGTATTGAAGTTTTCAGAGATGTTTAATTGAACTGATTCAGAACTCTGGTAAAAATTTCGCCCAAAAATTCGATGTGGTTTGTAAGATAGATTGCTGAAACAAAAAATGATGGTTTTTTCCCTAATTTTGGCCCGATATCGCAGCTTTGATAACACTTATAATGGTATTACTTGTATAATTCAATATTATGAGCAGCAATAGAACACCAAATAACACAATATTTTAGAATAATGATCTCAATATGTAATTAGAATAGCTTTGCCACTCCGAGGGGGCAACCTCCAAATCATAGAATAAGACTCAAATGCTCAAATGAGTAGATGAGTCATACTCACCTAGGTGAGATCCCCTATATATAATATTCATATGCTATGGCCATCATCAGAGGCGGACCTTACGCGTCAACGCATGAGAACATACAAATGCGTTATAATAAAATGATTGGGAGTTACAGCCACAAGTCTGGGAATGTAACTCCATATCTCTAATACAAATAATCATGATTGCAACACTGGGGGTTACTCAGCACCTCCTATATGTACACCCCTTTTGATCTATGAGATAGAGGAGAGTTTGATGGCTTAACCAGGTTCTGCCTGTTTGTGAATCTTTGCATGCACATTTGGTTGATGCTCGCTCCTCCCAAGATCTCTTCACGCTGAACGTTCGCACATGTCCGTTGATGTGCATGTCGTCCCTCGTGATCCTCGCTTGCAGGTTTTCACAGTACCCTCTTTCATGGTATAGAGCTGCACGATCTTGTGGTCACATGCAAAAGCTCGGCGTGGTGCTCAGATTTTTCTAGCTCATCCGGTGAAACAACTGTTACGCCAAGATCCCGCACGATTGTTGCATGGGTCATACATGGTTAATCCGTTTTTCGCCCTACAACATTAGGCATTGACTTTGGAGAATTTTATACATCCCAGCACTACTCTCGTGATGTGCGGTTTCCCTGGTATCAGAGTGGATCTTGTGAGTCCTCAGCACTCCTCGGTGTTGTTCGTGCATTTTCTAATGCTTCATGGAGATCTACAGATTTCTCGTGTGTCATAATGGAAATTGCATGCACTACTTGCACTGGACATGTTTCATACCTCTTGCAGAGATTCAGATTTTGATCAGTGGTTGTTTTTGGGGTGCTCGTGCGTTTTTTACTTCTGTATGTTCTTAAGCGTATTATTTCCCTCAAGCGCTGGTGACCATTTCCATTGCGTGACATCTGCTCAACTCAGCCTTGTATTGGAACTCTGCTTTGCCTGAAAGGTCCCCACATTGGAACCTCTCGGCCTGGTTTAATGATTTTTCAACAGATCGTTTCATTTGAAATGCAACGGCAATTGACGTGGTTTTGTAGGCACTGTTTGAAACATGCTCGGGCCATTTTTCCTATAGAATGCGTTTGAAACATGCTTAGGTGGTTTGAGGCGGATTCACATGGTTTGAGGTCTTTGTTGCTCAACGTATTGAGATGGTTCACCGTTTGAATGCTCAGTCTCCCATTGTCGCCCTCCAATTTGCCTTCGACATTGGTGTTGCATTTCGTGTGACTGACAATATCCTCAGCCCGTTTCTTGACTGTGAAAGCTCCACTCGCGCAACATGGTTTCAAATCTAGCCCAACACTGAGTTTCAACGTGTGGCCTCCTCAGGCACCTTTCAATTTGGCCTACGACTCGAGACAGTTTCAGACCATCTCTCCTTCACGTTGGTCTGCTCCTTTCACCTGCTGGCCCTCACCAACTCCCACCTCAACTTCCAGCACTCCACGGTGGTTTCTCTCTAATGGGCTTCCACAGCTCATTGGCCACATTCAGTCAAACGTGGGCCCACCTTCATCCCTTTTCGTAATGTTTGTAGTTAAAAGGATCCCCCTTTTTAATGTTTTGAGGCAAAACATTCCTTGTCATGGCATGTAATAATCATTTAGGTCAGCTCTATTTGACTTGTAATTTAATCCCCTCCTTCACAAGTGTCAAAGACGGAGGGTGAGGTTCAATTGGGTTGGCAGGAGGCTAATCCCCCCTCGCAAGTCAAAACAAACCACTATGCTGAAATTTGATGTCATTTCCAAAGAGTACCCACACAACACCCTTTGCACCCATTTCAGGCATTTTTTAATGCGTTTGCATGACATACTAGTGCATTTTTCCATCAGTTGCGGGAATCGTTAGAAAATGCGATAACTTTTGACTCGCTGACTCATTTTTGAGCTCTTCATTAGTCAAAGTTGCATGATTTTTTGCACATTACGTAGATGGCATTGTCAGCTTTTGTAAAAGCACTACTTTTATAAAGTGCCGCATTCTAGGGGGGTTCAACTTGTACTCTTGGGACTACACATGTAGACGCATTATCGGCCGAGTCCGCACATCTTGCTTTTGTGCACATTGCACTTTTAATTCCGCATCATGGAGAGTGTTCTTTCCAGACGTGAGCGTTGTAGGACCGCCTTACAGCCTCTGCCACTTCTCACTGGGAGATAAGGAACTATTCAGCTTGGCATGCTTCCATGGAACGTTGCTTTGCCATGAGGGTCTTTCACCATTCTTGCTTGGGATTTTGGGTCAGTTCCTGCACCCACTGATCATCGTCATCTAGAGGACTTCCTTAACACTTTTGACCATGTCTTTGGTCACATGATGATGCATGTCTCTCGTTCTCTCTGGTTTCACGTGGCAGACTCAGATCCACCTCACCGTGTCTAGAGCATTCTTCAGTCCTGTCTATGGAGACCCTTCACATACTGCCGACATTGTTCAATGCTTGCGTGATTTAGTTGTCTCCTCTTCTTCATGTGATGGCAGTTCCGTTGACATAGACTCGTTTGATTCTACTTCTGATGAAGAGGATTGTGCACCCAATTCTGATGTAGAGAGTACTACAGAGGACTAGGTTCTCCTCTTTCTCTCACTATTCCAGAGAGTTGCGGTTGTCACTCCCCAGGATCTCATCAGATATCGAGTAGTCTCCTTCTGGTAGTCTCATACAGTCATTACACCCAGCCTCCTTTCCACTTCCAGTGTGCGAGGCCCCTTTCACTCCTCTAACTTCATTGGATGACTCATACCTATCATACATCACTCTTTTGTTTGTTGAGCCCCCTCATTGGGACGAGGTATCTGCCTGACCTTAGTTATCTTTTGCAGAGTCTACTTGTGATGCACTACAGAGTTTCTCATCCATCTACAGGTGTTTCAGAGGAGTCCATGAATCTCTGTTGTTGGGAGTGCCCCTTCCGGGTTTTATCATTGTCACTTCCACATTTTCAGGAGACCTTCATTGATCCACCCTTGAGTTGTGGATCCATTTTCTATTGTGGGAGTGATGTTTTGTTGCCTTCACATCACTTGGACATCCTTTCAAGACAGGAAGTGTTCACTCTTCACACTCTGACAGTTCTACACACATGGCATTACATTCAGTTCCTTGGAGCTCATTTGTTAGACCTATGTCATACTTTCCGTATCAACTAGACTCAGAGTTCTTCATGAAATGCTACCTTAGATGGTTTTCTTTCATGGAGTGGCATTGAACTTCACAACAAGTCATTTTTGTCCTTCCTAAGGGCAGGCACACATTTTCGTATTGCGGGTGGCTCTTCTTCAGTCTAGAGGAAGAGGATCTCGTCATCGACATTCTTCTGGGAGACTTCCTAGAGCTGCAGAGTTCAAATCCGTCCATGGCATCTTCTGCATTCCTCTCGTCTCCCTCTTCTTCTCTCTTCTTCTTCTTTCCGAGAGATTACCTCTTTGTACATGGGTACCCTTTCAGGCTTCCTCTATAGCACGGGACCCATATTTGGCATCTTTCTTAGATTAGAGAGTGTTTTGTTCTCTTGTGGTGGATGTCTTTTCCCACTGGGTTTTCCTTCACTGCTTGGGACCTTTTTCTTGTGACATGGGTACCTCATCAGGCTTTGTGCTGGGACCCATTTCTCATTTCTGACTTACCGCCTCATCCTAAGTTACAATGAAGGGGGGTGTTGGTGTGTGTTATTTTCCACATCATTAGGTGAGTCATCTCACTTAGGTGAGATCGTAGGTCCACGTGTCATTTAGGGGTCATTATGAGATTCTCTTACGCCTCAGCGTCAGTGCGTCATATGCGTCATTGGGAGTTACACTTCTATTATGGGAATGTAACTCCCCCTCTCTACTCGAGTTGTCATGATTACAGCACTGGGGGTTACTCAGCACCTCCTATATGTACACATCTTTCGATCTATGAGATAGAGGAGAGTTTTGTGGCTTATCGAGGCTCTACGCGTTTGTCGAATATTTACATGCACATTCGGTTGATGCTCGCTCCTCCCGAGATCTCTTCACGCTGTCGTTCACACGTCCGTTGATGTGCACGTCTTCCCTCATGATCCTCACTTTCAGGTTTTCAAACCCTCTTTCATCTCCATATTTTAATTAATTAAGACTTTAATTTTCATAAAAATTATTTAATGAATATTAATTTTTCAATCCCCTATAATATACTTTTCAAATGCTAATGGCGATAACCAATTTTTACTTATTCAGCATGACAAATTTTAATTTTGATATAATAATTTTAAATTTTTAGCCACAAGTCGGCTAATGATATCCTAATTACATTTTAAATAGGTTAAGTTTTTAACAGATTTAGTTTTCTATTTTTTATTGGTTTATTTTTTACACCTATTATTAATTTTTATGCAATTTGATAAAAACGTTACATTTGCTAATTTTCAATAAGTTTTAAATGCTTTTTTATTTTTTAGTTTTTAGGTAACATAAGAATTGTTAGGTTAATCGTTCTACCTCTTTTTATTTTTTAAGCGACGGGGCCGCATAATTAAGTTGTTGCACTTTTTGTTCGTTTTTATTAAGTTGTAATTATTTATTATTATTATTATTATTTTTAATGAAATTCTTTTTTTTTTATCAATTATTTTTAATTTTTTAATTTTTATTAAGTTTTATGAAATTCTATTTTTTTTTACCAATTATTATTAATTCCTGATTTTTAAGTTATTACATTTTTTTATTATTACATTATGTTTATTGTATAATATTTATTTTTAATTTTTAACAAATTATTTATTTATATTTATTTTTGTTTTTATTAATTTTTAATTAGTTTGTAATTTGTGGTCATGTGCAGTAAGACAATCAGCCAGTTAGAAGTTTACACGCCTTTCTTTGATCTAGATTATGAGGCAAGCTTGTGTAACATGTTGCAGTAAAAGGAGTTATGTTGTACCATGTCAACATTAGGGGAGTGTATATTTGGAATTAATAATGTTAACAATAGGGGAGTGAATGTTACAAATATATTGTGTAACATTATTAATATATTGTGTATGTTATTAATATTGAGTTAATATAACTCATATTAATAATATAGTTAGTGTGAGTGTGTTGTGATAACAACTCACGTTGATTCATCTTGAGGGATATTTGGGATGTTGGAGATATCTTAGGGATTAGAGAGATTGTAGGGGAAGTTGGATATGATTGTTGTCTCCTTGCATTAAGGAGTGCATCCTCCTATTTATGTGTATCACTCTTGTATTGAGATATATCCAATGAATGTGAGTGAAGGAGTATTGTTGTGTTAAAATTTATGAGCTCTATTACTTTGTTTAGTATAGCGTTCAATTTTATTATGAAAAAAAAATTTCTATTAATATAAAATCATCACATTTTCTTCTCCAACCTTCAATCCCCTCCAATCCTCCTTTTCAACCCAAATCTAATCCAACCCACCCTTATTCCTTATTCCACCTATCCCCTCCGACCTGCACCCATTCCTCCTTTCCCCTCCAATCCAACCCACCCTTATTCCTCCTTTCCACTCCAACTTGCACCCATTCCTCCTTTTTCCCTTCGACCTCCACCCATTCCTCCATTTAAATTCTTTATTTTTATTAGCGTTTATTTTTCATTATATCAAAAATTAATGAATGAGAATGAATTAGAATTAGGATATTTATTATTAAAAGTTTGTAGAAGATAAACATATCTATTTTAATCATTTTTACTTCAAGAACACTTCTCGTCAATCATGGCTAAAAATTGTATATAAATTTAAACTCTTACTCACAAAAGATTATTTATGAAATAAGAGTAAACTTGGGTAAAATGACCATATTTGCTAGTTGTTTCACAGTAATCCGTGCCTATCCACCTGGAAAACCTACAAAATACAAACATCATGACAATTCATACAATATAGAATAAACCTGCTCTATAAAAAGAGGGACACAAAGTGCATAGGGGGTAGGTCCAGTTTAAAGTACATAAGCACTCCATGTGATCCAGAGGAGGTCCATCCCACTTAGAGGCCATTTTTGAAGTGACAAAGGATTCTCATCCTGCAACACAACAAACAACAAAAGAAACAAATAAAATATTAATATAAGAACTTTATTGCACCAACAATGGAAAATTGTTACTCTACAAAAAGTAAAGCACAACAAAATCTGAAACAGAATGGAGGAAATATGGAATATAAAAACAAGCACCAAGAATGGAAAACTGCATAGGCTCTGTGAGCAAGTCAAAGCCAAAAGCATAACAGGGAAGGATGACACGTAGTTTAGAACTCATTAGGAGTGTTTTAATTGGTGTTAAACAAGGATGCCTATTTTCACCCACTTTATTTGGGTTTTACATTGATAAACTAGAGGCTTGGATTAACAAAATGGATGGAGGAAACATTCACTTGGCCAAATATGCAGTAAAATTGCTTCTCTACGAAGATGACCTCATCCTAATTGCAAAAGCACCACACAAGGATGAGACAGAGTTAGAGACTCATGAGGGCACCTTGAGCTCTTACTTAGCAAACAAAGACGTTAGAATACAAGTTAACATCAACAAAACCAAAGTCACGATCTTTTCTCTACGAAGAAAAATAAGTAATCTAGCTTTCTTTTCGAGGAAAACCCATTGGAAGTAGTGGAATAATACAAATATACTGGGTTGGATTTTCACAACAAGCTTGGTTGGGAAAGGTGCAGGGATTGAAAAGAATTCAAGGAGGGTACTGAAAACAGTTGTACTTTCACTACGAACTAGGTGCATAAATGAAGATATGTGAGATTGGAAAACCAAAAAAACCTTGTTTGGCTTGCTTGTCACATTGATGGTACTTCATGGTTGTGAAGTTTGGGGCAAAAATGTGCTTGATCTTAAGTGGAGAAAAATAAAGAGAATCCAAAATCACTTAATCACAGACATGCTCAAAATTAAAACATCAGTTCCATACGAGATTATGTTAATTAAAGTGAGAACCTTTCCTTTAGAGGCATCAATGATAACTCGCTTGCTAACTTTTTTGTAAAAGGTATAAAACATGGAAGTTCACAGGTGGCATGTAATGGTTGTAGAAGAAAAACTAGATAGGAGGAAAAACACGTAGATGAAACAAAACATTAAATGGATGAACACATGGAATATTAACATGCAAGAGTGTTCAAATACTAATGAGGAAATAAAATAGTATGTGAAGAAACTATCTTGTGATACTACAAAGGACATAATAGCTCAGGACGAAAGAAAAAATACTATATCAAAGAATTTAATCCAACTTGTGACCACAAGAAAAATGCCTACTTAGGGGCATAAATCAAATGAAAGGCAAAAATGTTGATGGCCCAATTAAGGGCTAGTTCACACCATCTTAGTGTGAAACTAAGAGGTGACCATCTCCCAAAGAAGAGTGGGAAGAAAGAATGTTCATGTTTTGCAAGAAAGAGGTAATGAAAATAAAATGACACTACATCATGGAGTGCACAACATATAATGACATCTGTATCAAGTACAAAAACAATTTGAAAGTAGACAACCTACCGTCCTTATTTGAGGAAGGACTTGTCAAAACAATGAATCTTTTGGTCAAGATCCATAACAAGAGATGCAACATTAAAAAGGCAATGAATTCAATGTAAAATTGTTAGGGCAACTCTTGTGGGTTGACTTTGCGCAAGTACACTTTATTGCAGACTTTGGTCCTATAAAATTTTTGGTCTTGTGAATGTTATTAAAATCATTCATTCAAGCCTTTGACTCTGCCTTCATCGTCATGAGGCCTAAGTTTTTGTAGATTGCTATGCAAACAAACACACAACTAGGCGAAGGGATGTGTCGTGACGACGGGCTTGAGTGTTCACCATCATCACACCTAGATTCTAATCTCGAAAGTCCTAGGGTGGTGATCACCCTTGCATTTACAAAGTGAGGTGGGCCACTTAAATAAGTGAAAAACCAATTACACATAATTTGAAAAACACGTTTTAATCAAATAAATATTCTCGTTTCGACATTGAGTAGACGGCGAAATAGAAAGAGCGGGAAAGTGCAGGAGATACTTGCACAAAGCAGAAGAAGAGGTCGCTCAATATTCGTATATTTCTTCAAAATTTTATACTACATTACATACATTTTAAATTTGAATTGAGCCGGGGTTAAACATTCGCAGGAGAAAACACAGATGGAAAGTTCAATCGAAGCAACGGAAAATGCAGTGGAAAAATGCCTGCAGGCCATCAAAGAATCGAAGGTAATCTTAACCAATGTTTAACTCGGGTTTCAAATAATACAAATCAGGCAAAGCGTCTTAATTATTTAGGGATTTCCCTTATTTGAGAAATTGTAGGCTTTAGTTTTTAGAATGCGCACGTTCAGCAGCTCTGCTGTGTCCTCGGTTTTGAATATGGTATTTCAGCAACCCACCGTCATAATAATAATATTTTTTTAAACTTCCGTCATATAAATTTATCTCGGAGGGGTAAATAATTCTAATTGTGATGCAGAAATGACCGTTCGTATGCATGTGGTTGTGTTGATTTTGGCTTTTTAATTAGGTCAATTTTTTTTTCGGTTGTTGTTGAATGGGATGAGTTCAAGTGGTAATATTACGGGGGCTTTCACGACAGAACCCTAAATTTAAATGTCTGTAAACATTATAAATTGTTGAAGTTGGCTAAAATACTACAATAAATCGTTGGCATTGGATAAAATACCACATACAATCTGCCGGGTGCGTAACACTCCAGAGAAAGGTACAGGGCATGGTTCAAGTTCATGTTGTATTTGATGGAAGAGACACTCTTCGGCCGTGGCATTTAAGCCCATGGCAAGTCAAGGATGAATATGACTGAAGACATATCTGGAGTAAAATTGATGGAAGATATACCCTTTAGTTGTGGGAATTGCAGTGAAGGTTATTCCAAAAAGGGGAAATTACCAAATAACAAAAACTACCTCACAATTTTCTTTGGAGTGAGTATATGTAAATACTTATACATATATTTTTGTGTGTAGAAACACACAGGTCTATGTTTCTATGCATGTATATAGTAGCATCCCTGTTTAGTATATTTTAAGAAAGACAGCTACCGCGATTAGTTTCTAGCCCAAATTCCCTTAACAACCCCTGCAATATTCTCAACTCAAATTAAACACATTAGTTGAAGAGACGAGCCTGTCCCACAGACAGTTGATGTTAGATTTTATTTACTTTTACTAACTGTTGGCTAGATTTTTTGCATAGCTGAAAACCTAGGCAGTCATGAGATAAATCTCTTTCATTTATCGGTGAGGCTCCCGTGTAAGATTTGTCAGTTAAATATGCTAGTATCTATTTGTGGGTATTACTTTAACCATGCAACTCATGAACCATAGCTGTATAGTTTTGCAGCAAGTAAGCAACTGTTAAAGAAAAGAAATATCTGATGAAGAAGAATATAGCAGAAAACAGGAAAGAAAGAGGGAAGATGTGCAACCCAATCAATAGATTATAGAGTTGATTGTATGCACATAGATAGAACAGATAGATATTAACATACAAAATTATAAGCAAAGGGAACTTTCAGATCTAGATCTAGAATAACACAAAGTTTATGAATAGATCTAAGACAGAAAGTTAGAAACAAAATGCACCGTTGACACAAAGTTCTTCGGAAATATGCTCCTTTCTATTCCTCTGCTTCAAATAGCTATCAGGGGTTTCAGCACAAAGTCTGGAACACAAGAATGCTGCTTACAAATTCTGATCATTAACTCGAAGGTTCTTCCTCTACTTATAGCATGTAGAGGGGAAATTACAAATAAGAAACTTTTAGTGAACTGACACATGTGGAAGTTGTAAAAGAAACAACTGGCAATCTCCCTCCTGGAATTCCTCTTTGCATGACATGCATGATTTGCAACTGAAAATAGAACCTTCTATTTTGCATGTTTGCCACCTATTTCCAAGTAGTTGACTTCTTCAAGTAATGACTTTTAAACCAATCACTTAAGTTTTATAATTTAATTGATCGCTCAATTACTTTATCGGAGAAAAGAAGAAGAAAGAGGAACAAAAATTAGAAGAAAGTTGCAACACTTCCAGTTTTGTTCTTTTTCCATATTCTGCATGCAGTTGACTCTTTTGCCTTTGATTCTCACCAAACTAGGCACTTCTGTTCTTTTTCCAATTCTGCATGCAGTTGACTCTGCCTTTGATTCTCACCAAACCGGCACTTCCAACTCCATATTCTGCATGCAGTTGATTTTGCTTTGGAAGCGGGTGTTGCCGGGTGTTGCCGCTGACATGTCTTCCCTCTTATCCTTGAAGCTTTTGTAGTTATTCTCCAATACATGCATCAGTGCAATATTTGCCGTAAATAACTCATCATTTTTATTTTTAATTGCATATGAGCAATTAAAAATTCTGGAAAGTTCACTTCGGGTGAATGCAAATTCAATGAAGGCTTCAACTGGAAGATTGGGAGTACATGCACAAGATCTTAGAAGGAATTCTTCATGCACTGACTTTTTCACGGGCTGCGTTAAAAACAAGAGGATGAATTTTTGTTGGAAGCCGTTGCAATTGAATCGATTTGTGCAGATCTGACAATTAAATCTATCTGCATCATTGACTTCAGCAAATATGAAAGATATGCATGACTTTGCCGATCCTTCTCGTTCATCCGCTTTGTCATGGTTGGAGCAATCTTTGTCTGAGCAACTCTTTTTCTTTTTATTCGGTCGTAATTTTTTACAATTGGTGCAGATCTGGGGGTTTCTTCAGATTCGGAAGATATATTCAATATACCGGACATTGATTTGCACTCCCTTTCGCTTATATGAGCACCTGTAATGAATACCTGCAATTAATTTAGATAAAGATGGATTTCAGAGCATGAACACTTGATTTTTATCACAAAAATCTGCACATTAAACCTGCTGCCCTAAAATTTGAGGCTTTGCTTGCATGCAAAACAAGCATAAATATTTTCAATTTCACCCGGGCACCTGTATCAATATGCAGATAATTACACAGGCATAAAACAAGCTTCTCCAATCCTAGGCGCCAAACTTTGAAGCTTTCTGGTAGTGAAAAACACTTTTTAATACAAAAATCCTTCTCCTTTGGGTGCCAAAACTGTCCGGGCTGCACTCCTTTGCTAAAAGAATTAATTAATCCATCATTATGGCAGCCCCTGCTTATATAACCTTCAACATTCTATTTTTAATAATTGCCCCTCCTATTCCTGACAATTAATTAATAAACAATGATGTTTATTCACCCAAATTGGGCGCCTATTTTTGCATGCTGCTGGCTTGCCATTAAATAAATTTAATTTATTTATTTTTAGCATGCTACCTTCAGTTCACTTTGGCTTGTCTTCATGCATTGACTTTCCTTCTATTTATGGCGCCAAAATTGGGTGAATAAACATTAATAAATATTATTAAATGCATTGTTATTCACCCAAGGTGGGTCGCACTTTTTGGCAAGGGTGAATTCTAAAAATAAGAAGTCAACTTCTGATGGGAATTTTCACCCTTCACCGTAGCTCTAAAAAATGCCTTCTTTCACTTAAGTGATTTGACTTTCATAGTGAGAATTTTTACCCTGCCAGGTAGGTAAGAAATTCCCGTTGGTGCTTTAAGTGATTTTTTTTTTATAATGAGAATTTTTACTCTGCAAGGCAGGTAAGAAATTCCCGCTGGTGTTTTAAGTGATTTTTCTTTTATAATGGGAATTTTTACTCTGCAAGGCAGGTAAGAAATCCCCGTCTACTTGCCTGCCACCTCTAATATTCCCATTGCAGCTTAAGTGATTTTGACTTAATGGGAAAAATTACCCTGCTAGGCAGGTAAGAAATTCCCTCTTGCCTGCCACTGCGAAAATTCCCACTGGCAGCTTAAAGCCTTCCTTCCAAAAAAGTGCGACTTGCATGAAAGATAACTCTTTTCCAAAAGTGCAACTTGCATTGTGACTTCTGCCTTTAAAATTGCGTGAGAATTCGTCACTTAGGGCAGCGTGGAAATTGGACGTGGAAGGCAGCCTTGAAAATTGCGACTGGCATAAAAACAACATTTCTTTCCTTTTTTGGATTTTTGGTGAAGAAAACACAAGTACGGAATAAAATTTGCCATTTTTGGAAAGGGTCCGGGAAGATGTAGCAGCAAAAACTTGCATGTGCCGTAACTTGTATTCCGTGGCTCCGTTTTAGGTGTCGTTTTCTCTAAAAGTGCATATCTTCTCGAGCTCTACGCATTGATGGCAATATTTTTCTTATTTTCATAAAATCCATTTATTCCAAAAAATGTGACTTGCCTAGGAGAGACTTTTTGTGCATGACTTCATCTTTTTTGACCAGAAGCTTGCTTTCTGAGGCTGATTCTTTCTGGTGTGGCGGCTGTAAATGATCTCCAGATCCTTCAAGCAAGTAAATAGACTATACTGGCGAAGTAATGGACCCAAGTGAATTGAATAGAAAGATTACAGGGAAAACCGGAGAAAAACGCAAAAGAAATAAATAAAAACAAAAAACGTTACTAGAAGTCACAGACAAAGCTCAGGATTCATTCCTGGTGAAAACCCTATTGATATATGTGAATACTGACATGCAAAACTTCAGCAGGGTTCAACCGGAGCACAATTTACTTCAAACGGGGCATTATTTATTTAATAAATAATTAAATAAAATTTTTTTGCAGACAAAACTTGGCGGAGTGATAAAATGAGTTTTGACATTTGGGTATTTGTCGAAATTGGCTCATATGATTCACTGAGAATATCTTAACGCAATACATGCATCTTCTGACAATAAAAATACAAAAAGACCCGTTATTTTAAAAGAAGGAAAATTTTAAAAACGGGGTAGTCTTAGATTTCAGGGTAAAATCTTGAGACACCACTACCAGTAGATGAAATTTATGTCAACAGTCCTGTAGAGTAGCCTCTCTCAACATTCTGGCGTGACTGTTTTGAATTTAGAAAATAGTAGAGTAGTTAAGGGCATTTTGGTGTCAGTACTGGTTAAAGTAATTGTATTTATTAAAAAAATTAAACAGGGATGCTTCAGGCAGGTTTTGAGGTGCTTTTAGATTGTGTAGTATACTGTCAAAATTGGTAAAATTTGCGATTCAATTTTGGAGAAACACAAAACCACTGGATTGCTATTAGTCAACTTCTCTGCCTTTGAATATATGGAAAACACAAACTATGCTCTACCAGACCTGCAAGCACTTACAAAAAATATATCACTGCACAACCAGAAATTGCAAATAAAGAATTATGTTTCCCAAGTGAAATTTGCAATTCAAGTTCAGAAATCAAGAACCATTGGATTGGAATTAGTCAACTTCTCTGCTCCTTGAATATATGTAAAGCAAAGACTCTTGCCTACCGTACTTGCAAACACTTACAAAAAATATATCACCACACAACCAGAAATTGCAGACAAAGAATTATGTTTTCTAAAGGAGCTCTTATAAATTGCTACAGAAAACAAGTATAAAATTCAACCATCCATAAAAACTAGGCTTCAAAAGTATAATATGAAGAGTGATACATCATCTATTGCTAATGCCAAGAACAATTTTTCTTGTGTTTGAGCTACCCCAAAAAAACCATACATCATCTATTGCTAATGCCAAGAACAATTTTTCTAGTGTTTGAGCTACCCCAAAAAATCCATACGGACAACCTGTCTCAAAACTTTTGTTGCTTATAGGCTAGTTCCCAATTGGAACAACACTGTGAATGGAGAAAAAGTGAAAACCCATCACAATGATCCGCCACATAATACCTTTAAGCTAAATTGCAGTTTGACCAATCCTTCTTCTGCACCTGTGGGGCGTGCATACTGCATATACATTTTAATCCTTTCTGTTCTCCAAAGCAAGATGTGGTGGGAAGACAATACCCTTGTTGTGCAGCTTAATTGTAGTATACGTGAAGCAACATGTAATGTCCCCATTTTTGAAGACGCTTAGCCCATCTTTCCCCATGGGCTTTTGGGATGTTGCAAGAAGCAATTGTGCTAAGTAATTAAATTATTGTCTGGAGAGTGATTTTAATCATTTGTCATTATAAAACAATATTTATTTAATTATTTAATTATGGATGATGAGTGGTTTTTCCACCACCTTGGAGTATTGCTCACAAGAGAATATTTATTGAGCAATTGATGTAATTTATTATTTAATTTAATTCCCAAAATGCAAAATAAAAAGGGAAATTAATTAAATAATATTTGGGTGGCTTTTTAATGTCAAATTACCCTTATAAAGGGGACACCACACATAGGAAGAATAAACTATTTTTTAATTATGATTTTTCTACACAAAGGACTTCAAATTTTGTGCTCCTTGTTTATAAAAGGAGATGTTGGGATCATTATAAGGACTTATGCTTATGGATGAAATCGATTTGACACCATGATTGGAGTAGGGATGTATGCCCACCATTGATACTTTATTTCTCTTTTGCTTTAGAGATCTATTGTAGCTGGTTATTGAAGATCAATTTGAAGAAATTATTTGTGAGATCTATGTTTTTGGCCTTGACAAATATTTTGGTTAAATTTGCAAGTGAAATCTGCATTTTTTGTACTGTATCGAATCACTGTAGTGATGTCACTGTAGTAGCTGGGTTTTGATATCAATTAAAATGTTTTTGTGTGCTTTTGCAAATTGTTTTGGTTGAAGGCTTCATTCCAGCCCTAGTGACTTCATTTATGATGTTTATGGACTGTTTTGTATGCTATATTTAGTGTGAAATCGACCTATTGGTTGTGTGATCTTATCTCCTAACTACAACGACCTCTTTGGATAGTTCTTTGAATATTCTAATGCATGTTTGGTGTGCTAAATGCCCAACGAAATCTGCCTGTTAATTTGGTACATGGTTGAGGTATTTCCAAGGTGGATCGACTAGGTATTTGCATATTAGTGTGATGTTTTTACAGTCCCTTTTCCTAGCGACTTATGTAGAGCAAGTTTGGTAATTAATTCACATGATTAATGCTCTGATTTTCATTCATGCAAATCTACTAATCCTTCTTAGACATCAACGATTGTGTTTGAAGCATAGTATTAAAACTCGAGATTTATCGCTCGATTATCGCGATAAATCGTTTTGGGCAAAGAAAACGATTTATCTTTCTGAAAATTGCGATTTGTGGACTGCCGATAAATCGGCAATTTCCGACGATAAAAACCCTAAAAAATCGTTCAAACTCGTGAAAACCGTGGAAAATCGTGCCGCGTAGGTTTAAATGCAAAAAAAACAAATCGAAGCATTTCGTGCCTTTTTTCTCCTGCACGAGTCGTATTTCCTTCTACGACTAATTCGTGGCTCGTTTCGTGTCTGGTTTGGAATATTTCATGGTGGTTTCATGGCAGGTTTCGTGGCGGTTTGCAACCAGGTTTCGTGGCAGTTTAGGTATAACTAATTCACATATACTATACACTATACAGTTTGCAACCAGTTCATATACAGTATACACTAGTACACATATACTATAAAATGTATACCTTATAATAGTAGTTCGTATAGACTATAAAATGTATACATTAATTCGTATAATCTATAAAATGTATAGAATCTGGATTTATTTGTTTTGTATACCTTATAATAGCAATAAATTTATACATTTTGATCTAACAATGATATACAAACGTTAAAATGTTATTAACGATTCTAAACTTAAAATTTTATTAACGATTCTAAACGTTAAAATTTTATTAGCGATTATAAACGTTAAAATTTTATTAATGATTATAAGCGCTAAAATTTTATTAACGATTATAAAATTTTATCAACAATGTTTTTACATTTAATTTAAGTTTATTTTATGAATTTAAATGTTTTTAAAAGTAGCAATATAGTTGCCGATTAATGCCGATAAATTGCCGATTCCCGATTTCCGAGTCAAAATTTGGCCTGCCGATTAACCGCTGATAACGATTTTTTGAACTATGGTTTGAAGTGTTGGGGATGCTTGTTGAAGGCCCAAAATATCCAGCGACTCCTATCTTGCTCTTTGATTAATTTATCCCAGCTGTTGTGAACTTGATTTACATAATATTGAGGAGCTTTAAAAGTTCTGGGTGCAGATTTTAATGGTAGACATTTCTGAGTAAATCGATTGGCTTAGGCATGAACTTAGGATGTGATTAGGTCCCTTGTTTGGCAGCGACTTGCTTGTGGATGTTTGGTAGAATATTGAGTAATTTTGCAATACATTTTATGCCTAATCAAACAAGGGTTAAGGACTGTTGCAGCGATCTGTGTTAGGAGGGCCCAGCCCAGATCCATATGTTTAATGCATATTGTTGAGTGTTCACAAACAATGACCTCATCTTTCATTGTGGTGATTAGTAATCACAATTTTTGCATGTTTTAATGATGCTCTAAATAGTCCATACCTGGCAGCGATATGTGTGAAGGCATTTGGGAGTAATTTCAAGTGTTTTATTGCAGCTGAGTCATGCTTGCTTAATGGCCAACAACAGTGATCTGTGTTGATGATTTGGTTAGTGTTTGAAGACTTATTTGCAGCGTTCTGAGTTAGAAATGAAATCTGATTTCTGAGGTCATTAGTTCAGCTGAGAATTAATTATTTGATCTATTTGATAAAGGCCATTAAACCCCTACCTTTGGGTTTATTGAGTCATCTACTTGAATGGTTCAAGTGCTCTGGCTAGATTTTACTATTTGCAGTTGATTTTGGGTGATTTGTAGTTTGTTGGTTGCCATTTCATATATTCTCCGTAAAGGGGATATTACACAGCAGATGTTATTTGCAGTATTGAGCTAAGGTTTCTGGCTAGTGAGGTTTAGCTTCATCAACAGGTTATCTTGCAGGTGTTTTGTTTTATTAAAATAGTCTTGTAGGAGATGGATCCCCGCTTCACAATGTCCTGGACACACCTTAATAGCCGATGAATTGAAACCAGAACTCTCTCCCAGAGACTTTCGTTTGGAATCAATATAAGCTCTCAGCATTTCTGCACAAGCGAAAATTTTAAGGAATGCAAAATATTTTACAAGTATAAAATGTTGGTGAATATTCAAGGAATAATTGGAAAATATTTCATGTTCATAAATATGTAGTAAAGGCTAAACCCAAGGAAAAACATATAATTTTCTATGAATACATGTATGTTTTGCGTATTCCGAAGTAGTCGATTGTGGTGCTGGTACGGGTATTGGGTGCAGCTATGTTGATTTTTTATAGGTGTGGGTACGACTTGGGTACAAAAAACAATAAAATATTAAAAATGTAAAAACAATAGCCAATTCAGGAAAATTAACCACATAACATACATAGAGTAAACAAAATAAGCTAAATTAAAATTACCACAAAACATATTGAGAATTCAATGCCAAATGTCATGATATTTAGTGGTCAAACTTAGAACAAATATATAGTGGAAACATCACAATGTATACACAAAAATCAAGATAAATCAACATATTTATAAACATATTGTTCAACATATTCATAATAAAATGTAAGTATGCAATGAGAGGTAAATGTGTTGTTGTTTGCTTTTGATAAAATGAGTGTGAGAGTGGCTTTTAGGGTTTCCCCATCCTTTCTAATGTTTTAAAAGTATTTTTAAAGTCAACATTTGATTTTTTTAAAGCTATTTGTTGTATAAAAACTGTTTTTTTTCCTGTGGGTACTTGTTGGATGCCCCATGGATATTGCCTATTAGGGTAGGGTATACTCCGGTTCGTCTTGGGATGAGCTTGGTCGTACCTAGCTTTGCTTGGCATTACTGGGCCATACCCACAAACGGATTGGATGAGTATTGGTACTTGAAACCTATCCTACAGGGTTTGCCCCATGGGTACAAGTACCCAGTAATGTAGGCCTATTTTAATAACTTACTGTAAGTTTTATATGTAAACTTGGTAAATGTTTTTAATAATGTTTTTCCATATGGTGAATTTTTTTCTGGCTTTTTTGTGAAAAATTAGTTAACTGGCAAAAAATGGCCCATAAAAAAAGTGCGCTCTCTTGTAAATTGGCATTATGGTCCACCGCAATATCCAACCATTGGAATGCTTAGCTCCTGATTCTGAACTATCACTCTCAATGTATGAATTTCAGGCAATCGCCCTCCTAACAATTGGTTTTCCTTCAACTCCATTTTTGGCCTTGGGCTTTGTGCCCCACTTCGTGGGTTTAGAGGGACCCATGAGGCTATGACAAGCACCTCCCCTACAAAGGTGTTGAAGTGGGCCGAGATGGAGTTTAAAAAGGATATGACGGAGACAAATCTTCCTTAGGTTGCTCACCCATGAAATTAACAACTTCATTGAGATTCCAGTCCTAAGAGGAAACATCCATGTTCTTCCATTGGAAGAACCTCCACCATGAGAATTAGATGTTCCTGTCATACTACTACTGGACTCATTCTTAAACATAATCCCAATAGAACTAGAAGCAACCTTAGGTTTAAAGTTTCATTTCATAAGAGTTTGTAAAATGAAAGGTTTGCTATGAAAATTAGGTTTAAGAGACACAACCTTTTGTGCCTAATCTTAATAGAAACGAAGGAAAAAACATAGGGCACAAGCAAGACCACTAGCCTTGAAGCCACTGCAGGTGAAGGAATGTGCAATTGATTGCTTAAATATGCTCCCCATATAAACACACAGGGAATAGAATTGAGATGCCTCCCTAAACACTCAAGCTTCGCACACACCGCCTTAATTTGTGCCAAGCGGCACATCTTATGACCCACATTAATGTAGTTTTTGGTGTGCGTATGTGTGGATAGGTGGATGCATGGAAATATTGATGACCAACATTTTTATATATATGCAAAATCTTAATGATAATAAAAAGACCTCTTTTCCAAGAGGGTAGCACTCAATGCTATGAAGGAGCTAATAATTGCCTATTACTAGCACAAATCCATCTTAACATGTATCCGATATGCACCAAGAGGTATCTGATATACTCCAAGGTAACAGCTCCTTTTTGCACTCAATCTCTTAAAAAGTGGAACCTAAGATAATATTCTTACTTCTCTCATGAAAATCTAGATTTTCAGGCACTTTGATGCAGCTTTGGTTGTCATAGTAGATGACTGTAGGTTGCAAAGCTTCCTGTTATAACTCTGAAATAAGCTTCTGTAATCAAATGTGCTCACAACAAGTAGAGGGGGCTAAAATGTACTTGGCTTGAGCTGAGTTCACAACCACAGTTTGCTTCTTACTGGGCGAAGAAATGGCCAGAAGTGGACTTTTTTGATTGTCACATCTCCTTTCCAATCATTGACAACAAATCCAAGCACTCCAAACTCATTATTAGACTATTAGAATCATAAATTTGTTCAAAACCTTAGTTCCTTTGAGATACCTCAATACATTGTCGGCTGCTAGCCAATGTGTTTCCTTTGGAGGTATCATAAATTGACTAAGAGTGTGAGTAGCATAAAAAAGAAAACAAAACACATTTGGTCTTGTATTGACTATATACATCAAGGAACCAATCAATTGCAGACATTTAGTTGTGTCAACAAGTTTTGTGCCACCATATAGAATTAATTCAAGTTTGGATTCACAGGAGCAGGAACTGGTTTTGAATCCAACATATAAATATTAAAATCTTTTCAAGATTTCTAAGGCATACTTGCTTTGTGAAAGAAATACCTTACCCTCATGGTTCCAAACCTCAAGATCCAAACAAAACGTATGGGACCCAAATCCTTCATGTTAAATTCCTTGCTTAATTCCCTCTAAATCCAAGTAATTTGTTTGGGAGAGTTACGTGTTAAGACAAGGTGACCAATATTGAGCACAAGAAACGATATATCTCCATCTTGGACAAGATATTAGAGGTTAGGATCATCAGCTGTCTTAGAAAAGTCCAACTGGGCAAGGTAGTCATCCATGTGGGCATACTGAATTCGGGGAGCTTGCTAAAGGCCATAGAGAGTCTTCTTGAGTTTGCAAACATGGTCTTCCTTGCCAAAGGCATCAAATCCTTGTGGTGCTTGATGCATAAGTCTTCCTCAATTTCTTTGTTTAGGAATGCAGTCTTAACATCCATTTGATGTAGACTCCAGCCAAATGAATCTGCAAGTGACAAAACAACCCAAATATAAGTGTATCTGGCATATGGAGCAAATGTCTCATTATAATGTATACTTTCCCTTTATGAAAAACCCTTTGCAAGAAGCCGTGCTTTGAACTTCAATGCTGCCACCAACTGCATGCTTTATCATGTAATTTGTAAAGCGATTGATTGCTGATTATTTTCTTGCCTTTGGCTTTGGGAACTAAATCCCAAATGTCATTTTTCAGGTTACTCTTATACTTCTCCTGCATGGCATCTTTGCCAAACTTGCTCTTTTGTTTCTTCATCAAAACTTGAAGGTTCTTTATCAAGAATATTAGTAAAAGAGCTATGTAACTGGAAAATATATGAGGATGACCAACTCTCATATATTTTTGACGTGCATCTACCTTCTGAGCATCTTGTAGATTAGAAATAAGCCAGTTAGGCTTCTTACCTGATTTTGGCTGAGTGAACTCCTCAATTAGAATATCTGCACCATCAGAGACATTCTCATCAGCTGGAGGTATGTTAGATTCAGTTACATCAACAATAATGGGATCAGCAGCCTTAGTTGATCAACCATCTTCACCAAAGATCACATCTATAGCAAGGAAAGTTTTCCTCCTACGAGGAAGGTTGATTCTATACCCTTTGCACTCTTCACCGTACTTGATAAGGATTCCTTTGATGCTAGACAAGTCCAACCTAGATCTTTTTTGAAAAGGAACATAAGTGTATACAGGGAAGCCAAATACATGGTGTTTGACCTAAATATGCCTCAAGAGGAGTCTCATCTTTCAAGGCTCGATGTGATGCCTATCGAGAACATACGTAGCAATATTGCAGGATTCATCCCACAATTTCATTGGAAGCTCCATATCATGGATCATAGATTTTGCTCTCTATGATGGAGAGATTCTTCGGTTCTGACACCCCATTTTGCTGTGGATTATAAGGAACTATCGACTCCCTCTTAATATCTACGGATCTGTAAAAGGTGTAAAATTATTTTGCGGTATATTCATCACCATTGCCAGATTTCAATATTTTGATTCTTCCCTTGTTGATTCTCGAGTAAAGTCTTGAACTCACAAAACTTAGTGAATAACTTAGACTTAGCTGTAAGAAAGAAAATCCTAAGTCCTAGCGTAGTTATCAACAAAAGTAAGGAAATAAAAACTATTTGTAATGGAAAGAGAATACATGGGGCCACAAACATATAATGAACTAGGTCTAAGATGCCTTTAGACCGATTTTGACTCAAGAGAAAAGATGATTTCGCGTGCTTAGCCTTACCCGAGGCACATCCTTCGCAAACCCCATACTTGTGATACATTTTATACCATCTTTTGTAATTCTTGCAGAAATGTTGATGGATAATCAATTGTTTTATTTGTACCGATTATTTATGCATATCATTGGTGTTAGGATTATAAACTTTAACAAGAATGTTACAAGTGGTTGTTTTCATTTGAAATTCATTTTCATCTCTGAAAAGTAAAATTAGTTCAGTTAAACTTCCAAAATCAGAAGCAATATTTCTTGTTCATCTTAAAGTTAATTGTTGTTTCAATTTTGCTTTGGTTGTCACTTTTTTTCAAATGTACTTTGGAACCAATACAAACTCTTGTCCCTGATAATATTAGGTGCTTGAAGATCGCATTGAGCTTATCAACCAACTTGGGAACACAACTCCAACAAACACTTCTCATGTCTACCAGATTGTTGAAGGTCTCATAGTATCCTCCTATTAGTAATTTGTTAATTTTGAATAAATTGAATTATCATGATTTCTTGTTCTAGAATGGGCATATGTTATTTGAAGCAGTCAAACCTTGTGTAAGTTTTGGGCAAGAGGATGTGAGACACAATTAATTCCATTTGATCAATGCGTGATATGCATATTAATAATGCATCAAAACTAAATACTTTGTTTCATATATTAGCAATACTTATTTATTACTTAGATAACTGCCCCAGTTGTTTGACGAGTTGTAATTTTCAAAGAGAAGAGAATATGATCGGCTCAATACTTTTTATGGGTTTAATAGTATCCTCCTAATACATATTATTGATTTTTGTATAAATTGAATTATCACAGTTTCTTATTCTAAGGTGAGGGGCACATTTTATTTAAATTTGTCAAACCAAGTATAAGTCTAACAAAGAGGTAGGATGGAATTCCATCTGATCAATGTGTGACATCCATCTTAGCAATGCATTTGTTGTCAAAATTTGACTATTTTTGATTCCCCAATGTTGAAAGTTGTCGAAACACATTCCTAGACAATTTTTTTCTAAGTGTCAAGTCTTTGTCCAATAAATTGATATCTATCTTACAGATGCCCAATCACCAAAAATCTGCTTTTCTTATGTGTTTTTTGGCATTTTGAAAATTTAATGGGAATTCAAAATCTATTGTATTGTCTTACATGTCTAAAAATCCCAATTTTCCTGATCCTGTGTTTGGTCAATGTTATCAGACTTCATTTATGTTTCTGCTTCTTTGTTTAATAGTCGCCCGATTGCTGATTCCCCTATTTTTCTAAGTTATCTCACCATGAAATAGAACTTGGCTTCAACATTGGACTTTGTGGACATTCATTACACATTAGCGCTTGAGCTTGCAGGTAATGAATTCCCCATTTTCTTGAGTTGTCCTTGCAAGATGAATCAAGCGGTCTTTTCGGAATTCAGTTACAAGCTAGCTCAAGAGCTTGCATGTAATCGAAGTTTGAAACACGTATTCTTCGTAAAAAGACTCTTTGGTTGACAATTTTTTTGGAATTTCTGTTCCCCCATTACAAATGAGCCTAAATATCTTCAATCCTTGATTTTTTGCAAAAAGCAGAAGGCAAATAACAAATTGGAAAATAGGGAGATCAATTATAATGAAACCTGTTGTAACCTTTGTAGTTAATCTCTTACTTCCTCGACATTACTCATTTGCATCGTTTTTCTTGGTCACTCTTAGAACCCTGATTTTCAATATATATTTTCCCTTCATCCCTCATTTGTTTAACTTCACTCCTCGCTACATTTCTTTGCCCTCTCCTTCTCCATTATTTGCTGATTTTTTGTAGGTGTAGTCTTCAGGATTTGTAATGTCCCTTTCTAGTGTAAAATTGAAAATAAGGGTTTGGCCCATAGTTCAAAAAAACCGTTATCGGCAGGCCAAATTTTGACTCGGAAATTGGGAATCAGCAATTTATCGGCATTAATCGGCAACTTTATTGCTGCTTTAAAAAACATTTAAATCATAAAATAAACTTAAATTCAATAAATTCCAGCCTAATAAATATGAATTAACTACATATGCAACACAATAAGCTAAATAACCACAAAAAACTGTTAGGAAATAAGGGATAAAATATGCGGAATAATCCCTCACAGAATCGCAACAGTAGAAACTAATATGCAAAAATTATTACAGATCTCAAATAAAATTGCAGAATAAAATAACACAGCACAAAGAGATAGTATTGAACGTGGTTCACCCAATTTGGGCTATGTCCACCAAGAATCACTTGCTCAGATTTTATTGCAAGCCACCGCTCTCTCAATACAATACCCAGATCCGTTTGGAGCTATGCTCAACAAACTCTACAGAATTCACACCCGAATTCAAAAACACGTCTGCAATACATTTGCTTGTACATCTATCATATGCATAACACCATATAAATAGACAACTGCTTAAGCAGTTTTACAAAACCGTGGGTATCAAAACCATGGCAAAACCCGTCCCATAAACCTATGGGTCCAAAAACTCGCCCATATGAGAAGAGCACATTTCCCGATATGTCGGGTGCATTTTTCGAGGCCAAAAAATTTTATGCCTAAAAAATTTTACGTCGGCGAGGATACATGAAAAGTGTATAGTACTCTTAGTGTACAGTCTTCAACACTTTCACACATGAAAAATAGGCTCCACAACCTAACAAAAACAACTTATAATATGATTAATCCAAGGCTCCAAGTAGTACCATAATGCATTGCAATGTGTCACTGTCAACAATATCATTAAAATGATTTGTTCAACATTACTTCAAAGCAGACTAAGAGTTGGTAATTTTCTTCCAAACAATACTCACATGCAGTTTAACTTGGCCAGCCCTGGAAATATATTCATATGTTTTGACATTAAGATGACTTATGCAAAGCACTACCGCTAGCATTTAGCGTTTAGTTTACCCACTTGACTTCTTTGAAACATTCTAATTTCTGTTACAGTACACAAAACAACCTTGCAGAGCACTTTAGCTGACAAATAATTCAACATGACAAATGCAATAATACATCCCACCCAAATGACAAGTACAAACCTTGGTTAGAAAATCACAAAAACGTGCTTCAAAATAACTGTGTTTTTTTTTTTTTTTTTCTGTTTAGACATTTATACACTCAACAACGATTTTTCTACTGATTTTCTGCGATTTTTCAGGAGTTTATCGCCACAAATCGCCGATTTATCTGCACAACAAAAATTGCGATTTTTCAAAAGATAAATTGTTTTCATGCTTCCAAACGATTTATCACCTATAAATCACGATTTTTGGAACAGAGGTTTGGCCACAAGCCCAAATGAATCAAATCTAAAAATACACTATCAATGAACAAGCATCAACTTGAAAATGATTGGAAACACACTTTAACCCTATTTGAGCAATAAATAATCAGTCCTTTAGGGCAGTGAACTGTATAGGCACTTCAAATCATCATACAACCATGCAATAACATCTGAAAATGCTTTTAATTAATTATTTCAAGCACGACAACATTTATCCATCCAAATTACATCAAAATAATAGAGGCAATAAGAGATTACACCCATCTGCAATTAATTTTATGACAACAGCAGGGCATCCACAAACAAGGGCTAAAAATAGCTCATAAACCTCTTCAAAAATCACCAAATTGTAGATTCTAGCCTTATAAAATATGAAGAACAATAAAATCAACCCATTTTGTTCGAAAGTGCCCTAGATGATATCAAACCCTTTACCCAAGCAAGTCGCCTTGGGTTAGAAGGGAAGAAATAAATATGAAATCCTCCTTAAAGCTCACTTGTGACCTCCATATGAAGCCACCAATGCACAAATGAGGGTTTCTGTCTCCAAGTGTGATGTTATTGAAGGGTTTCGTCCTCAATAGGAGACCAAGGAAGGGTTTTTGTCCTTCAATGGCAAGAAGAGTAGCTATATTAGCTCCAACTCCAAGTAAATGCCAAAATAGATGAAAGATGACAATCCTTCTTAAGTACCTCTTCTGTGGCGCCAAAGATGAATTTGAGGCCCAATCCTTATGGCCAACCTCCTAATGCACTTTTTAATCTTCACTTAAAAAGACTGACCTCATAATGAAGAAATAGAAATTCTCTTTGCTTTGTTTGACAAGTCTTTTTCCCCTTAGTCAAACCATTCCAATGCCATGATTAGTAAATAAAATAATTAATTATGAAGGTACATCACTTATAACCATGGCAAGCCCACAGGAAGAGGAATGAGCATAAAGTCTTCCGTAATGACTAGCTTGGAAAAGGGGACATTATAGTCCCCCCTTCTCAAATTTGCTTGTCCTCAAGCAAATGCACGTGCACGGGATTCTCATTACAGGATGTTTCTCATGATGAAAGTATTTTGTTTCGGGAAACAAAAAATTGACTAGGAAACAATAATCACCAACTCAATTTGTAAGCAACTATGTGAACTGAACACCACGAGAAGTTTCTACGACTTCCCTCTTGGCTTATGTTGGGGTTTGGAGGAACATTTTCTTAAGATTGACATAGTCTGGCACCTTGAATTCCATGAACAAGGTACATCAATATTCTCCTCAGCTAGAGAGAACAGAAGGGGCAAAGCATTTCAAGCGTGTTAATGACGCATTCGTCTTCTAAATAGTTAGGATTTTTGAGAATGACTATGGCAAAAGCATAGCCGAAGAAAGAACCAAAGTAGTTGCAGCTTAGATAAGTTTGTTTATCAAATTAACATCGAAAGAGCAGCCTGCTGATTTAATTACTAAATCCTTTGGTCTCATTGTGTTTGCAAAATTTTGGGACTACCTTGAAGTAGTTTTTAGATTTGTTATTAAGAGGGGGTATTAAAGTTATTAAGTCATTGTAAACATTAACTAATTGAATAATAGTTAATGCACTTCAGTTATCTAGTTATAATTATAAATTACCCCAACCATATTGTAACTCCTTTCAGCATAATAAAATGACTGACTCACACATCCCAATGTATGCTGTGTGCTTTCAAGTTTCTCTTCATCCTTTCACTGTTTACATTTTCTAAGATTCGTATCACAGCCACTGTTTGAGGAAGTCCTAGCAGAAGGGTAGAAACGGCAAGCTTAGAGTTTGAGAAAGCCCTGGGAAATAGGGTATGACCTGTGGAATAGAGAAAGAAAGGTTCGAACTTGACTTGGAGAGTGAGTTTGTGGTTTGCCGAGGCAGAGATTTCAGATTTAGGGCACGTGATTCCAGATTTGCAGACAGAAACTTGCATGGGAAGACAATTAAGGACCGGAAAGAATGTATGGAAAAGATCAGAAAGAATGCCTGGAAAAGTTGTAGGGGTTGTGAAGGAGATCAGTATGATCAGTAGATTCATGTATCTAGAGGTTGTGATTTACAGCAGTCGTGATTTTACAAACTCGACCAGAGTGGATGACACTACAGAGGGAGGGAAAACATGATCTCGTGACAGTGGCGATGGCAGTGATTTGACCTAAACTGCTTACAGACCTGAATGACAGTATTGTGATTTGTGAGGACCTGTAGCTGGATTTTGTGATTTCACGCTTGGGCACGATTGTGGAGACCAGAAACATGATTGCTGTGTATTGCAACTGCTGTGATGCTGTGAAAAGCTTAGGTGACCAGAAAATCACGATTTGAGGAAAATCGGACTCTGCACATTTGTAGTTTCACTTTGAGATGCTAGAACGGTGGTGAACACGCCAGGGCACGAAAAACCAAATTCATGATTTCCGGACATTGCTTTGTAGTCATTGGTTGTGACAACATGGGAAAGTGCAGCAGTAAAGAGTGTAGAATTTGTTCAGACCAGAACACTAGGGCACAGAATAGTCCTAGGCGGTTTGCTTTTTTTGCAAAATTCGATTCAGTCAGTCTGAATCTGGTTGTACCTGTATGGAATTGTATGGGGTTTCTTTTTGTAATTTTCTTGATTTGCAAGTTGCTGTTTTGATTGCATTCTTCTTATTGCATTGATTTGAGTGTCAGAGGTTAATATTGTCTATATAATTGCCAAGATTCAAACTATAGTTCTGCCAGAAGAGCAGAAGTTAACTGGTCATAATTACAATGTATGGAGTCACAAAATTTCAACAGTTGTGAACTTTTTGGATTATGACAACCATCATAAGGAGGCCTTGCTATTGTTGAAGTTGTCCGTGTCGGATTTATCACTGCATTAGTGATCTTTCTCAACTGTTGTCTCAACCAAAGCTCATACATTGGACAGCAGCAAAGTACCAAAGGACTGCCGATTTTAAATTAACATCAACGGAGCAACTTGTTGACTTAATGGCTAAATCCGTCGGTCTCATTATGTTTGTAAAATTTTGGGACAAACTTGAACTAGTTTTCGGATTAGTCATTAAGAGGGGGTGTTAATGTTATTAAGTCATTGTAAACATTAACTATTCAAACATTACTTAATGTACTTTAGTTATCTAGTTATAGACTATCCCAACCATATTGTCACTCCTTTCAACATAATAAAACATAATTGACACACATCCCACATGTGCTTTTGAGTTTCCCTTCATTCTTTCAATCAATGTTTTAAAAGTCGGAATCAGAACTGGAATCGGTTGAGGGTCCGACCGGACTCAAACCGGAACAGGACCAATTTAAAAACTGGTTTACTAAAAAATACATAAAATATTACATTTTAATGAAGACAGTATGTTTTAAAGATCCAAACCATGATTTCATACAATTAGAGACAATATGCAAAGTTTTCTCTTGTGTATACTATATAGGGGTAAATATAGCAAAATGACACCAAGTGCAATGCACATCTGAAACAAAATACATAAACAATGAGGCTCTAAATGACCTAAGGACTCATAGAGTCCAAAAAACAAAATGCTACAAGCTACTACATGTTTGATATCAATTATCAAATCATCAATCATCAAACTAGAATAAAGCCAACTAGAAAGTTGAATTTAAAAAAAAAGTGCTTTAAATGTCTAATTGCTATTTCTTCTGGCATAAATTGGTTTGGACTGGTTTGGGACAAAACTGGCCGGTTTGGATTGGTTTTGTATTGAACGGACCGGTTCTGGTGTCCCCAGATTTCACCTTGAAATCTGGGACTACCCCATGTAAATTTTTTCGTACTTTTAAAATAATGGATCGTTTTGTGTATTAATTGCTAGAAAGTGTCTGTTTTATGTCAGGATATTCCCAGAGAGTCATAAAAGCCAATTTTGCCAAATACCTAGATGCCCAAACTCGTTATATTCTGTCGCTGGGGTTTGCCTGCGGGAAATTTTTATTTAATTATTTTAAGTCCCGTTTGAGGTAAACTGTGCTCCGGTTTACCCCTGTTGAGGATTTACATGTCGATATTCCCATATATCAGTAGGGTTTCCACCAGGAATGAATCCTGGGCTTTATCTGTGACTTCTGGCAACGTTTTGCGTTTTTGGTATTTTTCTCGTTTTGTTTTCTGTGAAATTTCTCTAGGTCAATTCCTTTGCCGGTTCAGTTTGTTTTCTTGCCTGGAGTATCAGGAAATCATCTACGGACGTCATGCCAGAAGGAATTTGCCACAGGAGGTTTGGTTCTCTCTAAAAAGACGAAGTCATGCACAAAAAGGGCCTCTTCTGGGTAGGTCGCATTTTTGGGAAAGGAAGGTTTTAAGCTACAATGAGATTTTTGGTAGCAGTAGGAAGGTGGGAATTTTGTACCTGCCTAGCAGGGTACTTTTTCCCATGGAAGCAAAGTCACTTAAGTCATAATGGGAAAATTAGAGGCAGCAGGCAGGCGGGAATTTCTTACCTGCCTTGCAGGGTGAAAATTCCCATTGTGAAATAAAAGAAAATCACTTAAGGCATTGATGGGAATTTCTTACCTACCTTGTAGGGTAAAAAATCCCATTATGAAAGTCAAAATAGCTTAAGTGGATCATGGGATTTTTGGAGCTGTGGTGCAGGGTGAATAATCCCATTGGAAATTGACTTTTAAAAATAGAAAGCACCCATGTCAAAAAGTACGACCCCTTTTGGAATAGAAGGATAAGCTTTAATTGCATTTATTAATTAATTCTATTTCCAAAATGGGCGCCCAAGCATGAGGAAAAGTCAACACTAGAGAAGGGGATAAAGGAAATTGGAAATAGAATTCTAAAATTAAATAAATTTAATTTATTTAATGCAGCCCTCTCTCATGCAAAAAAGTGCGACCCACCTAGAGGAGGAATAATACATTTTAAAGTATTTATTGATGGAATTAATTCTTATTTTTGGCGCATGAGGTCAAAGCACACTGTGAAGTCAAAGTGGATTGGAAGTAGAAGGCTAAAATTAAATAAATTTAATTTATTTAATGGCAGCCATGAGCATGCACAAAATAGGCGCCAAATTGAAGAGAAAAGCATGTTTATTAATTAATTAATTGCCAGGAATAGGAGGGCAATAATTAATTATAGAATGATGAAGGTTATATAAGCATGGGCTGCCATATTATGAATTAATTAATTCTTTAGCAAGGAAGTGCAGCCCAGGGAATTTTGGCGCCCAAAGGAGGAATTTTGCTCAGAGGAAGGTGTTTTCACTGCCGAAAAGCTTCAAAGTTTGGCGCCTAGGTTTGAAGGAGCTTGATTTAAGTCAGATTAATTGTCTGCATAGTGGTACAGGTGCACAGGTGAAGTTGACAAAATTCATGCTTGCTTTGCATGCAAACAAAACCTCAAATTTTGGGGCAGCAGGCTTTATATATGCAGATTTTTATGATTAAAATCAAGTGTTCATGTTCCGGTTGTTGTCTTTGTCTGAATTAATTGCAGGAATTCATTACAGGTGCTTTTATAATTAAAAGGGAGCTTAAATCAATGTCAGATACATTGAATATATCCTCCGAATCTGAAGAAATCCTCAGATCTGCACTAGTCGTAAAGAATTCCGGCCGAATAAAGAGAAAAAGAGTTGCTCAGACAAAGACAGATTTGGCCATGGCAAAGCGGGATGAAAGAGAAAACTCAGCAGAACCATGCATTACTTCCAGGTTTGCTGACATTGGAGATACAGATCTAGGTCCAGAACCTCTTTCTGAATTGATTGACAGATCCAGAGTTGGAAAGACTTCTCTCATGCGTGCAGTCAAAAGCAGTGGAATCATTCGAGCTGCAACATTTCCATCCACAGCTCAGTTGCCAGAATTCGTCATGGAGTGTGCTAGGTCTTACCACCCACTATCTAGATCAGTCCGAGATGTTGCGGGGAAGACAATAATCCGGCTGGATGCACAGTTCATCAATTATTGTCTGAAGATTCCAACACGACAGGTGGTGACTACTATTAGCATACTGGATGCCGGCAACAGATGGGAAAAGCATAAAGTTGACTGTGTGGGCATAATGAACAACAGATACATGAAAAAGCCCAGATCTCCATCACAGTTCCCAAGAACTCTTCCAAGATCCAATCTTGGTACAGGAGGTGGATGACATTACCAAATTGCTATGCAGGATAAATGGCGAAGCTAACGCTCACAACTTCCGCTCATGGATGTATGCCTTCATCAGGACCATTGAAATCAACAAAGCAGATTCAATAATCAATTGGTCGGAAATCATTAGTGACAACATCGGTGAGCAGCTCCGGAATGTGAGGCGTACTTACAGCTTCAAAATGACTTCGTATTTGGTATATGCAGTAGCTTCACAGGGTGTCTTCTCCAAGCTGGATAGACGTGGTGTGCTTTCCAAGGATCCTATTTTTGAGTGCTATCCGCAGCTTACTGTGCCCGCATGAAATAAAGATTACAAGGTGGTCAACGATGGATTCTTCTACGGATTCATTTGCAGGCTGAACAACGATCTAAAGGCCAACAGGGTAAGCAAGGAAGCTTGGGAAGCTGTGTCCAAGATTGGCAGTATCTTCATCCAATTTGCGGACTTTACATACCTCAGGGTCACCGGCTTTTCAGGAGAACCAGTTAAGTTGCCCAGATATTCGAGTGACAGATTGGTCATCATGGAGTTGAGCAGACAACTCGTGGAGATGCATGACCTACAGTCGAAACGACACAAGTCTACAGGCTTCTTCTCGATCACAGTGGGCTATTACAGTTGCCAGAGTATTCATAAAGCCCAAGGAATTGAAGCGGATATGTTCTCTGAGTACGAGCAAGAGTTCTTCCCTGCACGGTTGAACTTCGATCCATTTGGAGTGGCAAGGAAGACAATCTCCCAGGAGTACGCGCATGTGCCTTCATTGGAAGATTTCTGGATGAAGTGCAGAAGCGAGTACGAAGTTAGAAAGAAAGATTTCAGCAGGTTATCAGTGCAGCAAGTGTTTGACTTTGGATTAGCACGGATACCTGCGGATCTTAAAGATGATGGGCCTGTGTTACTTGATGCATACCATCGGATGGGAGGAGATAGAGTTGTACTTCAGGAGAGCATAGGTGGCTGTCATACGATCGAGGAAAGGTCTGCTGCCGTTCTGGTCAATACTTCAAACTGGTTGCTGACAAAGGGATATTGCCTTGATGAGGCATTGATGAATCAGATCACAGGCAACTTCAGCACAGGAGATTCCCTCAAAAGGAAGCACGAAGGAGAAAGCATCAGAAGGCCTGAAAAGATTAAAGTGCACAGAAGGTCTCATTCAAAGTAAAGGATCACTTCCACGGCTATGGTGTTAGTTTCGGCTTCCCCAGCATCAAGTACTTCACCGACTGTTGCACTTCAGCATGATACTGCCATTCCTTTGTTGAATCCGACAACATTCGTCTTTTCTCCTTAGCCTCTCCGTTCAGCACCTCTTCTTGAAGAAACGCTGAAGTTGCAGATGACAAAATTTGAAAGAGCTTTGTCTTTGGACAATTCAGAGGACGACAACCACAACACTGTAGCAGTTTCAGATGGAGAGGAATCAGAGTAGGAGATAGTGGTACATTTGGCGACTTCTCATTCTCCGAGAAGTAATTTCTCAGAATGGTTGGCTAGAGAAGAGATCAACTTGGAGGAACATGACTCGTAGCTGCTCCTGAGTTTGGGCGGAAAAGACAGAAAACCTAAAGTTGCTAAGGTGACTTCAAGGTTGATTATTGAGGAGTCGGGGCAGAAGTTCGCTGAGATGTCAGTTCCAACAGAAGGGAAGAAGAACGATGAGCTCACGACAGAAGATATAACAGTGACCAGAGTACCCATAGGTCAAGCCACCACAAAAGGATTGAAGCAAGACATGCAGACATTGATAAATGCTTTATTCCTTAGGCTTGAAAAAGAAAAGACTGAGAAAGTTGAACTTTAGAAATAGGTGTCTCAGTTGTGCGAGATTATTGCCAAAGTTGTCAAATCTTCCGCTCAGCCCATTTCAACACATAAGCAGGTGAGTGATCGTCTGATGCATTAAGTGGAAGACGAGGGCAACCAGGTTAAAGCTATCAATGAATGGAAAAGTCTAATCATTTGCCAAGCTTCTGTACAGCTCGGAGAGGTACCAACCCGTCTAAAGTTTATGAAGGATGCATCGGTTCAGTTGAAGCAACTGGTGACGAGCACGATAGACATGAACACAGTTGCTAAAAGTAACTTAAGTACTTTGGTCGAAATTAATAAGCTGTCGAGGGAGGTGCTAATTGTGGAACGAATTGTGCCCGATGGATCAGTTGAGAAGGGGAAGCGACTTGAGTTTGCAGTATCTTTCCGCTTGGAGATCTTTAGAATCATGCTGAAAAGAATGCATGCACTTGAGAGTATGACATCATCTTTACCAGACAATGTCATTGCTTTCACTAACGAGGAAGTTGTCAGGAACCTTTTTTTCATACACAAGGACCATTCCTAGCAAAGTGCCTGATTCCTTGGAGGGATCTCTTTTGATGGTGCAAGAGAGAATTGATGGAGCTATTAAGCCTTTCATGATGGATTCTATCAGTAAGTTGGTAACACTGTAGTCAGATATTGAGAAGTTCGGGCCTAGCTTTAAGGATGTGGAAGCATGCATCGTGGTTTTGAATGAGGGCTTGCTGCAATTCAGGACGAAAAAAGAAGCTGTAGCTAAAAAAGATGGGAAATTTCTTAATTACATGTTCGACAAGTATATTCAATATCAAAACAAAAAGAAGATGTAAATGTTACAGCTGGCGAATCTTTCTTCTTCTACTCTTTCTTCTTTTATTCTCCACATTCCCGGGTGTAATTGTAAAACCTTAAAGCTGTTGGTTTTGAAACCATTACTTTAAGTTATGTGGAGTGATTCTATAAGTTAAGTGACAAATGTGTATAAGTTTGACTATGGATCCGATGCATGTCACTTGGATAGGAATTAGAGGAAGATGATTGCCAGATGTTATCTTTATTTCTTGTTTATGTTCTAGTTCAGTTGAGTTTCGCCTTTGTATTTAACCTTCTACATTCTATAAGTAGAGGAAGAACCTTCGGGTTAAGGATCAGAATTTGTAAGCAACATTCTTGTGTTCTAAACTTTGTGTTGAAATCCTTGATAGCTATTTGAAGCAAAGGAACAGAAAGGAGCAGATTTCGAGAGAACTTTGTGTCACGGTGCATTTTGTTTCTAGCTTTTGTTTGAGATCTATATATAAACTTTGTGTTATTTTAGATTTAGATCTGAAAGCTGCCTTTGCTTATAATTCCGTGTGTTAATATCTATTGGTTCTGTTTATGTGCATGCAATCAACTCTGTAATCTATTGATTGGGTTGCACATCTTCCCTCTTTCTTTCCTATGTTTTTATTATTTTCCTTCTTCATGAGATATTTCCTTTCTTTAACAGCTACTTACTTGCTGCAAAACTATACATCTATGGTTCATGAGATGCATGGTTAAAGTAAAACCCCTAAATAGATACTAGCATATTTAATTGACAAATCTTACACGGGAGCCTCACTGGTAAATGAGGGAGATTTATCTCATGACTACCTAGGTTTTCAGCTATGCAGAAAATCTAGCCAACAGGTTCGGTTCTGGTTCAGTACGGAATCGGTCCCTGAGTCAGTTTTCTACTGGTTTGTTCCCTTCAGTATTGAATTGGTCGAACTCGCCAGTTCCGGTTTTGGTTCGGCCGGTTTTTAAAACACCGCTTTCAATGTTTTCATCTTCCAACATGTGCTTCCTTGCATGAGTGACCACCATGTACTCAACTTTTGTAGTTGAGAATGAAACAACTTGCCTCTTGCTCATCCAATTGACTGCTCCACTAAAAGGTTAAACTAACCACTTGTAGATATTTGAAAGTCAAGATCTCCCCTCCAATCAACAACTACTAAATCTTGTACATTTATTGTTTTGTTCTATCTAGGTCTTCCTTTGTTGCAAATTGTATAAATTGAAGTGCCATGCAAATATTTGAAGATGCTCTTCACAACAATCTAATGTTTCATCCTTGAGTTTGATATGTATCTACTCACAACTTAAATTGCATTGGAAATGTCAGGGGTTGGCTGAAAATTTGGTAGTTGTGAGTGCAGTCAATAGTCCAAGGGACAAAAGTCCCTCCTCTTTGATGGGGAGGTTCCCTTATTCAAACCAAAATTGAAATCTTAAAATATTTACCATTATACATTCTATTGAATCTTGATGAGGATGTTGGATCCATTAAGTAATTTTATAATTTTGAATACATGGAAACATATTTAAAGGAGAACCGATTTAAAGGAGAACAAATTTAAATGAAGAAAGGGAAGTGAGAACAACACTTTTAAATAAGAAGGAAACAAATCTTATTCTGCTCCTGCATGTTAGTATAACTCAAGAACACACACACACATCTACATATAATGAATTCCACTATTGTAAACAAGATACAAATTGAATCAAAGTTCAATGGTTCTTGGCACACAAGTGAGAACACAAAGTTTCAATATCCAGAATATGTAAATGATGCATAAGACTGAATAGAGATAAGAAAGAAAGATAGACTGGACTATTGGAAGCACAATGGACTGAGAGGGGGGTGAATGAGTCCAAAACTTTTTACTTCATTAATCAAACCATACAATCATGAATTAAATTTTCCATGCATCATTTATAATCATGTCTGCTTATTAAGATATGCAACATCAACTACAAGAGCAAGAAAGAAAAGTACTCAACACAAGAACACCATATGTAAGTGGGAAACCCTCATGGGGAAGAAAACCCACTGAATCTCTGCTTATATTACACAAAACAGAGTAATTTAGTGAAGCACCAACCCCTAGTTTAGTAGAGCATGAACCCTACAAGGAGCACCAACCCCTAATTTAGTGAAGCACCCACTCCATAAGGAGGATACAACCCTCTAAGGATGACCAAGCACCAACTCAGCCCCTAAAGATGTTTGATCTCTAATTTTGTTGCTACCACAACTGATTAAGATCACTTATTCAGCTCACAAACCTTAGCTCACACACCAAGTCTTCAAACTCTCATATTCTTGTTGTTTCTCCACTTTTCTTTGCTCTATCCTCCTGCTCTCATGCCTTCAATCAATATTCAACTTGTCATGCTTTTCCTCAGCCTTTAAATCATCTCTCATACCTGCAAAATGTCTCCCTCTAGCTCATACTTCTTCCCTCTAAGAGCACTAGTTCAAAAATGAACCAAACAAGCACTTAAATATGCTTTTCTTCCTTCCAAACCAAAAGAGGTCAGTCCCTCATCATAATTTCGACCCATACATCTCTAGAACATTCTCAAATTTGAATTACAACAGTTACATATGACCCAAATAAGTCGGCTTGGCTAAAATCCACATTACAAGTGCCAAAAATGACTCAAAACCCATGGGCACAATCTTAAAATTGCTCTAACATGAGCACCATACTTTGTCATGATCCATAAACCCTTATACATGATTAAAATATTATAAAACATTCATACATGGTCGCAATTAATATCAACCAATTAAATTAGTTCATTTACCGGGCCCAGTTCCCTTTACAATTCTCAAAACAGCTGTTTTCTTAACCCTTCAACACCCTAGAAACTTCACAATGCCACCAAATGGCTTCTACTGAACCAAAACATGCCATGTGACCATTCAAAAGAAATGGCAGAACCTGTAGAACACTTCTAAGAATGTTAGAAGTCATAAAACATCTTTTACTTCAAACCACAACAAGATTTGCCTTTACCAAATCAACCTGCCAAAAAAGCTGTTTCCAAAGGTTAGCTCATAAAATCATTTCTACATGCATTCAAGACCTCTAAATGAATTCATTGGATGCCCAATTCACCCCTCTTCACATTCCAGGTGATAGGAAGCATTACCCAATCCATTTCATGCTTCAAGTATTATCAAACATGCACCAAAACATATGCTGTTTTGAACTGCCAAAAATCTTCTTGCTCAAAGAATGCCCTGGAAACCTTGTCATATGACCTTATCATGAGGCAAACCATATATCACTGGAAAGCTCTCTGAATACTCTTTCCAACACAACTTGAATCACCCCTAGAATCCACCTATATCTCAAGTTATAGCCATTTTACTGAACCCTGCTATTTGAGATCCCAAAACTGCCCTTTGACCAATCAACCTATTTGGACCTCAAAACATCATGAACATGTCCTGAAACCTCCATGGACATCAAGAACACTTCCTAATCATTATGCAACATGAATTTTGCATGCTACTCCTTTGGAACATTTTGTCCTAAAACCTTCTTCTCCTGAAAGTGCTATTTATAGGTGGGGCCCACATACCTCCATGATCTCAACCATACTTTTCTATAACATCCAATCATCACTTTTGATGAAAACAAAATTAGGTCACAACACTTCACTTTTTGTCAACTGCTCCTAGCTAGGGTTTAACTAGGGTTTAACTAGGGTTTTAAACCTCTTTACCTTCTTAACATTCGTTCATAAAAATGTGATGATCAACTGGCCTCATTCTTTTTGTGAAACCTTCTAATCTCACCTTAGAAGCATCCCTGAAAGCCACAAGGTCCCTTGCAACGCACATTGTTCACAACGAACATCTGAAGTTGCATTTTGAGTTGGATTTTCACCTGTTCTTGACCTTGTCTTACCAAAACAATCATAACTTGTAAAGTACACATCATAGGCACCTGGAATTTTGCTGAGAGCACTATGACACATCACTCTAATATCTCCAATCATCAGAATGTCAATACCATTGCTCAATCTCTCTAGCCTATCTCATTTGCATAGCCTTACCTTAGGGATTCTCACTGTAACAACTAGTAGCAACTGAAATAGTGCAATAACTAAACATGAAGCCACTGCAAATGATCCAAACATACCTCATATATCATGATACACCTAATAGTATGCTTCTATGAGCTCAATTAGCTCCAAACCACTTTGTTACACCTCCTAGCTAGCATACTTGCTCCCAATGAGCATTTGTAACATGGTGAACCAGATATACCTGCACCTTACCACTGTTGTGAGTGCTTAAGCCCCCTCAAATCATGCTAGCCATCATGTCAACATGCTTCCCAAGCAACCAGGAAGCTCATAATGTTAAGCTATACCTCCTAGGCACCTGTATAGGCTTGTTAAAGCAAGCACACATCACTGAATCCAACTGTAGTAGATGATAAACATCTGAACCAGTGTGTTAGCACCATAAACAACATCATGACATCATCCTACAATATTCACTTTGTGATTAATGTGGTTTTGCATCAATGACAACACCTACTAGGACACCATGCCAACATGGACAAGAAAGAAAGAAGGGAAAGGTTCTTCTTTTGTATTCAAAATCAGTATTCTTTACATCAAAATTTCCAACATCTAACCCCTTTACAATTCAAACAAAAGCCTTATATAGGCAAGAGGGGAGGAAATAACTATAAGAACTAACTAGTTGTTTAATTAAGTGACTAATAATTGAATTAAGTCAAGTTACACTTAAAATGACTTTACATTAAATATTCCCTTTTACAAAATAAAGTCAACAACAAAATGTAACACTAGTTATGTTGAGTACTTGAAGAAGGAAGAGAGGAAATAGAAGTAGGAACTTTCGACTTTAACACATGCATTCAGAACTTGGCGACTGTAGCTGATATTTTTGTTTCCTTCGGCACAATAGTGTTAGCAAGATTGTTCATCCAAGCTCCTAGAGAATTTTCCATTTCAAAACTCGTTCCTCCATATTGAGCTAAACCTTTTGCAGCGTCAACTATCACATTATTTAACTCAGACAACTTTTCCATCTTATCCTTATTCACACTCTCAGTTTTGTACAGGTCCTCTTTGATAAGCTTCTTGAAGTCTTCTTTAATTTGGTCTGCTAAGTTCTGTTGAGATGAATTATCCTCAAAGAGATCACAACAGAGGGCAGACAAATCTGCAAATATCTTAGACTTCAAAGATTTCCCCTTTTGGATAACATTTTGCAATTCAGTAGAAGCTTCTTTGAGAGCTTTCATCTTCCATTCTACACTAAGGGACCATGTATGAGATAGATTATTCTCAGAATCATTGAAAATCTTCTTTAGAGAGGAGGATTTTTTCATCTGTGAGGGCCATGATGTGGATATCCCGAATTACATTTGCCCATATTTTCAGCTCACTGTCAATACTTTCAACCCTTGAGTTGATCTGTTTTGTGCTGAGATGTTATCATAGGTTTTATAGGCCTCATCAATGAATTCCAATCCTGTGATAAGAATCTTCTCCGCCCAAGCTTTTGTTGCCTTTCCTTGAGTTGCATGCTTGTGTATCTCAACAATTGCTTTCAAATCAAAATCAGCTGTTGCAGCGGATGGTGAGAGCAAAGACAAGGGAGTTGGATCCAACGGGGTGTTATCAGATGAGAGGAAGGATTTGATGAAGTTGGATAGAACTTGCATTTGCTCTTCAAGCTGTTGTTGAGTTTGCTTACCCTTTTCAACCCTCTCAATTACTTCGGAAACAATCTCTTTGATATTCTTGTCAGCTCAAAATCTGCTGCAAAAACTTCTTGTTCACTCTTGTCTCCTTTGGACTTAGCAATTTCAAGGAATTGCTGTCCTGAGGCATCTGAAACTAGATGGGAGGTGGTCTTGGCCTTCTTAGGAGGAGAAGTACAAAGGAGTGCAACCACAACATCATAGTGAGGAACTTCAATTTTGGATTGAGCTTTCCTTTTCTTATTATCAATCATGGGCTGCACCCAAGAGAAGTCTCCTGAAGATGTATTTGAGGGAGGCAATATGAGTGCAAGCGGCAGAGGAAGAGGTTGGGAAGCAAAAACTATCACAGTAGTTACCGTGGGGGAGGGAGAAGGTCCTTTCTCACCTCCTTCCTCCTCATTTTCTTCCTGTTCAACTTCATTTCTATGTTCAACAACATTTTCTTTTCCCGTTCCTTGTGTTTCATCTTTCTTCTCACCTTCTTTGCTTGGTGTTTCAATCTTCTTCTAACTTTCTTTAGCTTTATCTTTCTTTGCATACAACTTAGTCCCAAGGTCTTGCTCTGGTGAGAAGGAGTTACCTGATGAGGAGTTACTTGTTGGGGAGAAGTTTCTTGTTGAGAAGTATTAAATTCCAACAATTTCTTGTTAAACCATTGTTTAGCTCTTGATAGAATAGGAGCATTGAGATCATCTAAATTATCTTTCTCCTTTTGAGACAAGTCAATTGTTGGGAGAGGAGTGAATTAAATAGAATTTATGAATTCAAGAGCAAGTGAACCAAAATCATCATCAACCATGCCCTTTGGCACCTTGTGCAATTTGAAGTCCTGGATTTGCTGAAGAGACATCCTGCCATACACTCTCTTCCTAACCAAAAAATCATCATCACAATCTGCCCAGTAGTCCTCAATTGTAGGCACATGCAGGTAGGAGAGAAAGATTGTTGTTAATGAAACTCTTGCTGGCAAAGGATCCTCTTTTTTGAAAAGGATGAACGTGAAAAGAGGAGATAGTTCTTTCAATATTTTGAGCATCGAGAGAGGACATGCAAGTATAATTTCCCGAGGATATGGGAAATTGTATGCTAGATACCTTCTTATCTGTATAGTTCCTGTGGAGAAGGTCAAGTTGTTTGCAAAGTTCAATCAGAACAATCTTATCATTGCAATAGATGGGAAGTTTATAGGGAACTACTTCAAAACTTGCTGTTTTGATGTATGAAAAATTCAGAAACTAGATAAACAAACTTCCATAAACAACTATCAGTTGTTTAGCCTCTTGGGAAACTATGTTGGTGACATTGCCCTCCAATAATTTGACTAGGAACATTGTGAAAGCATCATTGACCCTTCTATAATGACTCTTGCTGTTCACATAAGTCAGCTGAGTAGATAAGATAATTTTATTAATGTCCAACAAATGACCACAAAAGTAGGTCAGTGGGATTGCACAGTACAAAGCTAATGGATCCAGCGAGAGGACCCAAAAGGGTCGCCCGAATCAAAAAGAGAGAAAAGAGAAGAAGAGAAGGAAGTAGCAAGGGCCACAAGTGTCGAGAAACCAGAGAAGAAGAAGAGGATGACAGTGTGGGGGGAGCGGAAGGAGCAACACCCCCACCGGCATCACCTAATATTCAAGGCCGTTTGGAAGTAACTGGCGATGCGCCGATGTCTAGTAACTAAAGTTATGGAATATCTGGAAAACCGATGTTTGGGAGAGAGACGGTGCCTCTTTGTAGGCTTGGTGGTCTCTGTCTATGTGAGGGGGCCTCGAGACGCCCCTGAGGCAGAGAGCCTTTGGTGTAGGAAGTGGAGTTCCGAGTCCTGACATATCTGAATTGGGGGTCCGTACTCGTGTCAACATGTCGCTTAGTGCCCCTCACTGGGGAGAGCACTAAGAAGAATGAGGTGATCTGTCTAGTAGCCACCCGTCTGGTAGGAGGGTGAATGAGCCTGTCCCGAAGCCTGAGGGCCTCCTACAGATAAAGAGCAAGACATCTCTGATCATAGTATATGAAGAAAGCTGCAAAGGAAGGATGCTCATGAAACATGCAATGGAATTTCCCCCTAATCTTGTAGTAAATAGGACATCGGAAAATAAAGTGTTCTTTAGTCTCAACCTCCTTGAGAGAGCAGAGCAGGCAAGTCTGCTTCGAGCAGTCTAACTGGTGGTCAGTCTCCACACGAAGTCGATGTAAGCCCACTCTAAACTGACCTAAAGAGATACAAAGGACTTGTAACTAGTGTTGGGAGATGTACATGGGTCTGATAATGAGCCCGTTGCGGATCTCAAGAAAGGATACGGCGTAGGACATCTTCGAATGTAACCTCCCCAGAGGGTTGGTCCAAGTGTGCTGGATGAACTGTCTGTAGATATCATCTCTGATAATTCTGTGAAGGTTCTGTTGATTTGGGAGGAGATGGGCAGGGGCATCCAGGGAATAGCTGAAAGGTGGGAGGTGTTCCACCTGGATGCCAATGGATCCAAGAAGGCGTGAAACACAGGCATACCAGTAGTAAGATCGACCACTATGATCAGAGAGGGCAATAGCTTCAGAAGAGCAGTGGGCAATAAATGTACTTGTTCTTGTCTAAGGAAGAATCAAATAAACCTCGGATGCGGTGCAACATCAACACAAGGTTGAAGATAGTCTCCAATCTAAAAAGGCGAGCCCCAATTTCAACAAGAATAATGTTATGAGGAATGGTCTCTTTGCACCTGATGATACACCTGAGCATGAGGATCTGGACACGCTTAGTAGTAGCCCAATCTAAATCCAAAAGGGAGGGACCCCAAATTATTGAACCATACAGAACCGTGGGTCTAACGAGGGAGTTAGAGAAAGACATCTTGGAAAGGATGTCCTGAAAGTGATGGCGGAAGCACTGTCTCTCAAGAATCGCCAAAGAACCATATCCCTTATTAACACGAGGCTGGAGAGTAGGACAGATGCTAAAACGTGGTCCAAGGAACAAAATCCCTAGGTATGTGTAAAAACAGGTGATCTCAATCTCCTCCCCCGAAAGAAGTGGAACTCCGAAGTCTTCAGACAATTGAAGACCATAACTTTGGTTTTCCCAAGGTTCATTGTCAATTGCCTGTGATCACAAAAGAGGGCTAAGGCATCCAACTGCCTCTGGAGTTCCTCCACAGAGGAAGCAAGGAGAACTACGTCATCTGCAAAGAGGAGAATGTATATCAGTACATGGTGCAGAAGACAGCCATCCCTCTCCTGAATGTGATCCCTGAGAAAATCCTCAAGCTCATCGATGTAGATACCAAATAGGGTAAGAGAGAGGGGGCAGCCTTGTTCGACTCCAATAGTGCTCCTGATGAAGTCGGACAAGCCTGAAGAGGTGCGATGATGGCCCAAGACCTCCTCATATAAGCGCAAAATGGCTATAAGAAGAATTTCAAAAATACCTATATCTTTGAGCCTGCGGAAGAGTGCTTCTTGTGGTACCGAATTAAAAGCTTTTTGAAAATCCACAAAACAACAGAAAACTCTCGAAGAGCGGTGACCTCAATGATAGCCCGAAGAGTTAGGATGTGATCAATGGTCTAATAGGTCGGTTGGAAATCTACCTACCCCCTAGCTCTGCAATGGTACTGATCAAGGAACTCGGAAAGCTGCCTATGAAGAACAGTGGCATAGAGCTTGGAGAACGTGTGGCCCACCATGATAGTCCTGTAGTTGTTGGGGTTGGAAGTAGGCCCTGGCTTGTAGATGGGGTGGATAATGTGGTGGGACCAAGACTCTGGGAAACCTGTACAAACCACTTGATTGAAGAGGTCCATAAGGTAACTAAGGAGCGTTTCCCGCCCCTGTTTGAAAAGTTCCACTTGAAAACCTTCCTCATCTCCTACTTTGTTGCAACTCATAACTAGAATGGCATTCCTCACGTTGATGTAGGTGAAAACTCAAAAATGGGGAGAAATTGTTTGCCGCCCTGGCTTGATAAGCCAATTCAAATCCTGTACCCAGCAATGGTATAGATTAAATATGAGGTCATATAGAAGGTTTTGGTTTGATGAACACAAGTAAGTTGCTGGGTTAGATTTTCACAAATGATTTTCCCCCAATTGAGAGTTTGTTTACCCTCACAAATCAAATTGATAAAGATGCACATGCATTCTTGAAATTCTTTGGTGGAGGGAAGACCCATTATCTTTGCAAAAAGTGTTATGATGTCAGACAACTCCTTGATGAAATCAGCTATGTAGAGAGTCTTTGGCAATTTGGGTGGTCCTCTCTTCTTTACCTTCAAATAGGACGAAACCCTTCTTTGTGGGAGATTGGAGAATGGAAACTCTCCAATTTGGTGGTGTTGAAGACCTTCATTGAAGACCATCTTGCTGATTTCAATCTAGGGCATCAAGGATGAGTGATTTCAAGAGTTCTAATATTATTTGGAGCTCCTCTCCTAGGGAGAGACTTGCATAGAAGATCATTTGGGTGCCTTCTAGAGCACAAAACTTCATCATTCTTTGATATTCAAATTTGACATAATTTATAAGGCCGGTTTCTATCATATTTCACCATTGTTGGGGTTTGGAGACTCCATTTTTGATCAATTCTCTTGGCTGTACTTCTGCTGTTTATAATTAAATTTCCAGCTGAGTATTTCATTGGATTTTATGGTGCAAAGCATAGTTACCATGTTCTTACAAACTTAGTGAAAAATTGGTTCAAACCGTACTTTTTGGTCTAACCGAACTTTCCAAACAAGTTTGATCAAACTTTATTTTTTCTTTTTGTAATTAAAAAATTAAAGCATTTAAACTAAAAGAACTTCAACACAACAAAAACGAAACACTAATACCTAAGCATGTAAAGGAAAAACTCCATAGATAATATATTTATCTATGTTCCACCAAGTTTCCGGGACGACAGGGGATGAGGGAGCGTGTTTCTGGGACGGATTTTTTTGGAGGCCAATTTTTAGGGGACGACTATTTAAAAATAAGAGAAAATATAAAAAATATAGGAAATTTCAAATATTTATATCATAACATTGATACATCATTTATCACACACATTATAGAACCTTAATACATAAACTTCAAGCTGAATTGAGATTTCACATAACATTGAGTCAAAAACATACTTTTTGGAAAGCATATTACTTTATGCTCTGTTTGTACACCCTGTTTCCAAGTTTCCGGAATGTCTCCGGTACGGGGATGGACCTAAAAAGTCAGGGGATGCGTCCCCGTGGAACATAGATATTTATTTATTATTTGTAATTGGATTTTTTTTTCAAATATCATCATATATGTATAGTATTTATTAGTTATATATATTTTATATTTGTAAATTTTCTAAACTGAACCGAACCTTTTGAAAAATTCCGAACTTCCGAACTTTTTTCCCCTTTCGAACTATCCGAACTTTTTGAACATGGTAACTATGGTGAAAAGTTTCCCAAAATATTCTTAAAGTGTTTATCTATGTTGTGGATGATTTGTATGTGATATTTGGTTGAATTTTCACTCTTTGCAAGCTGTTGCTCACTGGTGTTCCAAATTTCAGTCTGCTGTTATAAAAATCAGAATTTACTTCACGTGGGGTTTGTGCTATTTCTTTATTTTTCAGTTTCAACCCTAGAAAGAAACATTACACCAGAAATATGTGTCATGCGGAGATTGGTTGCATGGATACTCATCTGAAATGGAGTAGCATGCAAGTCAAGGGAAGATCAGATTTCTGAAGATTGGATCTCTGAAAAAGGCAGGATTGACAGAGGACGCTGATCCATTAGTGTGGGAAGATCCCAAGTAGGCAAGATATTATGTCAGTTACTTGTGAGTTATGTCAGTTATTCAATCATCAGTTATGCAGTCAGTTACTTTTGAGTTATGTAGTCATCTTGACAAATTTACCTGTTACAATAAACTGACCCTATAGGTAGAGAGAAATATGAAGTGAGTTACACTAAGGGCTTGCAGTCTGCAAGTGTAAGGCCTGGGATGGAAAAAATATTGAGAAAACTGTGGAAGGACTGTTCATAGGAAAGTGCAGAACCCATAGGCACTCATATACGAAAGCTATCTGTTGTCTTTTTTACTGTTGTAAAGTGTTAATTTTGATAATAATGAAAGCTTCATTGTGCGGTTTCAATGATTTTGGGGTGTATGTCTTGCTTTTTAAATAGTTCAAAGCTATCAGATAAACAGATCCAATTCTATGAAAGAAAAAACAAATTCCACCCTTTCATTTTCAGCTTTCACATTCCATGTTCTAGTTTTTAGGAGCAGTTTTGTTTAGTTCAGATTTCCTGCATTTATAGCGGTGAGAATATTGGAAGTTTCTCTGTTAGTAGCAGTTTTCAGCATTCAAATTTGAAAAGTTGAACAAAATTGCAAAATTACTGATTTTGGGTACAGAATTAGTCATGCACAGACAGATGGATTGATTTTGAATAAATTGTTATTGTATTTGCATCTTTGTTTATTGAATTCCCACTGTATATCATGTGCTAATCCTGAATGATGTAAATGACTGTATTATTTGTTCATTCTAAATGCTGGAAATCTCACTAACACTTGAATATTATACTTGTCAGTTAACTCTGTAGTTTTTATTTGTTTCCTTGACCTTGCAATGGGCCTTTTGGGAAGGAAATTCACGTTCTGGCATCTCTCAGTGCAAGTGTAACATGTCCATCTTACACGTGGCACAACAATACCTTGAATCTGTAGATGCTTGTGATATTTTCTGTCAATACGTCATTCTGGCTACTAAGGTATTGAAATATTAATTTAATATTCTTACGACAAAAGATGCCCTTTCATGTTTTGCTCTATTCAGTAGTAATTTGTATTATGCTCGGGCTGATCTTATTTGATGTAACTAATATCTGAACAAGGCAAGCAAATGGTGTGGAAAACATTTCCAGTCATTAGTTTCTACAACAAATGATTCAAAAGAGGAAAGCCATTCGAGTACTTTCATTCAGGTATGAGGTATGTCTTTTGCAGTCATATTTTTATAGATGTGTGGGTTGTTTACTGTAATATCACGTAAAAAGGCCATTATTGTTTAGTTATTTTAAGACAATTGACCAATTTCCAGCATAAAGGTATTAATATCATCTTTTGGAGCGATGCTTGGATTTTTTCAGTTATAATTATTACCCATTTATAAAAAAATCAACCTTCTGTTTAGAAAAGGAGTTAGAAGGCTGTTAAACTGCACAACCATTTAAACGGAATTTTATCACAAGGCTCAACACTTTTTCTTGGGATGGATTGGAATTCATAGCAGCTACTTATTTTTCCAGAATTTCAGCAGTGAGAAGCTGTTGGGAAGGCTTCTTTCCCATTTTAAAGTTTTGAGTGTGAACGCACATGAAACTTTGAAACTGATCCTAAAAACAGTCAATAACAGTCGAAACACATCTGTGTTGATATTGGAGTGCACCTTACATGATATAACCTCAGAAAGTGCACTGCAGAAATCGGCATAGGGAATAGATGCGCACATCAAGGAAAACATGTTGAAGTAACTGAAAAAATTGATGCTGCACATTCATCATTAGTATGTTTAAATAGATATTTAAGGGTGAGGATGTGTGCTCGCTGGGCAAGCTACAGCTCTTGCAAACTGCCCCAAAACTGCTCTTTGTTACAAATTGAATGTGAAATGAGATCTATACCCATGTATTTATAGATGACATTTGTCCAAACTAACATTATAAGGGCAGGTTGACCTTGTCTCTCATATTCCAATGACACCTCAATGTAGGCTGTAATCAACATGGATCCCAAGCATACTACAACACGGTAATCCATTGGGTCCTAGAGAAAACCCTAAGGATTACCTAGAGCCAACTATCCATAAAATGCTCCACCACAAGAGCCAATGGATAACCGCTTCGAAGGGATCAATATACCAATCTCATCAAGACCGTGTAAATGCTCACCACAAGTATCTAGGATTGAGTAAGATGCTCATTCTGAAGAAGCCAAAGATGTTTTCCATAAGGTTCCAAAGGTGCCTATTACAAAAGGGCCAAATATCAAAGGTTCTGACCACAAGGAGCCAATATCGTGAAGTACTCTTCCAGAAAGAGCCAAAGTTCCATCATCATATCAAGAGGCAATAATGGTATCTGATCAATCCATAAGCAGTGCTCTCCTAAGATCCAAGGATGATTCTTCAAGAAGTCTCCATTAACAGCAAAAGATGGAATTAATATAGGTTGGATGCTCACCCTCGAGTCAAGTGTCACCCTCCACAAGCTAAAGATGAAACCGACATAATTGCATCAAGAATCATCATTGTCATATACATAATCTGAGAAGAGGAAAGGACAAAGCGATGTTTCAGGAACTCCGAAGTCAATATACGCCATGAGAAGTACCCAACCATGAACCGGTAAAGTCAATTGCATCTGCTCTATATCAAGGTGCGGCAAGAAGCAAGACATCTCGAAGATAAGAATAGTTGAAGATGATGATCACACATGCTTCAATGTCAAACCCCATACTCAATCCACAATATCTGCCTGAAACTGTCACCAAACATAGGGTCGGTACAAAATCATTCAATCCTGCAATCATCACACAAGGAAAAGTGCTCCAACCCATACAAGAAATATCAATGTTCTTGCTCATGTAAAAGGCATGGAAGGTAATTGGCTATTTAGTGTAGAGGGTTAGCTACCCCCTGTCATTCTTAGTCTAGGATACAGTGGCATATACACATTACCAGTTTTCTTTCTATTGCTGGAGGTCACTTGTGGATGATAGGAGAGGCTCAAGGAATACCTTGCTTCCCCCTAGGATTGTTTGACGCATAAAGATGCCAATCCTTCTTTTACTCTGACTATGAATTAGAGTAGAGCCTAGATATCCATCAAGCCCCTTCTCTTGGCTCAGTGGTTGTTCCTTTTGGTGAGGGGCTTTCCATTTTCAAGGTTCTTAGGTTATCCAACACGTATTTGCATTTGGCACTATATGACTTTGTTCATATTGACTTGTCTAGGTTTTACCGCTATGTTATTACCTTTTTCTATTTTAGTTTGACACTAAATTTTTGTTCTTTTTTAGTTTTCCTACTTTGCTTTGTAACTTGATGTATTTTTGAGTCCCATTAACTTACATTGGTCATTCATAGAAATTAATATATTTTATCTGTTTCTTTGTTTATGTCCGTTGTCAACAAATGTGACAACATTTCAAGAGTGATAAAATCTGTTTAGATTTTAGGGTGACAGAAATGAGTGGTCTTAGTGCTGTTTTGCATACGGGGCATTGGATGCTTAATGTATGCTCTTGTCCATGAATTTATGCTACTTGCACAAGCCTAAATGTCTAATTTTTTGCATGATGGGATTATGTGATCCATAATCGACATATGGACATTCCATAGTATGACTATGATTCATAAATGCGGATCACTTACCCTTTGTGTTGTTTCCAAGTGCTATGGTCTTGAAATAACACCCATAAATGCTGTAACTTGATGCTTCTCAGTTCTTATGACTGTCATCTACAACATATAGCTTATTCTGCAAACCTTCGTACGCTTCACTACAAGCTACAAACCTTGCATATCATACTTCACATTCTAACCATGCTACTACCCAACATGACTGCAGTTCAAATTCGCACAACAGTAGAGCACAACAAATATAATGTTCTTAAATCTTATGAGAGAATGTATCTAATAAGCTAATTCCTACCTGCTGTTATGAACAAGTGCCATCCTTGTATTTATGATTTGAATAAGTACACATGCTATCTCGAGTGTTTGAGATATGATACTAGTTGCAAAAGATAGAAGTAATCAACAGTGAATCAAACAGAACACAAGAGAGAGACATACACTGGGAATTACCTTGGAGAAACCCAATGTGGGAAACTTGTAATGTCCCCTTTTAGGCTCTAACTGAAACAAAAGGGAAATTGCACAAACCCCAATAGATAATAAACTGAATTTTATAACAGCCAACTGAAAATTAGGACAGCAAGGTACAACAGTCTGATTTTTTGTTACAACGATAAGGAAAATGCAATATCTCTCCAAAAATGCATCATTCACACCATCCAAAACATTTGGGGACACTTAGAAATATTTTAGAACCAATATTAACCAAGAAATCAGCCTTCAAACTCCAACTGGATTTTATTTTAAATAAAATAACAATAGATAACACGCTTACAAAAGTTGTTTGAAATGAATGATTCCAAGCTCAAAAATGAAGTCCAAATATAGATTCCGACTGCTAAAAATATAAGGAATGCAATGTCGCCGTGCCCTAGAAACCGCCTAACTCCTCCATAAGGTGGGTCGCTCCCCTAGGAGAGGGGCTGAAAATTATTGTAGAATCAAACCCTAGTTGAAAATTTGCAAAATCAATCTTCTTGAAGCTCATTGGAAATCCTAGGATGGAGAATCCTCAATGAATTGAAGAGTTCTCGTTCTTTAATCAAACAAGGTTTTTGTTTTCCTTGTTGGCAACACCAAATGATTTTTGCCCTTAAGTGGAAGTAGTTGAGCAATTGTTGGCTAGATTTTCTGCATAGTTGAAAACCTAGGCAGTCATGAGATAAATCTCTCTCATTTACCGGTGAGGCTCCCGTGTCAGATTTGTCAATAAAATATGCTAGTATCTATTTGGGGGTTTTACTTTAACTATTCAGCTCATGAACCATAGCTGTATAGCTTTGCAGCAAGTAAACAACTGTTTAAGAAATGAAATATTTATAGAAGAAGGAAATAATAAAACACAGGGAAGAAATGGAGAAGATGTGCAACCCAATCAATAGATAACAAAGTTGATTGCATGCACATAGAAGAAACCGATAGATATAAACACACAGAATTATAAGCAAAGGTAACTCCAGATCTAGATCTAAAATAACACAAAGTTTATTAGAAGATCTAAGATAGAAAGCGAGGAACAAAATGCACTGTGACACAAAGTTCTCTGGAAATCTGCTCCTTTATATTCCTTTGCTTCAAGTGGCTATCAGGGGTTTCAGCACAAAGTCTGGAACACAAGAATGCTGCTTACAAATTTTGATTTTTAACCCAAAGGTTCTTCCTCTACTTATAGAATGTAGAGGGGCAATTACAAGTCGGAAGCTTTTAGTTGAACTGACACATGTGGAAGTGGGAAAGGAAACAACTGGCAATCTCCCTCTTGAAATTCCTCTTTGCATGACATGCATGATTTGCAACTGAAAATAGAACCTTCTATTTTGTACGTCTTCCACCTATCTCCAAGTAGTTGACTTCTTCAAGTAACGACTTTTAAACCAATCACTTAGGTTTTATAATTTAATTGATCGCTCAATTACTTTGTCGGAGGAAATAAGAGAAAGAAGAAGAAAGATGAAAGCTGCAGTCTTGTGCTTTTTCATATTCTGCATGCAGCTGATTCTTTTGCCTTTGATTCTCACCAAGCTGGATCTGGAAGCATCTGGAAGCGGCTGGATCTGGAAGTGTCTGGAGGCGGCTGGATCTGGAATTTTGCTTACGAGTGTTGCCTTTGACATGTCTTGCAGTTCTTCACCTGTACATGCATCAGTGCAATGTCTGCCGTAAATAACTCATCATTTTCTATTTTTAATTGCATATGAGCAATTAAAAATTCTGGAAAGCACTTTGGGTGAATGCAACTTCAATGAAGGCTTCAACTGGAAGATTGGGAGCACATGCACAAGATCTTGGAAGAAATTTTCCACGCACTAACTTCTACATGGGCTGCATCAGAAACAAGAGGATGAATTTTTGCCGGAAGCTTTTGCAATTATGAGATCTGGATCTGAATCTGGATCTGGGCCTAGATTTGTGTCTCCGATGTCAGAAAATTTGGAAGTAATGCATGATTCCGCTCAGCTTTCTCGTTCATCCCGCTTTGCCATGGCTGGAGCAATCTTTGTCTTGAACAATTCTTTTCCTCTGTATTCGGCCGGAATTCTTCACAACCGGTGCAGATCAGGATAATTCTTCAGATTCGGAGGATATGTTCAATGTATTGGACAGTGATTTAAGCTCCCTTTCTCTTATAAAAGCACTTGTGATGAATTCCTGCAATTAATTCAGACAAAGATGGCAACAGGAACATGAACAGTAGATTTTAATCAGAAAAATCTGCATATATCAAGTTTGCTGCCCCAAAATTTGATGCTTTATTTGTAAGCAAAACAAGCATGAATTTTACCAATTTTACTTGAGCACCTGTACCACTATGCAGACAATTATTCAAACACAAATCAAGCTCCTTCAAACCTAGGCGCCAAATTTGGAAGCTTCCAGCATTAATTACACCTTCTTCTGAGCAAAATTCCTCTTCAAATGGGGCGCACTTTTTGTCTGGGCTGCACTTCTCTGCTTTTTGAATTAATTAATTCATCCTTATGGCAACCCCTGCTTATATAATCCACATAATTCTATAAGTAATTAATGCCTTTCCTATTTCTGGCAATTAATTAATTATTAAATAAGCTTTACTCTTCAAATGGGGCGCCTATTTTGTGCATGTTCATGTCTGCCATTAAATAAATTAAATTTATTTAATTTTAACCTTCTGCTTCCAGTTAACTCAAGCCTCATAGTATGCTTTGACCTTAGCCACTGAAAATAGGAATTAATTAAATCATTTAATACTTAAAAAAATACTATTTTCCTCCCAAATGGGGTGCACTTTTTTTGTCATGAAGGGGTTGCATTAAATAAATAATATTTATTTAATTTTAGAATTTCTAATTCCAATTTCCTTTATCCACGTTTCCCTTGTTGACTTTTCCTCATGCTTGGGCACCAAAATTGGGTGAATAAATACTATTAAATATTATTAAATGCATTATTATTCACCCAAGGTGGGTCGCACTTTTTGGCAAGGGTGAATTCTATTTTTAAAAGCCAATTAACAATGGGATTATTCATCCTGCACCACAGCTCCAAAAATCCCATGATCCACTTAAGCTGTTTGACTTTCATAATGGGATTATTTACCCTGCAAGGCAGATAAGAAAATCCCATCAATGCCTTAAGTGATTTTTCTTTTATTTCACAATGGGAATTTTTACCCTGCAAGTCAGGTAAGAAATTCCCGTCTTACCTGTTGCCTCCAATTTTCCCATTGTGACTTAAGTGACGTTGTTTCCATGGGAAAAAGTACCCTGCTAGGCAGGTATAAAATTTTCATCTGCCTGCTACTTCCAAAAATCCCATGATCCACTTCAAACCCTCTTTTTCTAAAAATGTGGCCAACCCAGAAGAAGCTTTTTGGTGCACTACTTCATCTTTTTTGAGAGAACCAGATCTCTGATGGCGAATTCCTTCTGGCACAATGTGCATAGGTGATCTCCAGATACTCTAGGCCAAGAATCAGGCCAAATTGGCAAAGGAATTGACCAGATAAATTTCACAGAAAATAAAACAGGAAAATACAAAAAACACGAAACATTGCCAAAAGTCACAAATAAAGCCCAGGATCCATTCCTGGTTAAAACCCTACTGGTATATTGGAATATTGACCTGTATGATCACAACAGGGTTAAACCGGAGCACAAATTGCCTCAAATGGGACTCAAAATAATTAAATACAAATTTCCCGTAGGCAAACCCCAGTGACAGAATATAACAATTTTGGGCATCTGGGTATTTGGCGAAATTGGCTAATTTGACTCTCTGGGATTATCTTGACACAATACAGAAACTTTTTGGCAATAACAACACAAAGCGACCTATTATTTTAAAAGTACGGTAGTCTCAGATTTCAGGGTGAAATCTGGGGACACCAGCAATCAACCCAAAAACCATGCAATTTTAATTTTAGACAAGATGATGATGATACATAAATGGGCCAAGCGACTCATTTTTATACCTTGTTGTGGCACCAAAACCAATTAGAATGCTTCCAAACTAGGACCAACCTCATAAGGATATGTCTCTTCTATTTTACCTTTGGATTTTCATCTTCTTAACCCATCCAACCTGACTTTATATGGAAAACTACTAAAGATGTATGCAATGCTCACGAAAATAACTGAAAAACATGGCAATTACTTCTCTTGCTCATTTCCTTCTTGCTCATGGGAAGTGGAATGGGCTCAAGGTCTTCCAATCAAACTAGTTTGGAAAAGGGGACATTACAGTCCTCCCCTCCCAAATTTGTTTTCCCTGAAGCAAATGCAAGCTCTCATGCCCAAGTACCATCATGCCAAATTGAAAAATTATGTTGTAATGTTCCAATAATCTAGAGCCTGTACCTGTCAAGTGAAAGTGCTCTTGCCAAAACAAAGCTTTTATATATGCTATCCCTCTTCTTATTAATGTACTTTGGCAGACTGTGAAGTTTAACAAATTCCTTGAAAAGAAATTAGTTGCTATCTCAATTCTGCCCTCTTAACCTTCACCATTCAAAATAGCATTAGCAACTTTTCTCCTTGCATTCTTAGCTATACACAAAGCTTTCCAATCTGCTGTAATCTTAGTCTTAAAACGAAAAATTGAGAAATAATCAAGAGCTTGACAAGCTTAAAAACATTCCAATGTGGCATCTTCACTTCCCGTTTCAACTTTGTCAACTATGGTGGAAGAGCATCCTCTAACCATACACATGAATACAATTGAAATAGTGTGGGTGTTACTAAAAATGATGACAACAACTTTAATGGTGGCAATTCGATGCATGGCTGTCTTGGAAGCACTTCTTCCAACATTTGGTGGCGGCAATACATCATCTCGCATTCCCTCCGTGCTTTGTTGGAGATCCTTTGCAATCACAAACTTGTTATCGTTCATTATGTCATCTTCATCTTCAGTTGCAACCTCATATGCTCCATCATTTGCTTAGGGGAAAAGGAAACTCAGCTGCTCTTTCTGTTTTAAACTTGTACTTGCACATGAAACAAACTCATTAAAAAAACAAGCGTTTTCCTCATCATCGCTTTTTCTAATGAAGCTTCTTCAACTTTTGCACCATCTAATGAACGGGGATTTGGCTTCCTAGATAGAGCATCCCCAACCACTTTATTTTCTCCCGTCACATTCTGGTATATACATATAGCTCTACCATTCATTCCCTGTAATGTCCTCAATGGAGGATTTTCAAACCCGAAAGGGAACACCTGTAAAATCTAATTTACGACAGCCAATTGGTTGAATAAAATAAAAATATATTATGTAGATATGATTTTTTAAAAAAAATGGTGATTTGATCTAGAGATGAACAACCTTCAAATCTGATCTGAACTTGACCAAATCTTGGCCAAAATAATCAAAATTGATTATGAATGAATGAATACCAAAATATATAATTTTTGGACCCAAAATAAGTGTTGGAAATTTATTAAAAATCTGCAAAAGTATAATTTACAAAAATGGCCAAAAGGAAGTGATCCCAATCCCAAATCCACTTAAACAAAGCTGAATATGGCCTCCAAAATTATCACAAAAATGTTGGTGATGAGATCTGGGACAACCGTGCCCTAGAATGTGTCAAACTTCACCCACAAGGGTGTAGATAACCCTAGATTGGCTGAATTTGAAGGTAAAAATCTGCCCCAACACTTGTGTCTTCAAACCCTATCTGGAAATGCCTCAAATCTGTAACATTGGGTCTTCAATCATTGCTGAAATTTTGAAATACTCCTTGAAACTCAATAAAAACCCTTGAATAGAGCTTCCTCACACAAATGATGAAAAGTTTTCGTTTTTCAACCTTGACAATAGAGGGTTTTCGTCTTGTAATGCAAAACATCAAAGGATTTTCGTCCTTTGAGGTAAAAATGGAAAACAAATAGCTCAACCAAATTTCAGATATGAAAATATATAAAAGTGCTGCCTTTTCCAAGTGTGGCGACTTCCTTTTATAATTTCTCTTGGCATCTTTGCCCACACAAAGGCCCAATCAACTCTCTTCACTTTATTTAATATTTTCCCCTTGTTTTATGTCCCTTATATGGGTCACATTTTTCACTAGGGGGAAATAAAATAAAGTGACTTTTTTAATTTATTAATTTATTACTAATAAATTAGTAAAGAGCTTACGATAAAATTATTATGCACTTTGAATTAACTTATTAGGATTAGTTTCCATTTTTTCCATTTCTTTAGCTGTCGGGAAACCAATAATAGGCTAAGTGTCTTTGAGCTGTTATGTTCGAGAAGGGGATATTACAATCCTCCCTTCCCCAAATTGCTTGTCCTCAAGCAATTGTAACTCATATGTTGAAGTGCCATCTCCAAAAGGTAAAACATGCTATAGTGCTCCAAGAGTTTTGATCCTGTGCCTGTCAAATGAGAGAGTTCTTGCCAACATATATAGTTCTCATGATGCTCATAATCATGAATTTAGATCAAGGGGTGCACATGCTCCATATTGCAAACTTCATCCTTTATTTTATCATGCTTCTCACGAGGAAAACAAATTTGAAATGGTTTAATATGCAATAATAAATATGACATGTTACCATTCCTTTCATACCTTGGAGTGTCATCAAAATCTTCATTCCCTTTTGCCTTCATGATATCTTGGCTTTGCTATACCAAATCCTCATCTTTTTTGTCCAAAATAGGCTGAATATCATCATGATAGAACTGCTATAATAAGAAAGAGGATGTATCTCTTACCACACAATCCGCATCTCATGCAATCTGCCCTTCTTTGAAAGAAATTTCCATACTCTTGGCTGTCACAACTTGAGGAGTACCATTCCTCATACCTTGTAGAACAACTTCCTTGTCTTGCATCTTGAATTCCAACGCCATACCTTGTTTAGATATTTTTAGAATGTTTTTGTGGCTCTTACTGAAGTCTAATCCATCATCAAACAAATAAAGAGTGTTACCTTAGGTTGCATGTTCCTTAATTTCCTTCTCATTCCTTGACACATGCCCCATGATTTCTCCAAACCCTTGTGTCTTTATGGTGCTTTTTGGAAAATCAGTCAAGGGATCTATTTTGGTAATGGTGATGGGGGCTTCTACGTATCCTGTGAGTTTTTACTGTTGAGATCTTCTATTCTTTCTGGTAACCTTACTATTCTTCAACTCGTAGAAATATCTGAAGGACAACATATCTCTCTCTGAAACTGAGGCTTGCATATTCTTCACCCCATGCCTCTATGTCACTTGGTGGATTTTGTTCAATTGATTGTTCCTCTTGCTGAAGGAACTTAGCCCTGAATATTTGAGGTGGAGGTTTGATGGAAGTATTTGCTGAAGCTACGAGCTTCCTTCACCATTGTTGGTTGCACCTTGGTCACCTGCTATATTATGTCCCCGTAGAACCTTAGCCAAGTCCCTGATTGAGCCTGCCAATGCATCACACATTTCCCTTTGAGATTCCCTTATAGATTGCTGCAATTCCCTTTGGCTCTTTGTAATTACTTCTTGCATAAAACTCATCTTATATGTAGGAGGAATTCTCTGATCTAAATCATCCATGGTTCCTTTGCCTAGAGTCTGATTTCTTCTTTGAAAAACCCGAGTCATTTTTCCTTGTGCATCAAGATCTGATATTTATTTATTTTTATTATATTTCTCCCACAGGCTGGCAAGGATCACCGCTCTGATACCACTGTAATGTCCTCAATGGAGGATTTTCAAACCTGGAAGGGAACACTTGTAAAATCTAATTTATGAAAGCTAACTGATTGAATAAAATAAAAATATTTTATGCAGATATGTTTTTTCCATAGCTGGCAAAGATCACAACTCTGATATCATTGTATTTTTATTCAAAATCTGCAGAAACCAAGTTACAGACATGGCTAGAAAAAATGTTTCCAATGCCCAAAGCAGATGCAAATAGGATGGAATTGACCTCTAAAAATATGGCAATGAAGATGGAGAAGAGATCCGGATCAGCCGTGCCCTAGAATGCGTCAAACTCCACCCATAAGGGTGTAGATAACCCTAGATCTAACTGAATTTGAAGGTAGAAATTTGCCCCAACACTTGTGTCTTCAAATCCTATTTGGAAATGCCTCAAATCTGCAATATTGGGTTTTCAATCACTGCTGAAATTCTGAAATACTCCTTGAAGCTCAATAGAAACTCTTGAATAGAGCTTCCTCACACAAAGGATGAAATTTTTTTGTTCGTCAACCTTGACAATAGAGGGTTTTCGTCCTCTAATGCAATATATCAAAGGGTTTTCGTCCTTTGAGGTAAAAATGGAAAGCAAATAGCCCATCCAAATTTTAGATATGAAAATATATAAAAGTGATGCTTTCTCCGAGTGTGGCGACTTTCGTTTATAATTTCTCTTGGCATCTTTGCCCACATAAGGGCCCAATAGCTCTCTTCACTTTATTTAATATTTTCCCTTGCTTTATTTAGTATTTTCCCCTTGCTTTATTTAGTATTTTCCCCTTGCTTTATGTCCCTTACATGGGTCGCATTTTTGACTAGGAAGAAATAAAATAAAGTGGCTTTTTTATTTTATTATTTTATCACTAATAAATTATTTAAGTGCTTATAATAAAAGTATTATGCACTTTTAATTAACTTATTAGGATTAGTTTCCCTTTTTTCCATTTCCTTAGTTGTCAGGAAACCAAGAATAGGCTAAGGGTCTTCGAGTTGTTATGTTCGAGAAGAGGATATTACATTCCCATCTTTATGAAGTTTGTTATGACTATATTAACATTTAGCTGAATACTTGTATAAATTGTTGGAGACATAATTGAGTCAATCTTTTCATGTTGACTAAATTGACTATATGATGCCAATCGAGTTCATATCTTGACAATCTTTGGTTGAATTTCAACACCTTCCATTACATGCAACAAATTCAATCTTTCTTTTAGGCTGCACAGACCATGTCTGAAGCATTGCCATTTCCTACTAAAATTCAAAATTTTAGTGGCCAAAAATATCTTGTGATAACTACACATACCTTATCAATGTCACTACGAGAAGAGCACCTCTTCCTTGCGATCAAAATCCACTTGGTGGCTACAAATAGAATGTGGAACAAGTTGGACACATTGGTAGTAATAACCACAAGATTCGAGACAACTACTGTAATGATTTGGAGGTCTTGATTAACATTACCCAAGCTCATCTCAGTTGTGTTAGGATGAATTACACCACAAAACTCCCATTGAATCCATGTCTCATTTGGCATTCTTGATAAGTGTGTTTTAGAGAACCAACCCCTCATAGACCAAACAATAACATGATACATTACTTCAATTTGGTTCATGAAAACTGAATTATTGCATACCTTGTTTCCACACCAAGTTGTGGGAAATTGTTGTGTCTTCATGAAGCAAGGAATGGTGAAGTCATTAAGTGTAATCTCAGCCTTCTTAAAATCTTCCCTTAGGTTGCAAATGAAATGTTGGCCTTCCCTGCCAAGTGTGAACTGGTTGGAATAATCTTGACACCACCACTTACAATAATGTGAAGTACCATTCCTTCTCTAACACAACCACTTAATGCTTTAACATGCTTATCAAGTCCCCCTTTTATTATCCATGCAACCAAATTTATATTTTAAGTAGATGAATTATCTATAACTTTCACATATTGAAAGTAACTTGAGTCCCTCAAAATCATAGCAAGCCGATTCATAAAATCTTGACTATCAAAATGACATCTAGTTTGCTTATCATCTTTACACCTTAAGTATCCAACTAGAGTTATTTTCTTTTGGCCATTCCCTACGATCTTGTCTTCATGTGTGAAACTGAACCCCTAGGAGTGCTTCATCAACCGAGAACATTGACCCTTCACCATGTGGTTAGAATGCACAACAAACCCTCTATGATTGCTCATAAATTTCCTTTCGATCCAAGTGCCCAAGATGGAGAACACAATAGCGACATTAATGCCTCTATACACTTTGACCCTCAAAAGATCACTTGGATCCCATATGCAAAAACAAACTTGAGCTTGCATCAAAGGATCTACACGCTCTTTCAAAGTGTTCTTCACTCTATCACCCTTTCCAGTATGACGACCACATAATTGAATTGACTTGCTAGGAAGAAACAAATCCACAACAGGTTCATACCTTTGGCTGTCCTCAACATGTTCCTCTTCCTTTGCCGATTGAAGCTTGGTTGCGATATTTTCCACACTTCCATCCTTGCGACGCAAAATTACTGAGCTAGGATCAACATTCTCCTTCCTCTAAGAATCTTTATCTTCAACAAGTGAAGCCCTTTCCGCCTTGACTTCATCTATACTTTGTTGACATATGTATGGAGCATCTTCATAATTCTTGTCGGAGTCATGAAAACCATTAACTTGCTCCTTATAGGTCACTGTTCTAAAAATTCCAGCCAGATGAAAATCAACATTAGCAATTGGTAAAGCCCCTTTTTCATGTGTATGTCCCTCAACATGGTCTTCTTAGAACTCCATCTCATAACTCTCTTGTAGATCTGATTTTTCTGTTTCTGGTTCAGGCCCCATGATTTCTTCCTTAACCTCTTGAGGTGTTGATGTAACTGCTACCTTGGCCGGTTCTTTTTCTTCTTCCAGGAGAAACTCTTTTTGGTTTGGCTCCTTGAAAACTTCTTGTGTTCTAGAGTTTAACCCCAACATCTTCATCCATACACTGACTGTCCCTTTGATGGAGCCCTCAAATGTGGAGAGTATCACTTTTCCCAAGGCACGATGAGGATCCACTTGTGGCGCTTGATATCTAGGATCGGGCCTTGACCTACTCTTGCTGACTCCTATGAACTTTGCAAGAAAAATGGCATCACAAATTTCCTTTGGAAGAGCCCTATACTTCTCATAGCTGGCCACAATGTTGTGATCCACTGAATGCCTTGTTTCGACCTCCAGAATGACTTCTTTCTTTTGTAAAACCTAGGTCGCTAATCAATGTTGTCTCTACTAAGTTAGTAGATGTTTTCTTTGTCACCGTCTTGCATGAATATCCCCATGCTGGGAAAATCAATGTTTTGATACCACTGTAATGGTCCCCTTTCCGACTCTAATTGAAGCAAAAGGGAAATTGCACAAACCCCAATAGATAGTAAACTAAATTTTATAACAACCAACTGAAAATTAGGAGAGCAAGGTACAACAGTCTGAATTTTTGTAACAACAATAGGGAAAATGTAATCTCTTAAAAAATGCATCATTCACACCATCCAAAACATGTAAGGATACTTAGACATATTTTAGAACCAATATTAACCAAGAAATCAGCCTTCAAACCCCAACTGGAAATTATGTAATTAAATAAAATAACAATAGAGAACACCCTTACAAAAGTGGCTGAAAATGAATGATTCCAATTCCAAAACTGAAGTCCAAATAAAGATTTTGGCTGTTAAAAATATAAGGAATGCAATGATGGCTGAGTTGGATGTCGCTGTGCCCTAGAAATCCCCTAACTCCACCACAAGGTGGGTCGCTCCCCTAGGAGAGGGGCTGAAAATCATTGTAGAGTCAAACCCTAGTTGAAAATTTGCAAAATCAATCTTCTTGAAGTTTGGAAATCCCAGGATGGAGAATCCTCAATGAATTGAAGAGTTCTTGTTCTTCAATCAAACAAGGATTTTCGCCCTTAAGTGGAAGTAGTTGAGCAATCAACCTAAAAATCATGTAATGTTAATTTTAGACAAGATGATGATACATAAATGAGCCAAACGACCTATTTTAATACCTTGTTATGGCGCCAAAACCAATTAAAATGCTTCCAAACTAGGACCCACCTCGTAAGGATATTTCTCTTTTATTTTACCTTTGGCTTTTCATCTTCTTAAGCCAACCAACTTGACTAAACTACTAAAGAAGAATGCAATGCTCATGAAAATAACTGAAAAACATGACAATTACTTCCCTTACTCACTTTCTTCTTACCCACGGGAAGTGGAATGGGCTCAAGGTCGTCCAATCGAACTAGTTTGGAAAAAGGGACACTACAAAATTCTAGAAGAGTGAAGTTGTGCTTCCTCGTCTCTATTATCTTCTTTGAGGCCTTCAAGGACACCAACACCAATCATATGCATCCTACACATGCAATGTGCCCCGTAATTTACTTTGGATCACTTATTTCCTTGGCAAAATCAAGTATTTTCCTCAGCCATCTCAGTTGTGTAACCTTCTTCATAAATTGCCTAAAATTTACTTTGCATTTTCTGTGCTCAACTACACTTCAATGCACACAATTTCACTCTGTATGCAAGCTAAGATGGTCAATATAACAACCCTCTATAATCTATGATATAGTTAGAAGACTAACCTAGAGCCTAGTCTCAAGCAAGATATAACCAAGAGGTGTAAATAGTTGTGTATCTAGAAGAGGGTAATCCATGCTCAATATCAAGGGTATAGGGCTAAAAATCCTATATCAAAGATCTGAGGATGGGGTCTTGCTAGGATCCTAAGGGTTTAGAAGTAAAATCTAATCCTAAACTAAAGGTTGTAATGCCATTTTGCGGTAAGCTTGTGCTATAAAGAGAACAATAATGTAATAGACAAAGATATCTTACATTATCCTAGTCCAATACACAATGTATTAAAATAATCAATCGAACCAGCATACAGGAAAGTGTTTAGGTTAGGGATACTTACCTTTTGCGTGAAACTATTGGCAAATTAATCCCCCTTGGTTTGTACCACCTTGTTAAAGATTGTTGTTAGTGGATCACATGAGGGATAGGTAGAAGATCTGTGCAGACCAAAGTTGGGGATTACAAATACGAAGGTAGACCTTGTTGGCTCAACTTCTATAATTAATGCTCCTACTAACCCAATGCTCCAATGATGATCTCCAAGAGTAAGCTCTACTAACCCCAAAACCCTTTAACTTTTTAAAGGTAGATTTGCGATCACAGACAAAGCAAGCTATTCGATGATATATTTGAGAAATGACCATAATGACACCTATAAATAGGGGACAACCTAAAGTCACAATGTAACTTCGCCAATGCTATCGGCCATGGTCATTGACATCATCTGAAAGGGGATGTCTATCAAATGTCATTGACCATGGTCGATAACATCGGCTGCAACTAGTCCATAAAAGGTAAGGGAGATATAAAGTGCAATTATTGAGCTATGAAGTGGTTGTAAGGTGCTAGTAGGAAGGCTAGGGAAAGTGTCACGTTGATCTTTAACGAGGTGCTACAAGTTGACCCATCCCGATCTTTGTGCGCCCCTTAAAATATGCAGGTTTAAGATCTAATTTAACACCAACTTCAACGGGAATGACAACAAGTTTATGCTCAACCGTGTTAAATCTTTTAAGCAAATTCTTAGCATATTGTGATTGACTTGCAACTATTGAGTTCTGATCTTGAAAAATAACCATCCCTAAAAATGATTTAATAGACCTATATAAGACATTTCAAAATGTTTTAATTTAGCTTTAATTTTCAAAATTAAACTATGATCATTGCTAGTAATTGACAAATCATCCACAATATAAAACAACAATAATAATTTTATCATTTTCAGTTTTCAGAAATAAATGATTATCATAACAACAGTTACTGAAACCAAGATTTTGAAAGAAGCCATTTATCTTAGTATACTAAACTCTATAAGCTTGTTTAAGACCATGCAAAGATTTTTAAGTCTACAGACATACAATTATTTACCAGGTTCTATAGAACCTTTAGGTTGTTGCATATATATTTCTTTTTTCAAATCACCATTTAAACATGTATTTTTCACATCCATTTGGTGAATCTCCCAACCATATTAAGCAGCTAATGCCAGGAGAATTCTAATAGTGTTCATTTTGGCTACAGTTGCAAATGTTTCAGCATAATCAATATTGGGTTTTTGATTAAACTCATGAGCTACTAATCGTGCCCTAAATCTATCAATTTCTCCTGCAGAGTTATACATAATCTTATATTGCAGAGTTATACTTAATCTTATATCACCACCTAGATCCTACAATGCTTTAGCCTTTTTTTTGGAGGGACTAATTCCCACTTGTTATTTTTGATAAGAGCATTGTATTCAACTTTCACAGGTTCTTGCCATCTTTCGTCTTGACTAGCTTCCTCGAAAGACTATGGTTTAACCTCATACAGGGTCATCAAGGCATGATAAGTATGTTGACTATGAGTCATCTTTCTAAGACTATCAGGATGGGAGTCCTTAATCAGGTTATGATGAAATATCCCTTTTCCGGATTTATTTTATATTCAAGATTTCCAACCAAATTTTCACAAATAACAATTTGATTTTTTATGACAGCAGTATATAGAAAAATGCGACAGTAAAGAACAGTTATGGCAGCAAGGTATAAAATCAGAAAATAACCAATATCTTCACTTTTATTGCAATTAAACTAACATGCAACAACATGCAAGTAACATGCATCAACAAGCAATTACATGCATCAACATGCAATAACAAGAAGTTTCCACTGATAAAATAGATGATCTCTCTTACTGAATAGGGTTGTCTTCTCTTTTTGGATTTGAAATTGAATGAACAAGCCTCTGAAACTCTGAATTTGACAACCCGATCTGAATAAACTCCACAATAGAAAACTCGGGTTGGATCTTTCACCACCGAAGAGTGCTCTACTAGCTAGAGGTAGATCTTTCACTACCAAAGCTATGGTTCCTGCGGAATTTCACCTCCACAAGCAAGGAAAGCAAGCTGAAAGCTCCAACATAAAGATGGCAAAATGATCCCAGATACTTTTTTCTCCTCAAACACCACCTTTTATAACTTTTTCCATCATAAAAGTGCCCATAAAATCCTAATTCGACCCCCCTTGGAGATATGTCATGTTTTAATCGTCACTTAAAGTGACTTTATTTCTCCTAGGCCAAAAAAAGGTCCACTTAAGTGACCCCAACGAAGAAATAGAACATTACCCCACCTTTTTCACTTAAGTCATCATAAAGTACATGCATAATGCCAAAACATAACATATAAGTGAAATGTAGGTGAAAACCATACCCAATAACCATCTATGCCGCTAGCCCCTCGGGTATGACCAAGGCTAAGACGGAAAACCAGTTGCTAGACCGTGGAGGTAGGAATGGAGACATTACAGTGCGTCCTTCACGAAATTTGCTTATCTTCAAGAAAACGTAACCTAGGGGGCTGTAAAATCTGCTCTCCCTCCCAAGTGGCATCCTCTAGTGGTAAGTCTTTCCACCGCACTAGATATTTTGTGATTACCTTGTTCCGAAGCTTCCTTTGTCTTACCTCAATAATAGATTCTGGTTCTAAGACTAGCTTCCCCTTGTCATCCAATGGTGGTAACTCTGTGGAAGGCACAATATGTTGTCCAAGTGCCCTTTTGAGGCACAAAACATGGAAGACATTATGAATCTTACTGTGCTCTGGAAGCTCCAAATCATATGCTACTGCCCCAACTCTGCGCACTATCCTGTATGGCCCATAGAATCGTGGTTTTAGCTTCTCTGCACCGCTCTTCTTGAGTGAGGATTGTCTGTATGGCTGCAACTGTAAGAAGACCAAATCTCCAACCTCGAATGATCTCTCAACTCTATGCCTGTCTGTATATACCTTTTGCTGATTCTGCGCTTTCTGTATCTTCTCCTTGAGAGCCTTTAGAATGTCCTGGTTCTCCTGTACCCAATCACGAGCTTTGGGGGCTCGGTTATCTGATAATACTAGGTCTACAAATGAGGATGCCTCACTAACCATATAATGCTCGAAAAGGAGTCATACCAATACTCATCTGGTAGGTGGTATTGTAACAATATTCACCCATATGTAGCCATTTGGCCCATGCACGCTGATGTCTTGCAACATAGCTCCATACCTACAAGCCTGAAGATCTCCTGCCAGAATGTACTCATGAAAATCTTAACCCTATCGCTGACAATACTCTTAGGCAACTCATGATGCCTTAAAATACCTGCGAAGAAAGTCTGAGCCACCTGCGTTGCCTTATGCCTTGAAGGCATAGAAAGGAAATGGGCATATTTAGTCAACCGATCAACCACCACATATATGCAATCGTGCCCATACACTGAGGGAAGACCTGTGATAAAATCCATGGATATATCTCCCACTTCTGTTCCGGAATAGACAAAGGTTGTAGAAGTCCTGCTGGGAAAGAGTGCTCCGCCTTGGTTTGCTGACAAACCAAACACTCTTTCACATGGTTAAGGACATCGTCCTTTAACCCCTTCCATGTGAATCTCTCTCTGATGTACCAATATGTCTTAAAATATCCCAGATGTCTAGCCAAGGGTGTATCATGCATTGCTCAAAGGATCTTCTCCTTCATTTTGGACTCTGGTACAAGGAAAATTCTATCCTTGTAGTAGATGAGGTCGTCCACAACTCTGTATTGATCATCCTGAATAATGCCATCCATAATCTCACATGCAAATTGATTTGTGGAGTATTCAACAAGTATATGAGCCTTCCAATTAGTTGAAATCTTTGACATAAAGCAAATCATAGAATCAAAGCAAGGTCTCCTAGACAGTGCATCAACCACCACATTATTCTTACCTTTCTTGTATTCTATGTCGAAATCAAAAGCCTGTATCTTGTTTACCGATCTTTGTTGGCGGTCATTGAGATCCTTTGCTCCAAAAAGAACCTCAAGCTATTGTGATCCGTATGAACCACAAATTTGCTGCCCACTAAATATTGTCTGAATTTGACCAATGCATGCATAATGGCCAACATCTCCTTGTAAATTGAGAATTCTCTCTCTACTGGACTCAATTTCCGACTCTCATAGGCAATGGGATGCCTATCCTGCATGAGCACTGCTCTAACACCCACTCTTGATGCATTGCACTCGAGTACAAATGGCCGAGTGAAATCTGACAATGTAAGAACTGAACAAGAACTCATCACCCCCTTATGGTGATCAAAAACTTGCCGTGCTGAATTTGACCAAGCAAAAACCCCCTTCTTGGTCAAGTTTGTCAGGGTGCAGTCAAGCGAGAGAAGTTCTTCATAAACCTCCTATAATATGTGCATAGTCCCAAGAATCCTCTCAAGTGTGTAAAAATCCTAGGTGGTGGCCAATCAAAAATCGCCTGAATCTTCTCCCTATCCACCTTGACTCCGCCTCCTCCAATCACATAGCCCAAATATAGCAACTCTGTCATACCAAACTCGCACTTAGAAGCTTTCGCATAAAGTGAATTAGCTTCCAAAATTCCCAACACCTCATCAAGATGTTGAATGTGATCCTCCCACGTCCTACTGTAGACCAAAATGTCGTCAAAGAAGATCAATACAAACTTCCGCAAATGGCGGTTGAACACATGGTTCATGCAGGACTGAAATGTGGCCGGTGCATTAGACAACCCGAATGACATCACCAAAAACTCGAAGTGGCCATAGTGGCACCTGAAAGCTGTCTTATGCACATCCTCCTCTCTAACCTTGATTTGGTGATATCCATATCGCAAGTCTATTTTGGAAAAATAGACTGCTCCATGTAGCTCATTTAGTAGTTCATCAATGCGTGGCACATGATACTTAGTTTTGATTCTCTTCTTATTCAGTGTATGGTAATCTATGCACATTTGCATGGTTCCATCCTTATTCTTCACCAACACCACTGAAGAAGCAAAAAGACTAGAACTAGGTCTAATATGACCCATGTCCAGAAGCTCGTGTATAGTCCTCTCAATCTCATCCTTAAACCGTTTGGGGTGACGGTAAGGAGTAGTAACCACTGGCTTGCTGTCCCCAAGCTTGATCACGTGCTCAAACCCCCTGTCTGGTGGTGCCCCTGGAGGTATGTCTTGAAAAACTGCATTGTGCTTGTCCAATAGGCCTTGGACATCCACATGATACTTTGGACGGTCATTCCCTATATTCTTGGTCGAAACCAAGCATTGAACGGCCCAATCCACCTCATCGTACCGAAAGATCCTCTCCATCTTCTTAGCTGTGACTACCTTGGGTGCTCCTGTAGATAGACCCCTCAAGGTCACATTCCTGCCCTCGGACTTGAATTTCAGCTCCATCGTCCGAAAGTTAGTACGAAATTCGCCAAGGGATTGAAGCCACTGAACTCCCAACACTACGTTGGTCTCTCCAATGCCGACAATATAGAAGTCATCAGTAGTGGTGTAGTTCCCCGTGGTGATGCTCAACTACGGAACTTTACGGGTGCATCTCATAGACTCACCATTGGCTACAACAATGTTGAAGCCCTCAAAGTCCTCTGTTTGTAGGCCGCGTCTCTCAACCAAGGATGCATCAATAAAGTTGTGGGTAGCCTCACTATCAATAAGTACCACAACACGCTGCCCCTGCATAACTCCCCTAACTCTGAATGCCTTATACCTCGGGGTACTAGACAAAGTGGCTATAGTCTCCTGAGGGAAAACCTCCTCCTGCTCATCAGTACCATCCAAAGCATCTTCATCTCCGTCATCCATCTCTTGGGTCTCTAGTTGCTCATCTCCATCACTCTCTCTCTCTCTCCTCCTCAAAGACCTCAATGAATTGGGCCTTGCCCTTTCCTGTGCAATCATGTCCCGGGGCCCACGGTGAACAACAATAGAAACAAAGTTTCTTTCGCCTCAGCTCATCCCTAAGCTCTCGTAAAATAAACGGATTGCTAGCTGTCTCCTGTCTTTGTGGTGGCCCCTTCGACTGGAAACCATCAGGTCTAGATGGGGGTCCTCTTTGCTGAACTCAAGGTGGAAACCTCGGCTTCGGAGTGCCTAACTCCAAATCTTAGGCTCTCTTGATGGCATCGTGTAGTGAAGAAGGCTCGAATGCCTTCACAGACCCTGCTAGTGAATTTGTCAGCCCTGCTCTAAAAAGTGAAGTCAACCTCACCTCAGAAACATCAGTAACCATCACTGACAACCGCTGAAAATCTGCAATGTACCCATCCAAGGATCCTATATGTGTTAAATGAGTCAACTCTTTGAAGAATCTGTCAGGATCCCGCCTTTCAAACCTGCCCACTAGTCTCTCTGCAAAATCCGCATAAGTGGTAATATGTGTGTCCCTGTGTGACAAGGCCATGATGCCACCAATCATGTGCATTTCCCTCAAGATGTAGGATTGCAAATTTTATTGCATCCTCTTCGCGCATGAGATTCAAGTCAAAGTAAGTTTTTAACTTCTGAATCCATGATTGTGCGGTACACTTCTTGGATCCGTCGAAGTGTGGAACTGAGATCTGCCCTAATCGCCTCTGTAGCTCGAGAACATGAGGGTAGTGATCCCACTTGGGCTGATTACTGATCTTCATCCTACAATACTCCAGGAAAGACATATTAGCTTTGAACCCTTCACTCAAGGATTCATACTTCTCTCAACAAGTCTCCTCATCAACAATATCCCCTTGTTGCCCTACTAGTGTCGCTTCCGGATCTTTCAGGAAAACCGGTTCATGCATGCTCAACTGTGTGTTTTGGGATGGAGTGTCCTGCCTTGATCTGCCGTTTTTGTCTCTGTGAGTCCGCAGTCCGGAATTACTGTTTTCACCTCTTTCCATATGGTTCCCTAGGCCACCTTGTGATAATCTCTCTGTGAGTTGGCTTAAGTAGAGGTTTGTAGTCTCTTGTTGTTTCACCATATTTATAAACATTTTCTTCATAAACTCCTCATTCAGCTGTTCCTCTGATTTTCCATCTTTATCTGCCATGTCTGGACCTTCTTTCTTGGGTGTATTCCTCCTGGAATAAACCTTCATACACTACCCAACAGATTGCAGAAAAGACCGCTCTGATACCACTGAAATATCCCTTTTCCGGATTTATTTTATATTCAAGATTTCCAACCAAATTTTCACAAATAACAATCTGCTTTTTATGACAGCAGTATATAGAAAAATATGACAGTAAAGTATAGTTATGGCAACAAGGTATAAAATCAGAAAATAACCAATATCTTCACTTTTATTGCAATTAAACTAACATGCAACAACATGCAAGTAACATGCATCAACATGCAATAACAAGAAGTTTCCCCTGATAAAATAGATGATCTCTCGTACTGAATATGGCTGTCTTCTCTTTCTGGACTTGAAATTGGATCAACAAGCCTCTGAAACTCTGAATCTAACAACCCGATTTGAATAAACTCCACAATAGCAGACTAGGGATGGATCTTTCACCACCGAAGAGTGCTCTACTAGCTAGGGGTAGATCTTTCACTACCGAAGTTAGGGTTCTTGCGGAATTTCACCTCCACAAACAAGGAAAGCAAGCTGAAAGCTCGAACATAAGATGGCAAAATGATCCCAGATACTTTTTCCTCCCCAAACACCACCTTTTATAACTTTTTCCATCATAAAAGTGCCCATAAAACCCTAATTCGACCCCCTTTGGAGATATGTCATGTTTTGATCGTCACTTAAAATGACTTTATTTCTCCTAGGCCAAAAAAAGGTCCACTTAAGTGACCCCAACGAAGAAATAGAACATTACCCCACCTTTTTCACTTAAGTCATCATAAAGTACATGCATAATGCCAAAACATAACATATAAGTGAAATGTAGGTGAAAAACATACCCAACAACCATCTACGCTGCTAGCCCCTTGGGTATGACCAAGGCTAAGACAAAAAACCATCCACTAGACCGTGGAGGTAGGAATGGGGACATTACATATGAGCCCATTTAGGTCTTTTAGTTTGTAACACATTTTGTGATGGCTCCCCCTCAACCTTTATATCCATACTATTTGGGGATGAATTTTTATCCTCTAGGACTTCTTTTTCTTTCTCAAGAGAAACAATGAGAGGTTCAAAAGAAGGTTCACAAATGGTTTTTCTAATGCATAAACATTCCTATTTTCTACAATCTCATGTTTAAAAGGATCATAATGTCTCAACCCTTTAGTGCGATCTCCGTAACCAATGAAGATACATGAGTAGGAGGTAGGTTGGAATTTCTTTTGTTTAACTTTAGGAATGAAGATAGAAGTAGGACTATCAAATATTATTAACTGTGAGATGCCAGGTTTTTGTTTTGTCAATACTTCAAGCCTTCATCTTAGGAAAACCTACAACTAGGTTTAGACAAGACATTTCATCCATTCTCCTAAAATTTACATGTCCTAATTTTTCATTCTAAAGTTTAAGATCATTTTTAGAAGAAAATGAAAAACATGCTTCAGAAACAAATCCGTTTAAAGATGTATAACCCATTTTTCTGAGTACCAAAAGCAATAACATCTCTAAATTCATTTTTCACATACCATTTATTTTGCAATAAAACAAATTTATAGTTTTCTTAGTTAACTATGAGTAGGATAAAAGGTTCTTTTTCAATTTAGGGATGAACAAAACATTTTTTATTATTCCGGTATGAAGTTTCACATTCCCATAACTGTACAGATTGAATGATCGAGTTGTCTTCGAGATAGATGTTTTCTTGGCATTCTACGACCTCTGTTAGGATGTCAAATATGTAGGTCATGTGCCTAGAGGCAACACTATCTAGGATCCATTTGTTATCATTCAACGTTGAAAGTGCAATGTAAAGAGCTATTGTTTTGTCAACATTATTTATTTGGTTTGGACCTGGATTCTATCTTTGATTCTTCTTTTGATTGTTAGTTTTCTTGTTTCTCACATTTTTGACAAATTTGTTTATGTTCACATGACACTTTGATTCCTGATGACTGATTTAGTAAAATTAAATCTAATATCATAGGATTGAGATCAATTAGATATAACGGATATAAACAAGATCTAACATGTAATGAAAAGCAAGTACAAGAATTGGGAGGATAAGAGTGGATTAGATTCTATCTTGTTATCTGGGATGATTCTGGGCTAAATACAGTTTTATGAATGGGTTGAGATCTGAATGCCTGAGTAAGACATTCTGTCTTGAGTCGAAATAGAGCCCTAAAAGTCTTTCAAAAAGAACCGCCAAAAGCAGAACATGACAACCTAGAGCGCTAGTGTCTTGGCAAGTCAGACTCTAGATTTTGATCTTTTCAAGATCAGAATCGAGATATAGTTCCTTCATTTCGCTCATGTATGTCTGATTTGGATTCATAAAGTGCGGGGGTTTATCTCTCGCACATGTTGGCTTGTCACAACCACCTAACTGGGCTTTGATCTACACAATTCTGGCAAACACACATTAGTTTGACTTTTAAATAATGCATATGCTGGGAGTTGTGAACTAACCTCAACTGATCACCCTTATGTGATTGTCACCAAGCATTGCGACTATATTTCATGCAACGTTTCAATGTAGTTTCTTGTGTGTGTAATGGGAGAGTCTGTGTCCTATGTGCAGTAAGAACTCAGGTTTCCCTAATGTGCCAATCAGGACTCGAAATAGCCTCCTGGGATTTCTGGGACAAGGCACTCATGTTTCCCCCAAGTTTGAATGTCTTGTGAGATGGAATCTTAGAATCTCCAGCACCGGTCATATGTCCACACCCGGTGAATAATGCAACCCATAATTTGCAGTGCCTTGAATGTTGCTCTTTTCCTAACTTAGATTAGCCAAATGTGATAGTTAATCCCATCTGTGTAGTTGTGATTTTATCCATTGAAAAATTGGCCCCCCTAGCCATTTTCAACGATAATTCATGCAACTATGACATGAATCATTTGCATGTGAAATTCCGCTCATTAACAACCCTAAAGGCCGACCTAAAGTAGTTCATTAAAGGGTATTTAAAAAATGATAATTTACCTATTTGATTTGGCATTTTAAACTTAATTTTTATATAAGAGGGAAAAAGGACATTAAGTGCCTGAAAGGGGACGGTAAAGCACCTAAAAAAACTCCTGTCATTTACTGGGAAGTGGTATTCAAGATGCTTGAAGGATAGAACGAGAAATATAGAGTTAGGTCACATGTTTTCTCTAATTGTCTTGAGGGAAAGTAAAGTGGTAAACTATCCAAAAAAGCAATATGACAGAAGTTATAGCAACGATAAAACAACGTATATGAAACAAAACAAGTGTTGGGACTAGAACTCCGCACCTCTATGCTCTTTCTTAGATTTCAGGAACCATGTCATAACCAATAGAGCATATTTAGAGGTCCATGATGTAATAGTCATAAGTGCTTTAAATTTATGTGTCTACAATGTTTTAAATTTACCACATTTAGTTACATGTTTTATAGCTTGAACTTCAAACTTTAAGAATTTAAATAAATTAATCTTGTTAGGGTTATTGTTAGGATTAATATTTGATTTGAAGTTTGGTTTTTGGTCTGAATTTTTTTCGCTTTGATTTTAAAATATTTTTCAATTTTGTGAGAACAATTCCTGTAGAGCACATGAATGGAGGTTTTGAATCGAAATTTCCCATTACTCGATTCTTCCTAAATTAGGAGAGAGCGTTTAGAGGTGTAACAAGCTGTTTTAGATAAGTTATGAGGGCATTTTGATATTTTGAGTTCAAGGGGATTTTGAGATTTAGCATGCTGTTTCAATTTATACAGGTTGTTTTAGGGTGTGAGAGCTGAGAGGGCCTGCGCGCAGGGGGGAATTTGTTTTAGAACAATGTGGCAGGTCACAGGCCATTTACATTGAGCTTTGATCAAATCTACCAATAACAAGCCAAACATGCCAAATGACCAAGACGTATGGAGGGTTTTAACTTGCTTAAACAAAATGTTATGCAAAATCCTTTGGATAGAGCTCTATATAGGAGGTTTATCTTACAAAATAGAGAGACAACTACCCTTGTGCATCATTTCCAAGAGTTGGTGATTCTCCAGTGCATTTTCAACATGAGTTTTTGTCCATGTGTCCTATGTGTAGTAAGAATTCTCTAACTATTTAGAGATTTATTACTCCCAAAAAACTAGTGATTGATATGGTTTGATGTGATTTTTAGGAGATACTTAGGTTTTGATAGGGTATTACTTGTCTTCCGGGTGACCTGTCTTTTCTCCATATCGGTGGCAAGATCCTATAGTTATTTCAATTATAACATAATGGAAAAAGTGTTATTCTATTTTAACTCACCAATATGCTATAGTGATAGTCCCCTTTTTGGAGTAATTGTGATTTATCAACTTCAACTCAAATTTGAACCAAAGAAGGTTCTAGATCATTTTCATTGATAAATACTTAACAACAACAACAACAATATACGAGACCAATTAACTACAAAATTAAATGGGGTTGAAAGTAGTTCAAGGTGATCACCATTAGATTGGTAAAAATTATATCAGATTTTCTTGAAAAATCTAAACTCTAATTTTACTCAATATAAAACAGTTAATTAATTTGAAATAGTTGCCAATTCAACTGAAATCTTCAAAAATTCCTAACTCAAGCCCTTTCTCTTGTTTTGGCATGAAACCAAGTTTATAAAAAACTAGAATTTTAATGCCTTCCAATGATTTTTTGCTCAAATTTCTTGAGGAGAAAAAAAATTAAGACTATTTTTAAAATCAATATCTAAACTTTCAGATTTAGTAAATAGGGTCTAGCTATAATGAGGGGGGGTTGAGAATCAATACTCCACACACTCTACGCTCAACTATTCTTAGATCCTTCAAAAACTCGTTCTGAACCACTAAAACTACTTAGCTCTATGATTTAGCTAATAGAACTTAATTTACTTTTAAGTTTTTAAACATCAAAATTTATTAAAAAACTATTTAATAATCCAACCCTAAAATAAATGCAACTTTTAAATTTATTTATATGCTTAAGTATTTTTAATTGCATAAATCCTTCAAGCGTTTCGGCCTTTTGGGCCACAACTAAATATGTAACCTCTGATTATTATTATTTTGTTATAATTTTTAGTAGGGAAGGAGCAGGCGCTTATGGAGGTCAAGCTTTTGGTCGATTTGTGAGACATTTAAGGCATCATAATCATCTCCACAATTTAATGTCCATTTTAATAGTATAACAAGTGAGAGGTATGAAATGGAGGCCTTACAGGGGGTGTGCAGTGAATGTCGTGAAGAGTTTGAATGGGTCATGATGGGTTAGAATGGCCTTGAGATAAATCTATACTAGTTGTGCGGGAGAATTATCAGGTTGTATGGAGAGCAATTTACCAGGCATACTAGATGCAACACACACACAAAGGGTATCCTTATCAAGATTTAGCTTTTGCTTCAATTGCAGGCCGTTTCAGAGAGAGAGATCACAAGGTTGCATGCTAGGGGAGGAGGTCCCATTTCTCCTAGCATGGAGAAACATTAAATGATCAAGGGTTAAGTGGCATCCCTGAACATGTCACATGCAGACCTCCTTGCATGCCCATAAGAGGTGCTAACATTCAAATGGCCCTACCATTTGGCTTTTTTTACATTGAAAGGAATTATATACTTAACTCTAAAATATTAAAAGTTTACTTACTTCGAATAGTGCACTGTAGCTCATTTTCCAAACAAGATAGTCTAAAGTAGTAACTAACCTGTGGTTTACATTTTTTTGTAGTTTTATTGGTTTTCTACTTTTAAGGGCCTTAAGAAATGTTATAAAGGTTGGGTAGAAAATATTCCAATGCAAAGTTTTCATCTGCGATATATTAGTAATGCCCCGGAAAAGGGGACATTACAAAGCAGGTCAATAATAGGCATTTAGCATGTGTTCTTTTATAACTTAGTTACGAAGGTACAATATAGCAATATGACAACAAAATTGAATAACAAGATATAATAGCAATGAACAATCAACTATGTCAAATTTATATAACAAACCCGAGTATATATGTATTTCGAATAGAGAATTTAGTCAAAATCGATGAATCTAATTTTTGATACTCCTTTTCTATGTTGCAGGGGTATAACCAGATTGCAAGATGTTCAATAGTCCACACAAAATCATTAAGATGATCCAAGTGAAGAGTTTATGGAGAACATGCTGAGATTTTTTTAGGCACCTAAATCAATTTGCCCTAAAAGAAAACTCTACTTCCCAATACCACACTCACAAACTCATCCTTTCTCTCGATACCATGTTGGAAGAAAATGAGATAAATAATAATGTTATAGATATCAATTAAATATGCACTAAATAATTTTTCCAAGGATTATAGTATTAGGTGTGCAAGTAAATAAATGAAATAAATTTACAAAAATATAACGAGTAATAGTAAAAGTACTTTACACCAGATTTATGTGCGGAAAACCCTTGAGGTAAAACCCCCCACAAAATAAGCACTTTCCTTATAAATTGAATTACATGAGAATTTACACTTTTTAACCCAACACTTTCACTTCCTCTTCTGGTCCCCCACCGCTTACAATCAAACTTTAAAAAAGTTTGTAATATGAAAAATGTTAAATTTGCCACACACCAATATTGCGAGAGATCACCCTATTTATAGGGTGGGTGATTCGGTTGCACCTGAGTGCACCGTTTCACGCTAACTTTAATTTAATCAATTTATCACATCCTCCACATAAAGTGGAGAGGGGAACCCAACAACTTATTTTAAATAGGTTTAAATAATGTTTATAACAAAACATTTAAAGGGGTGTAAAGTGGTGGCCCACCTAATGGTGTCCCTACTTAATATTATTACCCTAACAAAAAGGACGAGCTTAGATTCATATAGTATATATGGAAAGACTAAATTATGTCGGAAAAACCTAAAATATGTCATAAGGGGCATAGAAGGGAGATAAATCCAGTGTGGGTTTGAGAAAGTAAATCGTCATAATGTAACACTTAGAATCTCAAATGTAACTAAGAGGAATTTGAGAAAGAAAGAGCAATTATTGACAAAGAGCATCTTGAAAGCCAAAAGATGCAATTATTACTTTAGTACAAATGGCTTAAGGGAAAGTCCTTAAACCGTAATGCTTGTCACAATATTAACATGTCTAAAAGAGATAGAGAAGATGATATGAAAAAGAGGGAAAAGTCTTAGAATCTAGCCTATCTAACAAGGGTGATAATTAAGGGGAGGGAGAAATGGGTGTCACTAAGGCAAAACCAAGTACTTACTGCAATCAAGACACATTAATCAGATTGGCAAGACTAAGAATTTTCAACATCATGGTATGAAGGAATCTAAGTCTTCAAGGTTCGGTTTGGACTAACTAGTGAAATATGAGACCATCCCATGTTAGCTATGAGATGCAAGAATAATAAAGGTGCTTACCTCCCGATAGTGTCTTTTTGTTCCTCAAGACCGGAAGGAGCCATTGACCAACTAGAGGATTATGTACTTGCGTGAAAAAACAAGGGCTTAAGTGATAGATATGCAGCCTCCTAGCATAGTTAGAAAAACCTACCATACCCAAAGGACCTTAAGCTTTGAGCTTTCAACTAGGATAGGGGACATGCCAATGATATGATTGCGCCTTTTTTAGTTTGATTGACTTTTTTTCTAGTGATATTATGGCATTTAACTATTTGGTTTTTTTATTCCTCTTTCATACGAATTTAGAATGTTGATCAGTGCATATGGAAGATGATTGTTTAGAGCGCTGATCAGTGGGTATGGAAGATGACAAACACTAGAGAGCCTACTAGTTGTTATAGAGGAAAACTTAGAACTATGACACTTCGATACTCCTAGACTTGCCCCTTAGAGAAGAATCTTATCTTGAATCCGACCTTGGTGTGCTCATTAGAAAGTGTGAAATAAAGGTAGTTACTGAGTAACTATTGGATTGCCCCTATTATTGTGTATAAAGGAGTGAGACAATGCTGGGCAGAGTTGAGAGTTTCTCTGCAAGAGGGTAAATATTGACGGAAGACATGTAGATACACTGTAGAAGTTGAGTTACCAGAAGCACAATTGACTTTAGGTGACAAGTTGGTAACCATAAGAGTTGAGCATTTTTGTGGAAGGCTCGGTTGATTGTTGAAAACAAGATTTTAGATTGCACAATAAAGAAATATGATAATTGTATAAAACGAAAACAAGTTGCAATATTTATAGATATTGAACAACTATTTTTACATCAGTTGGCAGAGTATCACCATCATCATATTTACAAAAAATGTTTTAAAACACACCTAAAACTAAGTGACTATGGGATTTAACATAACAAGTTAACCAACTTATTAGGCTAAGGCTGATCTAATCTTATCTAAATATGAACTATACTAAACAAAAAACTAACTATACTGCTTTATTGAGAGATAATGATGAATTAATCACCTTATTATCGTGATTCTATCATCCCCCCTTGATTCAGCATTTGGTCTCAAGTTGAACAAGAGATATACTTTTCATATTTTTATGCATAAATGACTTTGTGAAGACATTTGCACGTTGTACATTTAACTTGGTGAAAAATAGAAAAAGCTGTTATGTTTTGGTGTTGTACATGTTCATGTATGAAGTGAATTTGTACTTCAATGTGCTTGGTGCACTCATGAAATATTGGATTGCGAACAATTTTGATTACACCTTTGTTATCACAATGCAAAATGGTAGACTGCTTCTGTGGAACACCCAAACCTTCAAGTATTTGCCACATAACCATATCGATTTCACAGACAACTCCTGCATATAGTGATATTCTACTTCAATGGAAGAATGAGAAACAACATTTTGCCTTCTTGCTCCCCCATGATATTAGGAATTGTATCCTAAGAGAAGACATAGCCTCGATGTGGACTTCTTAATCATTTAGATTTCCTGCATGATTTGAATTTATAATATAGGCCAAGAAGAATTAGTCATTCTTATTGTTATCTAGACTGAAATTCAATTGTACCCTTATGGACCATATGTGAGAATTTTTCGTTGTTTTCTAGTGACTAACTTTCAAATCTTGCATGAATCTTGAGAAATAGCTTACTGCATAGTTGATGTTTGGCCTAATAGAAGTTAAGTAAATAAAACTCTGGATCAAATGTCGATAGAGAGTTGCATTCACTTGAGGTGATGGATCTAATTGAGACAACTAAAGCGTTGCCTGTATAGGTGTAGGAATAGGTTTGGAGTCCATCATCTTGATTTTTCGAGCATTGTCTTGGTATACTTTATTTGAGTCACAAAAATGTGGTTGTCTTTCTACTATACTTTTGGTCCAAGGCAATAATGAAGCAATCTTGAGATTTGTCATGTCGATCGATCGCTTAAGATTTGTCTTCATTTTTTAATCACACTCGTTGAATTACTAGTGATTATGAGATTGTCAACATAGACCACTACAATCACCATCTCCTCCCTTTCTTTTTGAGGTAGAGGTTGGGATCACAGGGATTCCCCTAAAATTCATTGTGAATGAGATGCTCATCAATTTGATGTATCATGCTTAGGGTGTTTGTTTGAGACCATACAATGATTTACTAATCCTACACACCTTTGTTTCTTGGTTTGATGTGACAAAACCTTCTAGTCGAGTCATGTAGGCTTCTTCATGAAGATCTCCATTGAGAAAGACACTTTTCACATCCATTTGGCATGAAGCTTTCCATCTGAATTGATGCAACCAAAGCAAATATCATCCTGATTGTCTTGATCTTGGTTGTGGGAGAAAATGTCTCCTCATAGTATTTTGCCTTCCTTTTGAGCATATCCGTTTGCAATGAGCCTTGCCTTGTGCTTGTTAACGCTGCCATTTGCCTTCTATGTAGTTGTGAAAACCCATTTGCATTGGATTGGCTTCTTCCTTGGTGGAAGATCTACAAGCTGCCATGTGTTGTTCTTCATCAGTGACTGATATTCAACCTTGCACGTCTTATTTCTTACAGGTCTTGACTCAAAAGTTTCTTGAACTGTAGAGGGCTTGTTTGATTCACAACTCTGTTCATTAAGGCCAGATTGACCTCTTCTCGAGCTTTATTGCAAGTCTTTGGTCCAAAAGTAGATATGTTTGGGACAACATCTAATTTTGCATCTTTAATCACATTTGTATACCACTTGGGCATGTATTCGTGTTGTGGGTTGTGGAGCTTGATTATCAATCATCCACATCATCACTGTCACCATGTTCTTCATCTTTTGAATAGAATCACAGAGTTCATGTTTTCCGTATACTTTCTGTAACATGTGAGTCTATGGAAGGTGGACTTGAAGCACCTCTCTCTTTAAAACTCAACATCCTTGCTTATGTAGATTTTGTGTCTTCGGATCAACAAGTATGTATCCCATTGAATTCTTCATTATACTCGAGAAAGATGTACGATGTGGACATGTTGGTCTAACTTAGTTCTTCTTTGCTTTGAGAATTAGCATGTGTGCCTTGCTTCTGAAAACACAAAGAATGAGTAATTGACAATTTGTGTTCCTTTCCATACTTCCTGTGGAGTCATGTTATTAAGCAAAAAAGTTGGTAACCTATTAAGCGGATATATTGTCTGTTTTTGCTGCTTCTACCTAGTATGTCCTATCCAAACCTGCATCTTCGATCATACATTGCACCATTTCCATGATAGTGTGGTTCTAACTCTATGCAACACCATTCTGCTGTAGAGTGTAGGGTATAATAAACTGTCGATGAATGCCATGTTCTTTCAAGTAGGCCAAGAATGCATTACTGGTGAATTCCTCCTCAATTTGAGTGGAGTACTTCGATTTTTTGATTAGTTTGCTTTTCTACAAGAACTTTGAACTCCTTAAAGGCTTGGAAGGCTTGATCCTTTTTCTTGAGCAAGTATTTCCACGTTTTACATGAATAGTTGTCAGCAAAGAGCTGAAAATATTGATAACCACTCTATGTTGTAGTCATTTTTCTCTAAAGATCGGTGTGAATCAGGTCCAATTTATTTATAGCTCATTTGGGATTCTTTGGGAATGGTGCTCGATGTTGCTTTCCTACTAGATATGTAATATCCCTTTTAAGGGCTAAAATTGAAAATTAGGAAATTAACACAAATCCCAAGGTGTCAAATCTGATTATTAAAACCAGCAAACTGAAAATTAAACTCAGATTAGGACAACAAATTGAATTTACGAACAACAGTATGAAAACCCACAATTTCACCCAAAATACCATCAAACAATGCATCGACAATTTTTATAAACCTTTTAGGGTATTCTAGAAAAGTTTTCAACCCAAAAAGACATGCATATGGTCAACTGAAAATTAAATAAAACCAGCAGAAGTACAACTCCAAAATAATTATGCAATGAGGGTTTATAAACACCAAAAATTCACTACGAAGTAGTTTCCGGATTTATAAATAGAGGCAAATCAAATATATGCCTTTTAAGGCACCAAACTTCACTTCAAGGTAGGTCGCTCCACCTAGGAGAGGCCACTCAATGCAAATACAAATCTGATTATGATTTATTTTCTTTGACTTTGCAACAATCCTTCAAGCTCACAAGGTAGGAGGGTTTCCGTCCCCCTATAAACCACTAGAAGGGTTTTTGTCCTTTTGGGAAGATGCCACATACTTGGGTTTTCGTCCAAGAGTGGAAGAACAATGAGCCACTTGCCCAAAGGTTCAAGTAGAGTAAATGTGCCAAAGATGTATGAATGCAAATGAGCTCCTAAGTCTCCTTTTATAACCTCCTTTTGGCGCCAAAGCTTGGAAGAGCAAGGCCGACCCCTATAAGTCATTATATTCTTTTATTATGCCTCCTTAAATGCCTTAAAACCCAATCGACCTGCTAAAGGCAAACACATGCTATAAAAACATTAAAAATTAGAAAAAGAAATGTAAAAGAAGCTCAATTCCTTTTCCCAACTCTTTCCACTTCGTTGCCATGGAGAAGGGAATGGCAAGAAGTCCAAATCATGCTTCTCAAGTTGGAAAAGGGGATATTACAAGATAGTTGGAGTAAAGATTTGTTTTCTTTTTTAATGGTGGCAATCCTCTAACCATGTCATTGTGGCTGAGTGAAACCAGGTATCCGAAACTCCGGTGTCCATATATGTAGAGCCACAAGTTTGTTGAGTTTTAATCCTTGGTAATGAGTGCTTGATTGCTATTTGGAACACAGTCAAGTTAAAATCTTGTCTATTCCAAATGCAAGTGCAACAATTTGGGATTTTGTTGTCTTATCCTTGATTAAATGCTTTCTTGCCACTATTATATTCAAATTCAACTTCTAGGTTGTGATCCAACAATTGATTGACTTAGAGAAGGTTCTTAGTAAGCCTTGGAACATAGAGGACACTAGTGATGGTGCAATCATGCTTGCCGAGTGGCAATTTGATAATACTAGTTCATTAGACTTTGTAGGAATTGTGTAAAGTTCCCTTTTCTGGGACATTATTAAACAGGTACTGAAGACCTTTAGTTCACCTCATCCCATGGACTAAAGGGAAATTCTTGGGGTTTTCTTATTTTATTATTTAATTAAGGTTGTCCGAATAGTGATTTTTATTATTTACACATATAAGGCAATTAAAATTATTTAATATAATATAATTGGAGTGGAATATATTTTAATTAATTATTTACCCAAGTGATTTAATCACTCTTACAAGTGGGTTAATTAATTAATTAATTCCTTATGTAATCATTATGATATAATGTCGGCTATTAATAAAAATAGAAAAAAGCAAAAAGTAAGTCATAGCCAACATAAACATGATTTTAACATGTAATCTCCCTCCCAAAGTGGGTCGCACCTTTTGGTAAGGCTATATGATCACTAGTAAGGCTCTAGTTTAGGGCATGCTGAATATTTGATAAATAGAATTCTTCATGCTTGAAGAAAAGGGATGTATGCACAATAGTGTTGTTGCTGATTGAGGAGTTTTTTCATCCGGAAAGTACATTGGATCATTTTGAATTTGCTGTGTTGTTGTTTTTGCATTGTAGATCTTCATTTCCAACCCTAGGCGAATTGGATAGTGGCTGAGTTTAGTGTCTTCTAGGGCACATTTTGGAATTCTGATTTGATGTATTGATTCTCCATATGTTATAAGGTTTGAATCTTAAAATTCAGTAATTTTTGGGTAGGGTTTCAATTTTATCTACTCACTTGGAAAGTTCGGGATCACATTTTGGCACATCTCAATGGTAGGAAAAATCGGAAATCACTTTTGCTGGATAGCTGATCTCTCCAAGATCATTTTAGCTATCATTTGCATTGTAATTCCTATTTGTGGCGAAGTTATGAATTTTTGAAGTTTCAGCTGTTTTCTCTCATTTAAAATTCAGATTTTCAGATTGGTGTTGATTCGGAAGTGTTTCCCATGTTTACAACTCTAAGGCTGTTCAAGTACCCAGTTCTATAATTTTTGGAATTAATTTGACTATAGAATTGCACTTGTACCCTAGTCTATAGGGTTTGAAGACGATTTCTGGGTACTAAATGCATTGTTGTCATAAAGTATTTAATTTCCAGATTGCTGTTATTTATTTTCAGCTCTCAAATCTGAAGGGGTTTGACAAATAATTGCCGAATCTTGATATGTCCTATTTGGGGACATTACAGTGGTATCAAAGCACCGATTTGGTGCACCTGTGAAGTTTTGTGTTGCAGATCTAGAAGCTAGAGGTTAAAAAGATTCAATGGAACGAATGAAGTGGACCCAAGTTCCTTTTTTTGATGGTACTAATAAAATTTCTGCTAGATCTTGGTTGAAGGAATTTAAGACATATTTGCGATGGAATCCTATGTGTCAAGATGATGCCCTCATGCTCATCTATATATACTTGAATGGAGTGGCACATAAGTGCTGGCATCATTTGTTGGAGACCTAAGGGGTCGAGTTTGTTGCCTCCCTTGAAGATTTCACCCAAAGGTTCTTAAAAAAGTTCGATGTGCAAGATTGCAAGGATGAGCAAGGTGAAAATCCCTCACTAGTTGAAAATGTTTATTTGCCTTCTAATAATTGCATGCATGGTGGTGAAGTAACATGAAATGAAATCATGGAGTCTACCCCCAAGGAGGAAGAAAATTCAGATCTACAAGTTGGGGAAGAGAGTTTTGTGGTTGAAGTCCAAATTCCGAATATGGATGTTAGTATTCAGTTGACTGTCTTTTCCGGAACAACTGTACATGGGGAGCAAGTTAAGGGTGTTTATGACACCAACAAGAGTTATGAAGGTACCCCACACATATGCCTACAAAGTAGGGATGGAATTGAAGCAAAAGGGGCATCACTTGCTGTACACAAAGGATTCAAGTTGAAGATCTTGCAACATCTGTCGGATCTCCATTGACTGATTTTCAGTTTGCTAGGGCAGCCATTCAAGGTAAGCAATTTGACTATCTTCATAGCAAGGACTTGTTGTACTACTATCATTCTCTAAACTTGCAATGTTTTGATCATCACGAGTATTATGCTAACAATGAAGACAAGATGAAGGGTGCTAAGTGAAGAAAGAATCCATCTAAGGCAGCCCCGGATCATTGGCAAGAGGGTCAACACCTTCCAAAATTCATTCCAAGCGATAGTTAGAGCAGCAAGAGAGTGACTCAAAGATGTGGTAAACTATTTAGTTTTGCTTTCACTCAATTCAGTTTTGGCAGAATTACTTGGGCTATTTCATGTGAGGGAAAGATTGAAGTTACATGGAAAAATGGGTGGCTACTAGACATTGTGTAAGATAGGGCAACAACCTTCCACTCTCATATGATTTGTGGTTCAGCTAACAAGCTTGTTGCATGCAAGTAATTTCAGTCACCAAGGTGAGTAATTTTCAGTTTGAAGCCACTTCTAAGAGATCTACAATCACCGGGTATGAAGAGGAGTCCACACATGAGAAGGAGACCTCACATGACACTAATATGGATCTCCAGCTGGCTGTAATTTTCAGGTCAACAAGACACTTGTGGTTGAAAGAAGGAATCCATAATGTTAAAGATGAACAAAATTGGAGGGCAGCAAAGGGTGAGCAAATTTCTACACTTTGAGTTCTTGGACAGCCACTTTGTGATTGGTATGTTCATTTTCCAAGCCTTGCATACAAACCTAGTGGAAATTTCATATCAGGGGTGGAAGTTGAATTCATATGTTCCATGTTGAAAGTTGAGAAAGCCAGGTTCAATCTTGCAACTCCTAGCAAGGAAGGTTTGTTTACAAATGATGCAAGACTTGATTTTTGGGATTATAAGCTGCCTGTTATGAGTTTTCATAGGACTGCTATCACATGTTTCTGCTCTTCCTACATTGTGCTTGCTGTCATAAGCAAGAAGGCAGCTTCAAAAGGTGATGATTTTCAGTTTTGCAAGTTACATTCAATCATCTTTGAGTTGGGTTTTGTTGCTAACATTCCAAGGGTGAATCTGAGGCACATAATGGATCATGGATTGACATGCGTGGCGAAACTAGTTGCAGCTGTTAATAAGCAGCCCAAAGATCACATTTTGGTGATTCAAACAAGCAGACTTGAGTAATCAAATGGCTACCTACAACAAGGTAATGTTTTGGATTCATTCATCTTGGAACACATGGGTATGTTGCTTTGTCAATTTTGTGTTAGAGCTGAAAGATGTTGGAGAATAGGAGATGACAAAGGGCAGGAAATAGTTCCCATGTATGGTAAGGATGATTCGACATTTTTAGCTCTCGAGTATTCTCCATTTCAAGAGAAGTTTCAGTTTTGCATGATTTTGTATGATCTTAGAGAAGGGCTTCCCACAAGGGTAGAAGTTGTTTTTGCATCTCCTTCATGGATTGACAATACAAAGAGGAAGTATCTTGCAGCGCACATAGAAGGAAGTCTGGTAATTATGGATACGAATAATTTTTCTTGGAATACTGAGTCTGCTGTCATGAAGTTATGTCGAAAAGTTATCTCAGATTTCAGTTTTCCTTTTGCCATATTTGCTGTTTGGGGCAATGGTTCAGCCCTAAGCAATGTTGATTTTCAGTTTCTCAAACAAACATTAAACACCGAAGTAGCATGTTGGTTGTTTGGGCACTCTCAAGGGAAGTTTGGGATACTTTTTCAGTCATCTCATGGGCAGCATAGAAGGGGTACTTGCTGCCAATCACACGCAGGTCGGAGTACTCTTTTTGGCATATATTGTGCCTAAAGTTTTGGGTCAAGAGACGACACACTCCAACAAGGTAGCATTTTTGATGCACTTTCCTTTTTGTACACTTAATAGTGAATTTTCAATGGAGCATGAGAGCTGAGTTTTTTGCATGTATGAGGAGTGGAATAAATTGTATTGCTGAGTTTTTTGGGACATCACCTTGTCACTTTTTGCTAAGGCAAGATCTCATGAAGAAAGGAGATGAAAGTATCCTACGTTTTCCTAAGATTGGAAGGCATTGGTTCAAAGCTTCCATAAGCTCACTTGCAACCACTAAGGTTGCTATCATTATTTATGACAGCCACTTATAGTACTCATTTGTTTTCATATTCATGGTTGAAGAACTCTCTTTCACATTGAGGAACAATGTTGATGCAAGGATCAAGTTGTGAATTAATGTTGCTTGCCAAATTCATGGTGACTTCTCAGATTTTTGGTCAATATTTGGTATGACAGCAGTTGGTCTTCTTGTTATGACAACCATAGAACTCCACGGGCAGGCAAGGGAATTCAAGAAAGATTGGGGCAGCCAGTGCAAGGTATTGTTTCTACATCAACTCTTTCATTTGACAGACATGAGCTCATTTATGGATGTTTTTCAGCATGGATACATTGGTAGTTGGGCATGAGAACTGCCATTTGTTTGAGGGAAAACAAATTTGAGAGGGGAGGACTATAATGTCCCCTTTTCTGGGACATTATTAAACAGGTACTAAAGACCTTTAGTTCACCTCACCCCATGGACTAAAGGCAAATTCTTGGGGTTTTCTTATTTTATTATTTAATTAAGGTTGTCTGAATAGTGATTTTTATCATTTACACATATAAGGCAATTTGAATTATTTGATATAATATAATTGGAGTGGAATGTATTTTAATTAATTATTTATCCAAGTGATTTAATCACTCTTGCAAGTGGACGACTTAATTAATTAATCCCTTATATAATCATATTATGATATAATGTCGGCTATTAATCAAAATAGACTAGAACAAAAAATAAGTCATAGTCGACATAAAAGTGATTTTAACATGTAATCTCCCTCCCAAAGTGGGTCACCCCTTTTGGTAAGGCTATATGAGCTACTAGTAAGGCTCTTGTTTAGGGCATGGTGAATATTTGATAAATTGAATTCTTCATGCTTGAAGAAAAGGGATGTATGCCCAATAGTGGTGCTGCTGATTGAGGAGTACTTTCATCCGGAAAGTACATTGGATCATTCTGAATTCGCTGTGTTGTTGTTTCTGCATTGTAGATCTTCATTTCCAACCCTAGGAGAATTGCATAGTGGCTGAGTTCAGTGTCTTCTAGGGCACATTTTGGAATTTTGATTTGATGTATTGATTCTCCATATGTTATAAGGTTGAAATCTCAGATTTGGTAATTTTTGGGTAGGGTTTCAATTTTATCTATTCACTTGGAAAGTTCGGGATCACATTTTGGCATGTCTCAGTGGTAGGAAAAGTAGGAAATCGCTTTTGTTGGATAGTTCTCTCTAAGATCATTTTGGCTATCATTTGCATTGTAATTCCTTTTTGTGGAAAAGTTATGAATTTTTGAAGTTTAAGCTGTTTTCGCTCATTTAAAATTCAGATTTTCAGATAGGTGTTAATTCTAAAGTGTTTCCCATGTCTACAACTCTAAGGCTGCTCAAGTACTAAGTTCTATAATTTTTGGAGGTAATTTGATTGCAAAATTGCACTTCTACCCTAGTCACTAGGGTTTGAAGACGAATTTTGGGCACTAAATGCATTGCTGTCATAAAGTATTTAATTTCCAGATTGCTGTTATTTATTTTCAGCTCTTAGATCTCAAGGGTTTTGAAAAATAATTGTTGAATCTTGATATGTCCTATTTGAGGACATTACAAACTGTCGTCACGCAATGAAATATGTTTTTTTGTATATGAACGACTTAAATTTGAGAACCAATCCTTTCTTCTAGTCATGTGCTGGGTGGCTCCCTAGTCAGCATATCAGATTTTGTTTTGTAAGGTTGATTCTTCCTTCGGTTGTGTAGCATATAGGATATCTTTATCAGGGGTATTTTCACTTCGATTAGCAAGGTTGTTGTGTTGCTGCTGTATCTTCTTCAAATTGCCCTTTTTTTTCCGTTGGAAATCTGTTGGTTGTTTGATGATTGTTATTGATTGGGCTTTTTACTTGAAGAGTCTTTGTCGAGTCCATTGTACCAACAATCTTTGACACCATGCCTTTTTCCACAAATGGGGCAATATTTCTTGTTTGATGATTCTTGTGAATTTTGTTTATTCCCTTGTTGGGGAACTGTTTCTTGTTCTTGCCCTTGTAATTGGAAGCAAGTGCACGGTCTTCATTATCTACTTGATTGTGTGTGGATTCTTCTTGTTGCAACATGTTGACCAACTATTCAAAGGTCAATTTCTTCTCCACGAGGTTTAGTGTGGTTACAAATGGTTTATACGAATGTGGCAGTCCTCTCAAAACAATGGATACGAGAGAGTTATTTGTCACATGCCTCCCCTAATGCTTGAAGTGAGGCCCTCAAGGTTGTAACGTGTCTCAAAAAGGCTTCAACTGTCTCATTTGACTTAAATTTGAGATTGTGCAGTTGACTGGAGATGTACGATTGTATTCTACTTTTGTGTATGTTTCTTCTCCATGAGGTTTAGTATGGTTACAAACACTCTATAGGAAGACGACAATCCTCTCAAAACAATTGATACGAGTGAGGTATTTGTCACGGGTTCATCTAATGCTTGGAGTGAGACCCTTAAAGTTGCAATGCGTGTCAAAATGGCTTCAATTGTCACATTTGACTTAAATTTGAGATTGTGTAGTTGACTTTGGAGATGTAGGATTGTATTTTGATTTTGTACTTCATACACTCTCTTAAGTTTGTCCCAAGTTGCTTTGCTTGAATCTACATCTTGTATTTGGGGTAGTACCTCATCCATTACACCAAACATGATGATGAGCTTTGCTTTTTGGTTTGCTCTATCAAAATTCCGTTATTGGTCAACATCTGTGTCATGTCGGGTATGAGAGCCATCAACAATATTCTTGTTGGAAATATTGTCATTGATGTCAAAGGCTTAATCATTGATGTATTTGGTTAATGGAAATGTGTAACGGAAGTTGACGGAAATATTGACGGATGATGACAACGGAAGTTGACGGAACTATTGACGAATGTTGACAGAAATGATAGAAAGTAACGGAAATAACCAGCAGTATAGAAAGACTGAAAACGAAAGTTTAACTACATGAAAAGAAGTATTGTTACATGGTATAAGCAAGATATACACAACTGTAGATATGAGAAAGATATCAGCATTTTAAGGCGTTCATATGCCATGTTTCATGGTGAAAAAGAAGATTTAATGATGGCTGGCAGTGATTTAATGATGACAGCAATTTTATTAAAGAAAGGGCCAGCACATTTAATGGAGTATATTGCATTGTTTAATGTGCATTTAATAATTTTTATGGGCTGCATTAATTACTTTTGGTTTTAAGCCAACTAATGTACTTAATTAAGTTGTGTTAATTAAATAATGGAAAGGTTGTGTTGGTTAGAATGATGTGTCTTTTCGAAAGGATGTGAGAAGGATATATAAGGAGATAGAATCATTTGATTAAAAAAAAACACACATATTGAATATTTTGTGTGAAGAGAGAAAAGGAAGAGCAGAATATGAAATAAAAAGGAGTGAAGGGCATATTTATTTTTGATGAAAAGTTGCAGCGATTTATTTATGTGAAGGGACTGAAATAAATAAAAAAGGATATTCTGAGCAGCAGTTTTGCTCTATCACTTGTTGAAGCAACAACAACATAAAAGAGAGAAAAGAGTTTGTTTTTTTTGTGAGGAAGGTTGGTGCCTTCATATTTGAAGAGATAGGTGTCTCTTGTTGAGTTGGTGCTTAGCAAAAAGGGGTTGGTGCTCTTGTGGGTTGGTGCCTACAAAAATTGTAATTTGGGGATTGGTGTCTCCCGTAGGTTGGTGCCTACAAACATTTGAGAAATATAATAAAGAAGATTTTCTCCGTGGTTTTCTCCCGAAAGGGTTTCCGCGTAAATTTGTGTCTATTTGCAGTGTGTTGGTTTGCTTTGCATTCATTCATTGCTTTGATATATTCTCTGTGAAATTGATTAATTATGATTACGGATCTGAGATTAAGTGTTAAATTTAAAAGAATATCATATTACTGATTCACCCCCCCTCTCAGTATTATCTTGTGCTTAACAATTCTAGATATTCTCATACTCCAAACAAGTTCTAATTTTTGTTTTCCATTTTGCATAGTTGTTTACATGTAGGAGTTACGAATTTGGGAGGTTTGAGACCATTTGCCATGTTGTGCACAAATTATGGGAGATGGATTAGTGCCTTATTACTTCAAAAGGTTGCCCATTCTATGTAACGTCAGTTTGATATACCAAACCTTTTGACATACACACCCTTTTGATATACCCATTTGTACGTGGAAAAGCTCATACCCTCTATATATTAAATATTACGTGAGAAATACATTAACACACGTGAGAGGAAAGTGATACACGGTACTTATACAATATGTGAAAGTTATTTGTACGTTTAATGGCACTTGCTTAGTGCCCAAAACCACACATCAAGATTTATGCTTAATGATTGTGCTGAATGGGAAACAAAGGGATGCTTCAGTGACATATTAAGGTGACCTTATTTTTTCCAAGCTATTAAAAGGGATGATGCTATAAATGTTGTTGTTGCAGCTATGTTAGGCGTTAAATGTAGTAGTTCAAGCGCAGTGACTTTACCTGTAAGCGTGAACCAAAGACATTGTTTATACCGAACATTGCTTGAGATTTGACATTTGAGACCTTGTGTTTCACTACTACAATTTTGGTGCACAATTTACAATAACCTAACAATTTTTTTGTAAAACTACAATATAATATTCCAATGTGGAAAAATGCCTCCTTGAATTTTTGTTTTGGCAATATTTGTCTGATTGGCCCCTTCTTGCTTTTTCAGAAAAAACTCCCCTCTGAATTTTTGTGAAGTTTCTAATTTGGCCGAAGGTCTTTGTAATCACCTTGGGGGCTTGGGGCATTGCCCCCAAAATTTTTTTTGGGCCATTTTATTTTTTTCTAAATTTTGTTTTTCTCCCCTTGATAATTTAATGGCAATGCCCTTTACAATGCAAAAAAAGCACCCCCCTTCTATGTTTTTTAAGAAACCCCCTTAAGAAATTTTGATAAAAAAAGAAAAGGGATTAGGATGGATTGAGCCCTTAACCTCCATCACCTTTCAAGTTTTGTGTTGGCTGAGCTAATCGACTAGGCAAGCTCTTGCCTTTGAGTATAATTGGGGCATGCTTAATTTTAAAGCTTATAAAAATTGAATTAGATTTTTAAAAAAATAAATGGGAGGGGTCGGGCTGGATTGAACTTGTCACCTCCCTTCTCCCAATGCCTTTGCACCTCCCTCAACTAGGTAAGTGTGTCGTGCTCACAACTCGATAAGTGAGTGGGAGAACTTGTTTTTAAAGATTAAAAAGCTTTGAAAAGTTTTAAAAAGAATGTTACCCACTTTTGGGAGTTTGGGCTCAATTGTTGAAGCAAGATAGGGTTAGGTCTTTGCACTCCTAATCGCTTTGGGTAAGTGTTGGACCTGACTTTGCTAATGCTTTGTTATGCCTTTGCCGAATTGCTTTGCCGCCGAGTTGAGACACTACTACCCCCAAGATATTGTAGAGTCTACTGTTGTAGAGTTGTGGAGGGCACTTATGAAGGGATGAGGGGATACGCGGGCTGTTGATGTTGTAGGAGATCTGCCGAGTTGATTGAGATTTGCTTGCAAGTGTTTGGGTTATGACCAAGCAGGTCAGATTCGTGTGTGGCTTGTATGCACTCTAGTTGAGGTTGCCACTGCGGAGTTAGGTCGCATCTTGGGTTTGTCGCCAACGTTGTGGGATGTGATGTGGAGGGACACCAAAAAACTTGTGAATTTGGCTTAGGGAGCTTGAGAAGTGAGCTTGTGTAGGGTGATGTAGCGTGACAAGAGGTAAAGCTCATACGGGCTTTGAATGTTTGTAGAGAAGCTTGTGGAACTTGAGCGTTGGCTCAATGTGTAGTGATTGGCTCAATGTGTAGTGAAGAGCTTAGATTTGTGAGCTAGCACATAAACGAGCTTGGGTATGAACTCATGGGGTTGTGCAGTGAGCTGGCTCAAATGGTGGGGATGAGCTGGTAGGTCGAGCTTGGTATCAACAGGATTTGCAGGGTCTGTAGAGCTTGATGGAGGAGCCTAAGATAGGTGCTGGAGGGCTTGGATGAGAGGAAACAGGGCTTGGATCTGCAGAGCTCGAGTCTGGAAGGGTTGTAATGGAACATGAGCAGGGCTTGGATGTGGAGTGCCTGGAGGCTCCTCCTCCTATGTCCTCCAGTAAACCACCCACAACAAACTGCAACGACTTGAAACCAGCAAACACAACTGCAAAGCTTAAAACTTCAAAGCTGGAACCTTTTGGATTTGAGAGCAAGTGCCTAGGGGCTTCTCTCTTGAAACTCTCAAATCTGCAACTTCTTCACCTCCTATTTCTCTCTTAACAAATTAGACAATGCAAATGCCTACTTAGATACCAAATGTTAAAAACGTGATTTTAGATTGCACAATAATGAAATCTGATCATTGAATTAAACAATAACAAGCTGCAATATTTATAGATATTGGACAACTATTTTTACATCAGTTTCAACTTCAGATCAGCAGTTTAACATAAGATAAAATAACACTAAAATGTCCCTACAGGATTTAACAAATAGCTAACCACCTTATCAGGCTGAGGTTGATCTAATGTTGTCCTAATCTAAACTGTACTAAACAGCATATTAACTGCAATGCTTTATTGAGAGAAAATGATGAATTATTCACCTTATTATCCTAAATCTGTGATTGATTCCCCTAGATCTTAGAATGCAACTCACAAAGTGAGAGCCTAGAGGTGTACTATGAGAGATGGTAAACAATAAGTGTGAAGTATTGGGTGAAATATAGTAAGTAAATTAGGACATGAAAGCTAAGGAGTGTGAAGAACCAAGAGTTATACAACAAGGGAAGAATAGGTAAAAACCATGAGGCATAGAAAACCAAGAGGTGTAAGTAACATGCAATGAGCTATGGAGCCTATAAAACTAGGTGTAAAATAAAGTAAGATAAAATTAATAGCCACGAGGCATTAAAAACCAACAATGTAAATATTTGAGTAAGGTTGACCTAATATCAAATTGTATGAGAGTTGGAGGTCTAAGACCATGACCTTGGTGCATAATGTCTTCGGTCCTATTGTAATATGGAGCCGAATATATTAAAGGGACTTTTAGTTGTTTTTATTGAAGACAACAATTGATTCGTGTAATGTCCCTTTATAGGGGGACTCAGGAAATGACCAAAGGCTGAGATGTAACTTAAAAACCAGATTATGGAGCTGCTGTAGATGGCTGATATAAATCCTTCAACCTGCAATTCAGGCCCTTCCGAGGGTAGCGACTTCCTTGGAGATGTTGAACCCCTCAAAGGTGGGTTAAATCTTACTAATACGTTTCAAATCTTATGCCAAAATTATTAGGAAACCCTCGACAAACATAATCAGCTATTAGAAATCAGATTTGAGCTTGAAAATAATTATGGAAACTCTCAACCAACGAACTTCAACAAGCTTGGAAAAATAGCAAAACACGTCCAAAATTAATGAAACTTTAGAACTTGGCCTTTAAAAATATGAAGAATATTATTATGCCCTCAAAATCATGAGATTATTGCAATGAAGCACCGAAATGCTCCCCTAGGTGGGTCGCTCTACATAGAACAACCAATAAACACGCCAAAGCACACCATAAAGCAGGTCGCTCCAATTCAAAAAGTCCAAATATGCATTAACAAGACGTATTACAAAGATCTTCAGTTAGTAATCAAATGGCACCTTAGGGCAATTCGCCTAGGGTTGAAATAAAACATAATAGTAGCAAAAGATCCCTCAAGGGGGTGGAGATTCCCGTGTTGAAGTCTTCCCTATACTTGGTGACGGGTTTTGTCCTCACACAAGACTCTCCAAGGGTTTTTTTCCTTAGGAGAGGAAGAGAGATGCTTCACAAGCAATCTGTCCAGAGAGATAATAGATTCGCATGATAATAAAATGGCCAAGTAACTTTCTTTTATAATATAAGGGGTGTTACAATTCAATAATGACCGACTCCATAAAGTGTTTTTTAATTATTTAATTTGTTTTTAGAGCCTACATGCTCCAAATTACTTTATTCTAATTAAATAACTTCTTCTATTGGAGCGTTTGGCTTCCCACTAGGAATACATGATAATAATGAAAATATTTACTTAGAAAATATCATCCAAGTCTTCCCCTTGCTTCCTTAAATCCACAGGGAGGAAAATGGGTTAAGTTCTTCAAAGTCGTTAGTCTTTAAAATGGGACATGACAGTCCCCCGTTCCCAAGATTACTTGTCCCCAAGCATTACAGTACCCGGATCTCAAATAATTCTCAGCTGCTCCTTTACTGTACCTGCACATGAAACAAACTTATTCAATGAAAAAATGATCTTCTGTCCATCCTCCTTCATGCCTTGTAGGCATGATGATCAACTTCCTCTCGTGCCTATCAAACCCCCTGTCCTCTCTATTTGGCTGATATGCATCCATACTATCACTGACCACAGTTGTAACTCATCAATTCCCCTTTATAAATTTATTTGGTGACTGAATTTGTGCATGAAAAATCAGCCATGCATCTGTAATTATGTTCTTCCCATGAGTTTGATACATGAAAAGGATAACAATAATAGAAATTCCCCTTTGCTTTGCTACCATGAATTCCTCCAAAAACTGAATCCAGTGCATACCAAGCTGTAAATTCTTCCCATGAGTTGAAATGAAAAGAATTCAATGCAAAGTTTGTACCTATCCATGGAAATAGTGAGAGCTATCCCTTGGGTTATGTTATGGTGGTCATGAAGTCTTTGTAACCAACCGTACTCAGCCCCATCCTTCTTGCAAATTCCCCTTCCACGAAATTATGTATGATACCATGAGCTGCAAGCATGGTAGCTACTTGGTCACAAAGAAGACTTTTCACCTAGAATGGTTGATAAGTATGTATGTCATGTACCAAGACAAGAATGCTGCCCTTTCTCCTTATCCTCCTTACCTTTTTCTCATACATGGAACCATGAGTCAGCCCCTTATTGATAGAAAAATCAGAATTGTGATCCTTCTTTTGATGGTCCCCAATGCAACAATGTCATAGCAAAAGAGGGCTGCAAGGAGTATCCATTAGGAATAGAACCACTAGGCTTACCTTCCCCAAGAGTGGTTTTTGACATTTTCCTTACACCGACACAAACCAAGATGAATTTACCCCAAGTACTAATTTTGAAATGGGTGATTCTTCCTTTCTCAAGTCTCATAACAACACCCATACCTTTATCATGATGATATCTCACTAATGGTATCATTGGAAAACATAACAAGCATGAGACATCCTTCCTAACCAGCTGTGTGTGATGGCAACATACCTGAAATGACAATTGGCCAGCAAGAGAGATGAAATACTCACATATCATGGACTGCCTGTGATGTCCTCGTGATTCAAAATTTCTGAGTTTCAATCAGCACTCTTCATTGACATGATATCTTCACCGAATGGGATCTTTTCTTTCTTGCATTCTTTCCAAATTTGTTGGTGCTTGTCTTGGGTAACTTCTGGCTTCTTGTTAAGGTTGTGAACTCCATCCAAAGACCTCCTTTTGACTGCTGTTTGGAACAGTCCAGCCACCTCATTAAGTGCTTTCCTGGATTCTTGTCATTCATGGGGAGTTTCTTCCAATTTTCTTGACCTTATAAGACTTGTTGAGATACCATCAACACAACCATCATTGTGACCCCAAGTTCTTCCCTCAAACACATGTATATCAGATGGATTACAAACCAAATGGAAAGAGGTTGTAATTACCTTTGCATGCATACCGTGGGCCTTGGGAAGAGAGTTACCTCTTAACAATCCAATTTCAGTCCTTGTACATAAAGCAACCTTTGTCTTGATGCATGCATAACTTGGAGGTTACCCGAAAAGGTGTAAGTACCCCTTACTACTCAATGTGCTCTCCATTTTGCCCACATTTGTGTCAAAATGATTATGATGATTAGCCCCATGTAATGACGAACTAGGGAACAATAAATCTAAGATATGTTTGTTCCTTGAATTGTCATCAAGATATTCATTTCCTTTTTCCTTTGCTCCTTCTACAATTGGTGCTTTCCCTTTTTGCACTATCTCCATACCTTGTTCATGTGTGTTTGGAATGTCTTTGTAGCTTTTACCGAAGTCTAATCCATCATCATTTTGCTCTTTATTGACTGCTGTTATAAACAGACCAGCAAGCTTACCATCACCATATCTATTTGGGAAATGGGTTTGTAATGTCATCCCTTTTCGGGACAATAATTCTTGCTCATAAAAATATTGGTGAGCTTTAATCCACCCTTCCCATGGATGCTAAAGGATAAAACTTGGAAAATGTCATTACTCATAATGTTTATTCTTAAATACAAATAATTATGTTATCCTCTTTATGTTTTTATTTAAAATATTATTAAAAAGAGGAAATTAATGTTTGAGAAATGCTTGGAGTATTCATTTTCAGGAAAGTTCCCCTCATCCATTTTAAATGTAACTCCTACTTAGAGATTTGTGCAAAATTAAGAGGAGGGAAATTTCGAAATTTGAAATGCAAAAGCTATATAAAAAGATGGTGGCAACGTTCATTGGAGACATGTTGAAGTTTTTCCTATCAAAATAGGGTTGTAAGGAAAATTCATGGGTTCACCTTTGACAATGGATGTATGCTTCATAGGGATCTCATAACAAAGGTGTTTCTTCAACACCACCTTATTTTGGAGAGTCTGAGCCTTCTTGCAATCATTGTTGAGTGATATCTATCCATTATTTCACCCTATTCTAAGCATTGGCGACTTGGTTTAGAGGATTGACATCTTTTATTTGAGGTGTAAATTTGCATGTTATTGAAGAGTTTGTAGTGCACCTTGTTATTGCTGCAATTATTTTTGCCATAGTGACTTGATTTTGAGCTTGTTTTATCATATTTTGATGCCATAAGAACTATGGATCTAAAATCTGTTGTGTCCCTTTAGATGATTGTTTTTGAGCATTATGAACAATCCCTATTTTCAAAAGTATTTGGTGGGTAGAGAAATGCTGGAAATTATTTATTTAATTTTCTTTAACCCTAACGACTTGGGCTGAGATTTCCGGTCTGTTTTGGTGAAGTTTTAATGCTCAGAAAAATCTGTTTAATATTGCAACTGGAAAAGTCACTTTATTTTAAATTTCTAGTTTATTATGCACTTGATTTCATACAAAAACATTGAGTAAGTGAAGAAGATATTAATTTTTGAAGTTCAGTTGTCTAGGTGCCATTTTTATTTAATATTTGCTACAATAAAAATATGAACTAGAAGAGATTAGGTTTTCAATTAGTTTTCCCATCTAACCCACTACCTTGGCTAATTCCAACCCCATTTTGGGTTGTAATTACACTGACATTGGGTTATTTGAGGTTGAATTAAGAGGATCTCATCCTTCTTAGTTCGATTGGTGTTGAGAGTGCTGCAAATTTCTATTTGTCCTTAAAGGGGATATTTTAGGGTTCCAACTATCCCTTTCTCTTCTCCCTCTTGCTCATCATCCTCCTTTTCAACCCTGGATTGTTTACATGCTCAAATATCAGCTAATATTAGCCAAACAATGATCATTAATTACCTGCATAATGTTGAATTTCTAGAACACCCACTTGGATGTTGGCGCCATGGCCTAAGATCTCTTGACCACCGACAATGAATTCCATCTCCTTCCATTTTTCTTGTCATTTCTCCATCCTCTTGTGCTTTCATAGGGCTACAAGGAAAATCAGTCAAGGGATCACTTTTGACAATGGTGGTGGGTGCTTCTAGGGCTCCCGAAGGCTGATCCATCACCATAAGGAGCTGAAAAATTGCGATGGTTCTTCCTCCTTAGCATGGTGGATATCTTCCTCTTTTGTCACCTCAGAAGGGTTGCTATAAAGGGAAGTTGTATCTTCAATCTTCATCATGACTTCTCTACCTTGTAATTGATCCGTTACATGCTCTTCTACTTGCTCCTTAAATCAATGGAGGGTTTTTTTCCTTTATGGCTGAGACCTTATTGCCACGGTCCTTTGATGAGGTCTGGGCATTATGCCTTGTGCCAATTCCCACTCTATTTCCACGGAATCCTCAAAGGAAAGGGCATCACACATCTCTTCTGGAAGAGCTTGATATTCTGTTGTCAATTTGTTGATCCTCGAAACCCTTTTCTCCTTGAGCGAATCACCACCCTACATATTTTGGATTGCTAGGGTAAGCCTATCCAGTGCGACCGCTATCCTTCTTTGTGACTTGTTCTACATGCTTCACAGGATGTGAGGATAATGCTCTGATACCACTGTAATGTCCCTTTTTAGTGGGATTCATGAAATGACCGATGGTTGAGACATAACTTAAAAATCAGCTTATGGAGCTGCTGTAGATGGCTGATATAAACCTTTCAACCTGCAATTTAGGCCTTTCCTAGGGCAACGACTTCCTTGGAGAGGTTGAACCCCTCAAAGGTGGGTTAAACCTTACTAATGCCCTTCAAATCTTATGCCAAAATTATTAGGAAACCTTGAACAAACACAATTAGCTGTTAGAAAGATTTGAGCTTGAAAATAATTAATTATGGAAACCCTCAACTAGTGAACTTCAACAAGCTTGAAAAAATAACAAAACGCCTCCAAAATTAATGAAACTTGAGAACTTGACTTTAAAAAATATGAAAAATATTATTACACCTTCAGAATCATGAAATTATTGCAATGAAGTATCGAAATGCAATAAACACACCAAAGCACACCATAAAGCAGGTTGCCCCACCTCAAAAATTCCAAATATGCATTAACAACATGAAGTATTACAAAGATCTTCAATTATTGATCAAATGGCACCTTAGGGCAATTCGCCTATTGTGGAAATAAAAGATAATAGCAATAAAAGATCCCTCGAGGGGGTGGAGACTTCTTTGTTGAAGTCTTCCCTAGACTTGGTGAAGGGTTTCGTCCTCACACAAGACTCTCCAAGGGTTTTTGTCCTTAGGAGAGGAATAAAGATGCTTCACAAGCAATCTTTTCAAAGAGATAATAGACTCACGTGATGATAAAATGGCAAAGCAACCTCCTTTTACAACATAAGGGGTGCTACAATTCAATAATGACCGACCTCATAAAGTATTTTTTAATTATCTAATTTGTTTTTAGTGATTACATGCTTCAAATTACTTCATATTCTAATTAAATAAGTTTTCTATTGGAGTGCTTGGCTTTTTGATAGGAATACATGATAATAATGAAAATATTTACTTAGAAAATGTCATCCAAGTCTTCCCCTTGCTTCCTTTCTTAAATCCATAGGGAGGAAAATGGGTTAAGGTCTTCAAAGCCGCTAGTCTCAAAAAAGGGACATGACAATTCGTGGCTTTTTGAGGTCGGTTTTTGGAATGCCCTAAGGTATTGATTATCCATAAGGATGTAACATTGATTCCCAATCCTTCGTCCGCCAGGACCTTCGCACTTGAACATCATTGACCATGACACTAATAAATAGGGGAGGGTCATTGACACGGTACATGATCTCACAGTTGATCGAGTCACCCTCTAGAAATTCAATAGAGAGTTTACTATTGGATTGAGGACAAGACAATGTTTATATGACATGTACCTCAATGGTATGGGAAGGCTGATTAGGCTGGTCTTCCTTGATGATTTCTGAGGAATCCTTTAAGTCTTCAAGTTATTGCATAAGTTTCTATGGTGAGGAGACATTTGTGTTAAGTTTCGTGTGAGGAATCTTACGAGGCATGGAATCAAGTTCATCAAGGAAATTGCATTGGGTTTTTTGATACGTTTCATAACAGTATTTAGGGTGAGAATTAATATAAGTGATTGGAGCTTTGATGATTGTAGGAACTTTGCCTTTCAATTGGGGAGGTTTCTCTTTAGGTTGAGGTTTCGTTGGTGGAGTGGCATCTTTAATAGGTTGATCGTTAGAGGATGAATTAGAGGTAACCTTAAGCAACATCTCTTCTTGAGAAGGCTTATTAGGCTTTTGTCAAGATCTTTATGTGCAGGCTTTCGTTGATAGTCAACTTTAAAGATCCCCAATAAATCTTCTACCCTAAATCAGATTTTTATTTTGTAAATGATAAAATATAACTGTTTGAAACCCCGACAAATAAACTAGGGTAAAACTGGAGCATTTTCTATCGAATGCGACTAGGGTATGAGTTGGATCTCAATGCAAATATTATTCAAAATTTATTCTTTCAATCCCAAATGATTACTGATATTTTTAGAAGCCCAAATATGGAAATAACAGAATTTATTGCAGCCAAAACAACTCTGAAATCAGATTATTAATCTGCCTGAAACCCTCTAAATAACACTTTAGAAAAAAAATAAATTGCAGCGATTTGGTTTATAATAATATGGAGAATATTTGACAATTATTTTGGAAGGAAATACCTCTAGAAATGATGCCAAAACAGTCCACACAATAAGTCGACCCAACTGCTGCCATAAACCACTAAAAATACCTCCACAAAACACTGCTGAAATTGATTTGAAAATCTGATTATGAACGCTGGAAATTTCTGAATGAAATCCCCTCTCAATCCCTTGGGGTTTTTGTCCGCAAGAGATGCAATCCACAAGGGTTTTCGTCCTTGGAATTTTTGATAAAAGCTGGGAGCTTTTAACAATGAAAAATCTGATAATAAAATTCTGGATATCTCCCAAGCAAGTCGACTTGCTCATATAAAGGAAAAACAACCCAAAAACCACCTCCAAAATCAGCCAATGATATTATTCCATCTCCCTAAGCTAGTCACATTTTTCCTTATGGGCCATTTGTCACACTTCCCTATTTTTTATCCCAAGAGCAAGTCGCATTTTACCCCATAATACAATTAAATTTAATTGTATTTTGACATTGGTATTTTATTTTAATAATAAACTTTATTATTTATTACATGTGCAACTTATAATGTTATTTTAAAAATATTTGCACAATATAATAAAATAATAAAAACTTAGTCACCCTAGATACCTCCTTTGATCGTCAGGTAGACAAAAAGGGCCAAAGGTCTTCGTTCTAACTCATTTGAAAAGAGGGGACATTAGAAACTTTGGCTGCATTCGCATATTGAGAGTTGAAATAGTTTTGATTTTAATGTCCCTCATTGGTGTGAAATATCCCTTTTAGGATATCACATAAAACTCACAAATTTATAAAAATCCAACAAACTATAATTCTGATTTTTAGGACAACAAGGTACAAAAATAAATAAAAAATTATATCTTCAAAAATATTTACTTCCAACAATACCCAAAAGCTTCAAAGGAAGTGGAAAAATATGGAGAACAATTTACAATAGAGAAATAATTTTTAGTGCAAAGATCTGATTTAATTTAATTTATTTTAGAGCAGAAACTAAGAGAAAAATACAGCTGACCATAATTTCCAGATTAACAATGGAAGAATGATGGAAATGAATTCTAGGGCATCTTCATGATGATAACAATCTCCAGCTCCAAAATCTCCCACAAAGAGCCACTAAAACCCTTCCAAAACGCTGCCTGAAAACCCCAGGTAAGTCACCCCACTTATGGGAGTCACACAGCTGCCCCGAACTGAAAATAAACGGATACCCAGATGATGGTTGGCTGTCCTCTCCTCTATACCTGAACCTCTAATCAAAACGACCAATATATCTCTGATCTTTTCTCTATGTCTGCAAGTCTGAATCCAAATTTGAATGGTGCAAATAACAAGCTAGGGATATGGGCTGGAAACCCTCACCGAAGAATGCTCTACTAACTAGGGATGGATCTCTCACCTCACCACCGAAGCTAGGGTTCCTGTAGAATTTGACCTCCACAAGCAAAATGGTTGCAAATAGCAATAGCTCCAAAAGTCTGAATGTTTGAATGAATGCCCAAATTACTACAAGGGGAAAATATATAACTTTTTTCACCAACAAACCCTAATCGCCCCTTTTGGGTATTTTCTTATGTGACATAATATAACTTAAATTACTTTCTTGTGCAAATGCCAAAAAAGTACACTTAAGTCACCCCAATGAAGAAATAGAACAAATGTTAGCACCTAGTCACCTAACACTAAAGTCAACGAAAAAATATAACATAAAGTACCTTAAGGGAGCATCTCATAACCTTTCACTTAAGTCACCTCAAAGTACGTGTCCTACTCCAAAACATAACATATAAGTGAAATGAAGGTACAAACCACACCCAATAACCATCAACATCACTAGCCCCTTGGGCATAACCAAGGTTAAGATAGATGAAAAGCATCTTAGGCCATCTGCTCGGAAATGGGGACATTACATGGTGCCCACAAAGTTGTTCATGGGCGCCTTTTCAAGATTGTGATCTTTGGTGGCTTTGACAAAGTTGATTGATATTTCTCGTAATGCGCTTTAGAGATCATTTCGATCAAAATTAACACCTAACACGAGGTTGTAGGTGACCTTTTTGAGTTCACAACAATTTTCACGAGTACCTAATGTTAGCATGCAACCATCATAATTTGTTGGGGTCATGCCATGTAGGCACGGGTTTGTTAGAATCAATGTGATGTTTTGTGGTGTTCACATCATTTGCTCAAGTTCTTGGTTTCTCAAGGTTGGGTGGTGTGGGTTTTCATAAGTGATATTTGAACTACTCGGATTGGAATTGTTTGAAGGAAAAGGAATGATTGATTTACCTTTTGGAAGGGATTTATCTTGAGATGAGTTGATAGTTTTGGTTGCTACTTCAAAGGTATCTTTGGTTAGTTTTTGAGGTTGCTCAATATACTTCATAAGATAGTCTTTCCTTTTAGCTTGTTCAAGATCTTCCTCCAATGCGATGGGGAAAAGGACCACACCTTATTTCATAACTTGGGTTTGAAGGTCGTAATGAATAGTTTGGATAGATTTTGGTCATCTAAGTTATGGTCAACTTTATTTTCTAGGGATTTCCATTTGTTGATGAAGTCTTGGGCAAATTCATTGACTAGTTATTTTGCATTGACGGGATTTTTTGAAGCATTTTCAAGGAGATCATTTTTTTGAAATTCCTTGACTAAATCATTGACTAAGACCTTTAATTCGGTGATTGAACGAGAGGTAAGCTGATTATACAATTCTAAAGCACCACATGCTAGGGTTTTTACCAATAGTTTGGTAGGTGCGTAAGTATTTACCTTTATCGACTCTTTGCAAAGGTTTCGAAAAGCTTTAAGATGAAAGGTAGGATTAATAGATCTTTCAGAAGAAATGGTTGGAAAAATTTCTCTTCTGTCCATGGAAGAGATATATGGAGATAGAGGTTCATTTTGTAATGTTTGTAGAACCTTGTTGTGGATTGGAAGTTGAGGGATCGAGTTCCTATTAGCATCCAAAAGTAATGGAGGGGAAGAACACTTGTTTGAAGGTCCAACAATGACTTGTTGAGGTTGACATACCATTTGCAAAAGTTGGTTTTGCCTTTGGGTCATTTGAAAATTTGCATTTGTTTGGATAAGAGCCATTTGATCCAACACTTTGGTAAGTAAGCACTGGGGTGTTATCTGATATAGCATCAATGGTGGTAGGGTGAGTGTTGATAGGACGTAATGTGATCTTGTGGAGAGATTCAGACAATTGATCCATCCTTGGTAAGAGTGACATACACATTAGTGTCCAAATCTTTGATTTTAATGATTCTATTTGGGACCTTCCTAGGTAATCTCAACCATATTGCATTGAATAGTTGGAGTGTAGCTTGAGATCGGGAAAAGGTACACTGTGAGTTTTTTCCTTCAATGGCGGTCACAAAAGTGAGAAAGGAGAAACTCATAAAATTTGAATGGGTTGAGACTTTCTACAAAAACCCTAAGGGGTGACATGATAGAAGTGATGAGAAAGCTTATGAGCTAGAAAGGAAAAATCTGAATCAGACTCAATCAATGGTGGAGTAAGATTCACGTTGGGTTCACTAGATTGCATGTAAGCTAAGGTAGTTAATATAACAATCCTCTCTCTATAATATAGGATATACGTAGAACCATACTAGAGCCAACATACAAGCAAGGTATAACCAACGAGGTGTAAATAATCGTGTATTTGAAAGAGAGTAATCCACACTCAATATCGAAGGTATAGAGTTCCAAAGTCTATATCAAAGATATGGGCATGGAGTGTTACTGGGATCCTAAGGCTATAAGCTAGAGCTAATCCTAAACTAAGGGTTTTAATGCCATTTGGCGGTAAGCATATGCTATAAAGAGATCAATAATGTAATAGACAAGATATGCTACACTATCATAGTCTAATACACAATTCATTAGAATATCAAACCAACATAAAGAAAAACGTTCAAGGTTAAGGATACTTACCTTTGCATGGACACTCTGGTGCATTAAGTCCCCTCCTTGGTTTGTAGCACCTTGTGGGAGATTGTAGTGGGTGGATCACAAGAGGGATAGGTAGAAGAGCCAATTAGAGCAAAGTTGGGGACTCCAAAGCCTAAGGTAAACCTTGGCGGCTTAGCTCCTATTCTTGATTCTCTTAGTAACCCAATGCTTCAATGATGACCTCCAAGTGTAAGCTCCACTAAACCCTAAAATGTCTTAACCTTTTAAGGGCATATTTGCTAGTGCAAACAAAGCAAACTGTTCGATGATATATTTGATAAATGACCATAAATAGGGGAATATATCTTGAAATCAGCTTAGCTAGTGCAATTGGCCATGGTTGATGACGTCGTTTGGAAGGGGATGTCTACTAGATGTGGTTGATGGCATCTTTTGCAATTAACCATAAAAGGTAAAGGGGATGAGATAAAATGGAGGGTGAAACAAGACACCGGGAGTAGGTATGAAGGGTGATTTAGAGGTGATTTAAAGTGATAGTACTGAGGTGTCAAGTGGTCGTAATGTGTTTTTAGGAAGGCTAGGGCAAGTGCCACAAAAATATCTCACAAGGTGATATGAACAGGCCTGCCCGATCTCGGTGCACCCAATAAGGCATGCACTTAGGGGGATTAATACACCAACTTGGAAAGAGAAATTATAGTAAGTGAAAAGTAAGGTGTATACACACCCCATCACACTTGCGGTGAACAACACTCAAATCCACTTCATATGTTCGTTGAACCTCCATAGGTTCATTTATTTAGTTGCGACATTCCATAGGCTCGAACAAGAATCCCAGATGTTGGGAAATTGAAGAGAAATTGTCTCTGTCTTCTAATCTTCTTGTGCGTTACATGCAATCGAAACCACAACTTTACAAAGTTTTGTGGTTGTGAAACTACCGCTTTACACAATTTGGCAGTTGCGAAACTACTGCTTAGTGCAGACCGGCAGTTGCAGAACTGTCACCTAAGGTTGGAAAACCATGGGGCATCTGGCTTAACCAATAGTTTCGTAACCCTAAAAAATCCTCTAACTTGTGGAGGCCATAACTTTTGCATGTGAGCTCGAAATTGGGCCGTTTTTCTTTTGAAAGTGTATAACTTTCGAGAGGAAACCCAAATATGTAACCAGAAGGAACTTTTGATGAAAACCATATGCTGTTTTAGCCTTTTCACTAGAGCCTACATGATTTTTCAGGACTTCGCATGTTGCAAGTACTTCTTGAACCCAATTAATAGTCAGCTATGTCAACCAAATGAATTTGATGATGTACATGATCCAATTTGAGATTATTATGAATACATCGATTTCTTCTACAAGTATTTTCATTTGGTTTAAGGGCCCAAGTGGCCTTTTTAACGAAGTGATTATATTGTTTTTTATTACTAACTCAATCTTTTCAGTAGGATATAAAGTCTCACTGATTTTGCACCTCTGCCTATTGGCTGCCACCCTCAGGTGAAGTGAGCCACATGAGAGCAACTGTAGTAAGCACATAATGTCTTGGAAAAGGATTCCATCTCAGATTATAATTTTCATCCTCAGATACAAGATTTTCTATTTTTCTGAAGTTTTTTTTACAAAAATACAAATGAGCATCACCCACAAGTTTTAACATGAATGTAAATAATAATTTTACACGGCTGTTCCATTTTCAAGTTTCTCGTGTTCCAAATGCTGTTTATGGGAACTTGTGTGTTACTTCACATTGATGAATGGATTTTTAGTTTTAATGATTTTTTTAAAACAGATTTTAGAAATTTTCTTTATGCAGTTGCTTTTGGCGTCTCTGAGCTTTGCTTCTGCTATATCTTCAACTTTGACAAGGTGTTCATACTTGTTTGAGGATCAGTTTCTGTTGATAGTGGAGGACTTCATTTCAGACCAATTGACCTTAATAAAGGTTGCAATTTCTGATATCAAGGTGTGTTTATTTCTTCTTATAATTAGTCAAGCCTTGTATTTGGGACAACATTATCTACTGCTTTACATGCTTCAATGTAGATTTGTTCTGTTTTTGCATAGGTTACCAATAGTTATCACTGTAAAATCTGGTCCATTGTTCTGTGTCAGTACAACTTGTGTACTAAAAGTGTCTTGTTCTCCTGTTTCAAAGATTTGCTACAGAATACTCTAAGCCATTTCATTGCATTAATTTCTCCATTGGAAGTCCAAGTCTAATTCGGAAGTTACGGTATACGTTTGGAGCTATATTAGAGTTCTGAATATGCGGTTTTGTATTGTATGTCAATGATAGAGCTTAGCATGATTGATATATGTAAAACTAATGTTACTAGTATTATCTTTCATGTTCAACTATCTGAATTAGGAACTGTTTTTAGTACCTGACAAATAATTATTGGAAGGTTTGCATTTGCAAACATTAGATTTGTTTTGCTGTTTATTTTGGCAATAATGAAAGAAAGAAATTATATGTATGCCCATGAATGATTGAATTAGATAAATGGGACTTAGAAAGCACCACCATTTATAAAGGAGCTAGAGTAAAAAGACCATGGGTTATCTAAAGTAACTAAACACAAGTATGAAAAAGAGGTGGTAAATATAACGTGGTGAAAAACCTGAGCCATAAAATATAATTTAAGTATAAATAGCGCAGTGACGGAAGGAGCCCTCAATAAAGTGTGGGGCTGATGAAGATCAAAGCAGGAGACCATGCTAAGACCAGAAGTACCGACAGATCATCATTTATCTCTGAGTAAGGACTAATGCAGGATCGGAGAATGTTCATAGAGTAATGCCCAGGGCTGTGCCGGGCAGGTTGGACGAGCCTAGGAGGTAGCTGTGTGCCCCTGTAGAGCCTCTTCTAGCATCCAAGGCCAATGAACCTCTGGTAGCAGAGAGAAAATCACTATACATCATATGTGAGCAATGCCATAATAATGATGCCATTAAAATGCTTTGTTATGGATAAGAATGAGTGCAATCATAGTGGTTGAAATATTGTACTAAATTTGCATGACTAGAACTTCTAGAACTTGCTATTGAAATTGAACAATGCATTGATGATGGTGCCATTAGAATGATTGAATATTGTATGCTATCAAAGTGATCGAAAATTTATACCAACTCTGGGATTCCTTTTTTTGTTGAAATAGCTGTAGATGAATTTCGCTGACATGTTTTCCTTGTTCATAGCCACAAATGATCATTTTGAAAGTTATCATTACTATAATTTTGTATTGTGATTGTTATGTGTAGAAAATGCATTGCAAAGTATCAGAAACTCTTAAAACCAGCCAGGAACTTCTTGGTGCAGCAATAAAGCTCTCCTCCATTTACTGCCGAAGCATAAGTGCCAATGCCAACCAACCCGTGAATGATAGCAGAAATGATGTCTCAGCTCATATTGTTGGTATAGCATCCTGTACAATAGAAAACTTATATGAGTTGGGAATATTAGCAGCTACAGGTGGAGGTAATTTAATTACAATTTTGAACATATCTTGGAAAGGTGTGGTATCCTTGCTACAATTAGAGATTGGCAAGGAGGTAATGGCTAGCAAAGTGAACATATCAAACATTATTTTAACCCTGTTATCATTGGCCACTGATTCACTGAAGCTTTCAGCAGAATTATGGCTGTTGCAGTCTACAGATGGTAAGACTCTTTTGCATACTGTCACAGACATTGAAGCGAAAAGGTCCTGCATTCCCATAAAGTTCTATCTTATAAATGCAGTACGGATTTCCTCTGGTTATCCAAGTCAAGCCTTCAAAGTTTGTGGTGATATCATATCATGTGTCTTGAAAATTTCAGCTCTACGGTTTGTGCTAAGCTGTCAAGATCGTCTTAGAGCTGCCTCTGAGGCATTAGCAGAGTTCTTGGAGCCCACTTCCTTCCTTTTTTTATGTTCTTTACTAAGTTCAGGAGAAGCAGGATTGGACTTAAAGCTGCATGTTCTTGATACATTGTTTCCAAATGACAGCAAGGTGTACAGTGCATCATTGGAGGAAAATGTGGATGCAATTCAAGGAGAGGAAATCATCACACATGAATTATTTTCATCTAATAGTGAGAACAGTTCGTGCAGTGGAATCCTGATGCTTGGCCGTGTAGCCGTGCTTTTGAATCTCCTACAAAACTCTTCAGACCTTGGATCAGAGGTGATGCTTGCAATTTCCAAAAGGCTTGACTGGCTTTTAGGTGCCATGGCTCAACAAGACGTCTATCTGTCAGCATTACATGCTCAAATTCCCAATATAACTCGTTCTGATCCTCCACATAAGTGTTCCCGGCAGTTTATGTTTCCTTATATTTTACAGGCATTGAAAACCTTTCTTATTGTGGTTGCTCCAAGGGCAGCATGGATTGAGGTTGAATCATTCCTTTTTCGTAATATTTTTCATCCACACGCCCTTTGTTATGAGCTTGTTCTGGATCTTTGGTGTTTTACAGTGCGCCATGCTCAATTAGATTTGATTGAACAGTTTATAGACACACTTTGTTCACTTCTCAAAACATTAGCAGTTTCCAATCCTACATTTAATTCTCATATGTCTTTGAAAAAGCTTGCTAGAGCTTTATGTATGATTATAAAACAGTCACCCAAATCTGTGGTAGAGAATGTCTATTGTAAGTTATTCAGTGAAAATGATATCATATCTCAGTCATCAGCGGTCATTACTGCAGCTCTCTTAGAGGAAGGTTTCCCATTGCATTTATTATCAGAAACCTCCAAGAAACATGTTGTACTCAAAATTACAAGTGCATTTTCAGAATTTGCAATGAATCTTAGCAAGAAATTGGGGGGATCGAGTTCCAAATATTCTCCATGCGTGTCTTTGGCTTTGCCCAAAGAACCTATCTATTATCTGTCTTTGATCTTATCTCAATGGTATATACAAGTATCCTTATAAGCAACAAATTTTGAGCATTTAATTTTTGTTGAAGAAAATCAGATGTTGATATCTTTTTTTAAGTCTTTACTCAACTAATCTCTAATAGTATATTTTATTCATTTGCAGTAAAGTAGAAGAACTTGAAATTGATGATGAATGTATTCGTAAGGTACCGAAGCTTGCAGTTGCTCTTACGAAAGCATACAAATTAGCTAAAGGGAGATCACAAAGAGATTATTACAGCAATCTTCTAAACCATGCATTAGGAGTGATGTCATACGCAAATCATAGGTTTGGATCTTCTGAAATTCAGGATGTTCTCATCACGTTAGATGACCTCTCCACAAGTGGTGATTCAGTATCAGATGAGGAACAAATAGAATTTAAACCAGCACTTGCTTTATTTCTCGCAAGTTTGTGTGCAGTGGAAATTCCTGAAGATGAAGGAAATGTTGCTGGTAAAGCAATGTGGAAATTGTATCATCTCATTTTAAGAGAAAGACACTGGGCTGGTGTTCACCTTGGGCTTGCTTCTTTTGGGTACTTTGCTGCACGCACTTCATGCAATGAGTTATGGCGATTTGTACCATTGGATGCAGCGTTGTCCTTTGACGTTGAATTTGGTAAGAAAAGTAATGCTGAGCAGTTTATGTCTGAGTTGAAGTCCTTTTTAGAGAAGGAAAGAGCATTGATTTCACTTTCTTTGAGCAAGGAAGATCAAAACCTTCTCAGAAGAGAAGGCTTGCTGCAAAATAAAATAATCAGGAACTATTGTCAGAATTTTGAAGTATCTCGTGTAGAGCAGGAGCAAGATGAACAAGGTTCTGAATCTCAAGAAATGGAAATTGATGCATATAACAATGACAAGGAGAAATCAGATTGCGCAAAGGGCATGCAAGAGGGAATGTCATTGTTACAAAAAGGTCTATCATTGCTTTTTTCTAATTTTGCAAAGTGGCAGGATGATGAAAGGTTTAATTCAGAGCAGCGGGATAAGCTAGCTCATCATCTTTATTCTTTAGCCTGCATCATAAACAAAGTAGCAAATTCTGGTCGTAGTTCAAACTGAACTCTTGAACAGTAAGTGCATCAGATCAGTGTTTGAGTATGGTTTGCTTTCCTACCAACTTATTATTAGTGAATGAAGATTGTTTCTCTTGAACAATTAAAGTTGAAATGGGGAAGGTTGGTGTTTGAATTCCCTAAATTACGGGAATCAGTTATCTTTATTCTGCCTAAATATGATGCCGGATGTTGTAGTCCTTTGACATTTATGGCTAGCATTAAGAGATGTTTCATTTGGATGAAGGATATTGTGCAATTTGAATTTGATTGTGGCAATAGTTTTCAAGCATTAAAATGTTTCATATTGGCATTCATTCATTGCAATGCAACCACCTTACTTTGTGATAAGATTTTAGGTAAGGATGTGATTGGACATGGGGTGGGGCAGTTACCTGAGAGGATTCTTTGATGATCATTCTTTGAGTGTAACTATTTGGTGTACTTTAACATGGCGAAATTCCTTTTGTATTTGACTGCTCTGACGTAGAGCTCTCTGTTGCTGGATAGCTGCACATTTTGGGCCTGTGTTTCTGTTGTGGGTTCTGGAATTTTTTCTACATGTGTTGTTTGATTGGCATTGGTTTAATGAGATAGAGCTAAAGTTGCAGATTGAGCGAAATATAATTCTTTTAACTCAAAGAATGGATTGTGCTTCTATAAAATGGATACTAATAGGCGACTGGTGATTTTATAGATTATTATGGCTCGTGTAGGGGGCTGCTCGTGTCTTGCATCATGAGCAATATCGAGTGAACATGACTATGCACTCCGGGTTTTCAAGATTCAATTACGGTGATATAAGATGGTTACTCATGGAGACTGTTGTTATTATAGAACATTATAGTTCACTCAGTGCTCAATTGCTGTGCCACGGGCAAGAACCTTGTTAGGACTTATGACAAGTATGGTTATATTTAATTCATTGTCATCATTTTTAGAACTTAAATAGAACTGTTTTTTTTTGAAGAGGTACAAACCTTAGCTGTGAATGTATATTACAAATTTTCCCCAAAAAATAGAAAGACACTAATGAATGCAATCTTACAAATTAGTATTACACTCCATCCTTGGCTAAATGAATATTACTTAATGAGATTTGTAAATTACCATAGATTAAAATATTAATGAAGAAATTATTTTAATTCTTTATTATAGATAACTAATTCTGGACCAATGGCATTTGACAACTAATCTTTGGGGTTTATTTCAATGCATTGATCTTTGTGTGTTTAAATGACAAATTTTTATACTAATCTTGTTCATTTAAGACTCTCCACCACTAGGTCATATTTGTTATATCTCGTTGACTAGTTAAAAGTCTACTTTTGGAATATAAAACACATCTTTGGACATCTAGCCAATATCTCTAACATATTGTATTTGTACTTCATCACAATGAAGTGGGCCATCACGGACAAAAACATTTGGGCGACTTTGTCTTAAGCAAACGACTTCATCCTCTGAAACTCTAACAACCACATTTTAAAATTTCAAAATAAAATGTTACTCTACTAGGCCTATTGTCAATCGAGTGGAATTGTTTTTCGCAACAATCACCTATAAAAACACATTCACACAATCCATTCAAAGCGTTTCTTATCTCACATCTTTGGGAACTACTTAGGAAATCAAAACAAAGCACTCGGCTGATATATCACACTCAAGCATTTCATCCAACACTACGTCTACATTCATTCTACGCGGTTGTCCCATGCCATCTTGCCAAGTTACATCTCACACAACAAAAAATATCATTGAGTGCGGTTCTATTAGGGTCTTCATGCCAAAACACATTGCGATGTACCTCTTGTACACATTAATCGGGTGTGGAAGTATGAGGGTTTGATGCCTCTTTCAAATATTGTTATGTTAGCGCTACAGGGCAATTCAACCTAATAAGACTAACCCCTCTTTAGGTTACAAACATAAGAAGAAGAAAAATCCTAAATCTACTAAACAATTGCCATCATGGAATTTCAGTCACAAAAATTGGAGCCATAACCATGTAAAAACATAATCCTAGAAGTGATATCTAGCCAAATCCTACAAGGGACAAATTTGTCTATTTTGGACAAAGTTGTCTAAATGACTTTGTCGACAACAAGCAACTTCATCTTGTTCTCAATTCACACTTCGAGATTTTTCAGACAACTCAACAACACTGTATACCAATGAATTTTATAAGCTATCAATCCGAGTGGAACAAGGATAGTTTGAAGAACAAAATGCTACAATGTATGTAAATGGGTTGAGTTATACCATACAAGATGAACTGAATATGCCCAGGATCCATAACCTGGTTGACGCTTATCAACTCACATTAAAAGAAGAAAAGAGCAAGAGTAATTTTAGCAGAGGTGTAAAGAGAGGCCATCATCATCTCCAATGAGAGGTAGAGGTAGATTTGATTCTATAAAAGGTGAATCCTCTAATGCAGAAGGGAAGGAAGAATTTGGTCAAAGTCGTGGTAACTACCAAAGAGGTAGGGGGTTTAAGAGGGGAAGAGGTTATAATGGAGGATGTGGTTGGAATAGCCCCCAAAGGAAGTATACATGTTACTGATGTGGTGAAGAAGGGCACAAATATTTTGAGTGTCCACACTATCCTACACAGGATAGATGACAAGGAGAACAGCCACGAGTAAACCTGGTTGAAGCTGACGAGGAAGAAGAAATGGAGGTTGCTACAAACTTTGGGTGAAACCCTCATGATAAGGACGATGATCGCCTCGAGGAAGGAGAAAGAATAAGATGGTGCTGGTGCTGATTCTTGGCTACAGACAAATATCTTTCAAACAAGGTATATAAAATTATTATTAATGGTGGTAGTTGTGAAAATATGGTCTCAACTGTGATGGTTGATAAACTCAGTCTAAAATGTGAGAAACACCCATATCCTTATCGTATATCATGGTTCAAGAAAGGGAACATGATAACCATAGATAAAAGATGCCTTATAAAGTTTTCGATTGGGAATACCTACAAGGATGAGGCATGGTGTGATGTTGTCCCGATGGATGCATGCCATATATTATTGGGGAGGCGTTGACAATATGGAAGAAAGGTTACACATGATGGAGGCAAAAATAATTATACTTTTTGGAAGGATGGTGTAAAGGTGGTCTTGTTACCCTTCAAAGAAGAAGAGAAGAGTGAGGGCTTGTTGGCTACAAAAGAGTTTGTTGTAGAAATGGAAGAAGATGGTTGGTTTTATGCACTGATGTCAAAGAAGGCGGAAATAAAGGCCTTTGATATACCCATTGCGACATCAAAGGTACTAAAAGAATACAAGGATGTCATACTAGATGAGCTACCAGATGGGTTACCTCCGAAGCGGGATATTCAACACCATATTGATTTGATCCGAGGATCGACCCTTCCAAATAAGGCAGTCCACAAGATGATTCCGACACAGAGTGAGGAGTTGAACAAACAAGTGATAGATCTAATACATAAAGGGTTAGTGAGAGAAAGCATGAGTCCATGTACAAACTCCAATGCTATTGACTCCAAAAAAGGATGGAGATTGGAGAATGTGTGTGGAAAATAGGGCCATAAATAAAATCACAATTAAGTATCGGTTCCCAATTCTAAGATTGGATTATATGACGTATTTGCTAGCAGGACCCTGATATTTTAGTAAGATTGACCTCCGGAGTGGGTACTACCAGATCCGAATCCGTGAAGGGGATGAATGGAAAACGAATTTCAAAATAAAAGATGGATTGTACGAATGGATGGTGATGCCATTTGGGCTATCTAATGCACCCAATACATTAATGATGTTGATGAATAGAGTACTGCAAAAATACAATGGTAAGTTTGTGGTTGCCTATTTTGATATTCTGTAAGATAGTGGAAGAACACTTGTTACACTTGAAATTGGTGTTAGAATTGTTACGAAAAGAGAGTTTGTATGCAAACTTAAAGAATTGTAGATTTATTCAAAAAAGTCTAGTTTTTTTGGGGAATGTCGTCTTAGAGGATGGAGTGAGGATGTATGAGGACAAAGTGAAGGCAATTTTGGAATGGCCTATTCCAAGGAATGTGATAGAGGTTCGTAGTTTTCATGGATTGACAACTTTTTATAGGAAGTTCACCAAGAAGTTCAGTGGCATT